>CM034147.1:813345882-813444146 GCA_019776745.2 Taxus chinensis
CCATTATTTCTTCTTTCATTATATGTTCTCCATTCTGTAGAATTTTTTCCCTCTTATTCCTGTTTCTCATGCATGGAAACTATTTTCCTCTTATTCCTTCATAGGCTCTCACTTATTGTTTCCTTCACTTCTTTTAGCATGCTTCATAAGTGACTTGATTGGCCACTTCACAATCCTTCTAAAATTCCATCCAAATATGCAAACTTGAAGCTACTTGCCTTAGCATTTTATTGATAATCTTATTCATATGTTCACATTCTCACCATACTATTAGAAACAATAAATAAATGCATTTCATTCCTTTAACGTGACTTACCTTTACTCACCACTTTCACTAGTTCTTGCTTCACTAGCAATTATGGCTCATTTAATTTCAACTCCATTTAGTATTCTTGACCTATATTTAAATACTTAATCCACTATTAGAATAACAAGGGAATGATTTATTCTTGTGAATCTTCAAAGCATGATTATTAGGGTATTAGATACCCATTAAGGGATGAAAAATATGTAAAAAATTTCAAGGTAGCCAAGAGCATGACCATATTATAATGAAAACATAGTGAGCATGTAAGCAGATAGTTGGGGTAGCAAAGGATGGAGATAGATCACCACAACAACAGAGCTCAAGAGATAAAATAAAGGAAAGTGATGAAGAACCTAAGAGGACAGAGGTAAGTCCAAAGAGAACAAGAGAGATGGAAGGTAAACAAGTGACATTGAATGTTTTGAGTCCTAGGAAATGAACGGAGGTGAGGAGTGAGAAGTCATGCCTTAGAACTTCGTGGCACCAAACCAGATGTGCTGACACATCTGGGTGGCCAGGTGAATACTAGAGGAGGTGTTGTTTCAGTGCATGACAAGGTCGTTGCTTCTGGGCTTCTTCGTTCGGGCGTAGTCCCTTAAGAGCCCTGAGACCAAAATATCGTTCAACTTTGATAGGTGACTACTCAGACTCTGTGGCACCTAGAGACATCTCGTCTAATCTGACACCTCAGTGTAGGGACCCTATAAAATATCCTCTCTCAGTTTTTCCTTCCCAGATTGGTGCGCTTGCTGCCCTATTGTTTGCAAATGCGCAAAATAGTACAGTTTGAGCCAGTGTAAGGTTGTCAAATGCTATATTTTGCAAATGGTGGGTCATGGCACTGAACCGAATGCACCAAAACGTCTGGGTGGATAGATGAACACTAGAGGAGGTGGTGTTTAGGTGCGTGACAAGGTCATTGCTTCCAGGCTACTTCGTTCAGACGTAGTCCCTTAAGAGCCCTGAGACCAAAATATCGTTCAACTTCGATGGGTGACTACTTAGACTCTGTAGCACCTAGAGATGCCTCATCTGATCTGACACCTCGATGTAGGGACCCTATACAATAACATATCTCAGTTTTTTCCTTCCCAGATCGGTGCCCTTACTACCCTATTGTTTGCAAACGCGTGAAATAGTGCAGTTTGAGCCAGTGTAAGGTTGTCAAACGCTATATTTTGCAAATAGTGGGTTGTGGCACCAAAACGAATGCACCGAAACATCTAGGTGGCTAGGTGAATGCTAGAGGAGGTGGCGTTTCAGTGCGTGACAAGGTCATTGCTTCCAGGATGCTTCATTCAGGCATAGTCCCTTAAGAGCCCTGAGACTTAAATATCGTTCAACTTCGACGAGTGACTACTCGAACTCCGTGGCACCTAGAGATGCCTCGTCTAATCCAACACCTTGGTGTAGGGACCCTCTACAATATCCTCTCTCGGTTTTTTCCTACCCAGATCAGTGTTCTTGTTGCCCTATTGTTTGTAAACATGTAAAATAGTGCAGTTGGAGCCAGTGTAAGGTTGTCAAATGCTATATTTTGCAAACAGTGGGTCATGGCACCAAATCGAATGCATCGAAACATCTAGGTGGCTAGGTGAATGCTAGACGAGGTGGTTTTTCTGTGCGTGACAAGGTCATTGCTTCCGGGATACTTTGTTCGGGCATAGTCCCTTAAGAGCCCTGAGACTTAAATATCGTTCAACTTCGACGAGTGACTACTCGAACTCCGTGGCACCTAGAGATGCCTCGTCTAATCCAAAACCTTGGCATAAGGATCCTCTATAATAGTCTCTCTCAGTTATTTCCTTCCCAGATCGGTGCTCTCGCTGCCCTATTGTTTGCAAATGTGCAAAATAGTGTAGTTGGAGCCAGTATAAGGTTGTCAAATGCTATATTTTGCAAATGGTGGGTCATGGCACCAAACTGAATGTGCAAACACATCTAGGGGCCCAAGTGAATGCTAGAGGAGGTGGTGTTTTAGTACGCAACAAGGTCATTGCTTCCGGGCTACTTCATTCGGGCATAGTCCCTTAAGAGCCCTAAGACAAAAATATCGTTCAACTTCGACGGGTGACTACTTATACTCCGTTGCACCTAGAGACCCCTCGTATGATCTGACACCTCAATGTAGGGACCATCTACAATATCCTCTCTCAGTTTTTCCTTCCCATATCGGTGCTCTCGCTGCCCTATTGTTTGCAAATGTGTGAAATAGTGTAGTTGAAGCTAATATAAGGTTGTCAAACGTTATATTTTGTAAATGGTGGGTTATGGCACCAAACCGACTATGCTGACACATCCAAGTGGCTAGGTGAATGCTATAGGAGGTGGTGTTTCAGTGCATGATAAGGTATTTTCTTCTAAACTACTTCGTTCAGGCGTAGTCCCTTAAGAGCCCTGAGACCAAAATATCGTTCAACTTCGACGGGAGACTACTCGAACTCCGTGGCACTTATAGATGCCTCATCTGATCTAAAACCTTAGTGTAGGGACCCTATACAATATCCTCTCTAGGTTTTTCCTTCCCATATCGGTGCTCTCACTGCCCTATTGTTTGCAAATGCACGAAATAGTGTAGTTGGAGCCAGTGTAAGGTTTTCAAATGCTATATTTTGTAAACGGTGGGTTGTGACACTAAACTGACTATGATGACATGTCCAGGTTGAAACGTGAACGCTATAGGAGGTGGTGTTTTGGTGTGTGACAAGATCGTTGCTTCCGGGCTAGTTCGTTTGGGCATAGTCCCTTAAGAGCCCTGAGACCAAAATATCATTCAACTTCGACAGGTGACTACTCGGACTCGGTGGCACCTAGAGACACCTCGTCTAATCTGACACCTCAGCGTAGGGACCCTCTACAATAGCCTCTCTCATTTTTTTCCTTCCGAGTTCGGTGCTCTCACTGCCCTATTGTTTGTAAACGCGCAAAATAGTGTAGTTGGAGCCAGTGTAAGGTTGTCAAACGCTATATTTTGTAAATGGTGGGTCATGGCACCGAACCAATTGCACCGACATATCTGGGTGGCTAGGTGAATGCTAGAGGAGGTGGTGTTTTGGTGTGCGACAAGGTCGTTGCTTCCGGGCTACTTCGTTCCGGTGCAGTCCCTTAAGAGCCTTGAGACCAAAATATCGTTCAACTTCGATGGGTGACTACTCAAACTCCATGGCACTTAGAGACACCTCGTCTGATCCAAAACCTCAGCGTAGGGACCCTCTATAATAGCCTCCCTCAATTTTTTTCTTCCCATATAGGTGCTCTCGTTGCCCTATTCTTTCAATTCCTTTCATTAGAATTTTTCGATTAACTTGCAACATTCGACTTGTTTCCATAATCAAACGTTGTTTTTTTATTGATTCACTTACAACACTAGTAGCAAGTACACAATGCACAATATTACTATCCCTAGTGCATCTCTTGACATCAACAGTGTGATATGCATCATGAAGGTTTTCAACAATTATAGAGGTTTGACCACGTATATTAGATGTTGTCAATCCTAAGGTGTTTAATGTAGGTCTCATTTTAATCAATTTCATCAAAATAACCAACAAATGACATCTTTGGGAATCATTTAAAATTTCAAAATGATTATCCTAAATTTCAGTGGCTTTTCTTCTGATTTGTCATTCAAAAATTTTGTCAGACATTGGTTTCAAAATGTTTTCATCAATTTCAATAAAAAAATGAGGTTTCTTACGTAAAATCCTAGGAGGTGTTTTTATCAAATTTTGCTTGTCTACAATTTCAACATAAATTTCCTTATTCACATTTTCATTGTCTCCTTCAATTTCAACATTTGCTACATCATGAGTATTTAATTCTTCTTCAACATTGACAATAAAAACATCTTCATCACGAGTATTTAATTCAGCTTCAACATTGACAGTAGAAACATTACTTGGTTCTTCATTGCTTACAATGGTTGGGGTTGAAGATGAACCTCTTCTTGATTCACGAAGATTCTGCATTCGTTTAGCATTTTGAATTTTGTTGGCCTCTAATTCATTTGGTGTTTTTTACTTAATGACTTCCTTTTTTGGCTTCGTTTCTTGTCTCCCATGATGTTTTGCTTCTGGTGATAAGAAAAACGTGTAGAAAAAGATAGAATTTTTGTGGTAATTCATATGGTAAGGTCAAAGAGTAAAAATCACATGGTAATTTAGACATTGGGATGTGTGTAAAAATGATTTATGAACTGCAATCACGGTTTATAAAGTGCGCTCGCGGTTTGTGTTAAAAAACCCGCGATCGCGATTTATAAACCATGATCGCGGATCTATCTGCCAAACCTAAGCCTCAGGAAATCTTTGTTTTTTCCCAACCAAAGCTATGGAAGGTCATTATGAAGTGTAAAAGGTCAAAAAACCTCAAATTTGCTCTTCCAAAGACTTGAGCCATGCTAAAAAACTGAAAACATTTCACAAAAATGGTGCCATCGCATAGGGGAGACTGTTAGCTTCATAGAAATATTGATTTTAAAGTGAATAGAATAAGATAAATATCATTTTATAATTTTTTACTAATAATAGGTCTTTAAGACATTTTTTCCCATGAATGTTCATGTCTACGTTTTAAGACTGTAACTTTTGTTTCGCTTATCAAAATGTGATAAAACTTATACCATCCCAAGAGTGGACAAATTCTACACACACACACACACACACACACACACACACACATATTTGATTTCGATATTTTTTGATATAGTTATGGCGGGAACCAGAAAGCGCTCCGTTTTCTAAATATTTTCAGACCACTTTCATGGAAAAAATCATTAAAAAAAAATACTGCTAAAAAAAATACAAAATAAAATCCATCCCAAGATAGACAACTACATCTAACATTTCACCAAAGGAAGAAAAAAGAACAAGATTTGGTCATCCAAAATGCGGGTAAATGGACTACAATCTTATAAGTTAAAAAAAAAAACCAAGTCATATAATTTTAAGTGTTTAATATAGCTAAACTTATCTATTTTTTTAAAAAATTAGTATTTTAAAAACTAGATTCTGAATGCTAGGATTCATATTTATATAAATTACTCTAATTTTGAGTGTGCGTATTGCTAATAATCCCTACAAGTTGAGATTTCACTGTTTTTTGCAATATGACGTCCACGGATGACCCCATATTTGTCCATCAACTTCCTGCACTTACCCATATTGAACAATTGTCACACCGCGTTGTGGTAGTTGGATGAAACTGAGTTTCACATTGCTCCATCGTTCTATGAGGTTCACATAATTCCCCCTTTCCTTTTTTTTCACCCTCACACTTCTCCACACTCTAACCTCTTCTTCTTCACCCATGTTCCCCTCCCATTGTTTCTCTACCTCTAATTTGAATCCTTTAAAATATCCCCTTTCACATACCATTTCTAGCTTAAATATATATCAATACTGCTAAGTATGGTCGTGAGTGATTGTTTCAATGATCCTCGGTCGTTAACTTCTCGTTGTAAGATCCTTCAATTGTATATGCTACGCCTTCGACATAATCTATCAATTTTCATAATTTGTGAACATGGGGCCTTGAGGAATTTTTTTATTGAGACAAGGGTGTAAAGTGACTTTGTAATTGATTGCCAATTATGAGTATCACATACCTTTTTTGGAAATGGAAAATTCTCAACAGTTTATAATACTGCTAAAAAATAAAGAAACACTGATGTCATTTATATTAGTATTTTGAATATATGTTCAAGAATATAACTAGCAATCACACGTGAAATGTGCTATGCGAACATCAAAGGGGAAGTCTAGGAAGAGGTTGATTTTGAGGGATGAAAAAATAAGGGGATGCCATAGATATATCAGCCCGTGCATTCAAATAACTTCTACATATTATAATACATTTTAAAAAAAAATTAAAATTGAGCTCCAAACTAAACATATATATTCATGTAGACACAATTCATAGAATAACATATATTATTATGTTAAAGGTTATTGTAAATGTAGTTCACTGCTGCATTTATACCATTGCAATTTGTACATTTGATCCAATGCCAATATTATAACAATTTTTGAAGGGGATGCCATTGATATATCAGCCCGCACATTCACAGAGAGGCACTAGCGACTTCGACCTTCACCAAGAACAGTTGCAGATGAAACACCCTGCCCTATAGCAATCCAAAACCCAAAAAATAAAGAAAACCCTCTTCCCTCAAGGTTTTAATGGTTCGTAGGGTTACAGATCCGCCAATACATCACAATTTTTAAAGTTTTATTTGGCTCCATAAAAATATTGTTTGGGAAAAAATTCCTGTGATGTGTATGTCATTAGGGGGACCGTGCTAAACCCAGCTCTCATATATTAAGGTTTAAATGAGACCCATTCGATAAATTTGTATAAGTAGCCTGTAGCTCATATTTTGGCATAGACCAGAAATGCTCTGGAAAATGTAAACTGATCGGGTTGTAGACCTGTTTGTTGCATATGGTTAAACTGTGTGAGTTGTATCTGTCTCGAGAGGGAACCCACATCTTCTATTTTGCATAAATTTTTTCCACGATGAGTTGTCTCCTTCCATACTGTCACGGACGTGACCTGCCCTATCCTGATAGAAATCTTGCTACTATTGCATCGATGTGGAGCACTATTCAGTGCTTAGATTTTAACACAAATTCGAATTTGTGTCGTTGATTTCGACTTGGGTGTCAGAAGGAGGTTGATGTCCTATGCACATGGTGCAAAAGTAAAGCCCAAATTCAGGGTTCATTTGTTGATGTTAGATGGCCCTAACCCCCGGTTAATGCACATGCAAAGGCGCCAAGCCCAGCCTTTCACTGTTTCCAGCACATCAACCGAAATTTAATAAAAATTACTGTTTTCTTTTGAATATTTGCGTGTTAAAAAATTATTGTTTTATTTTGAATATTTACAGCAAAATAACAATGCACGAGACAAAAAAACTATATAAACAAGCTTATTTAAACCTAAGAGGTATGAAGATGTACAAAAATCATATACACAACCATAAGTTACAGGTACTGGTCTATGATCTGGTTTAATTTTTAGAGCTGAAGAATTACATGGAATCCTTACACCAATTTTTTTTACTCTTTATTACCTTAAGTTACTCTTAAGCTTCTCATTTTCTTCTTTCAGTATTTTGATTTCATTATATAGATTCTGTACAAATATAAAGACAACAAAAATTGAAAAGATTGTTTGATTTTATAGGTATGAAGTTAATTCTGTAGAGGCAGAGGCAAACACTTACTTGATGCTCTATGTCCCAAAGTTGGAAAAACTTCTCCTTCAGGTATTTCCCCAAAACTCTAATCATGCTATTTTGCATATATTTGTTTTTTTAGTGCATTTCTTTACACTAAGGTTAATCAGATACAAAAGTAAACACAAAAATGGACCACAGTAGGTTTCTATTAAATTTACACATAATTATCCCTTTTTTTTGTATGTACAGTAATAAAAAATAGTGATAAATGTATTTAGGACCACAACAAAGAAATTATCTTGATAAGAAAACAAAATAGTCTTGCCAATAAAATTATAAATGAATACAAATTTTATAAATTTTAGATAGATGACAAAATAATAAGAGTCTGTTGCAAAATCTGCAACTAGTTTATTTTTCAACTATTAAGAATTGATTGATGAAAATATGTTACATTTTTGGAAAAATAGCTCTGTTTGCAAAACTATTTTTTAATGTAAACCTCTAACATTAATTTAATTTTCGTGTGTAGGAAATATCATTCTTCAAATGCAATGGACCCAAAATTTATTTTATTTTGGATGGATTTGTTAAGAGAAATTACCGGCTCTTCATTTTCTTCAGATTCATCAAACATACAGAGTATGTTTCTCAACTACTTCATGCAAATGGTATTTTTACTCAGAAATTCTATATCATTATCCTGCAGAAGAGATAGAGAGTGGTGGATGTTTCCAAGACAATGCACATTTTGGAACTTAATACAACAACAAGCATGGGAAGAACAACCAAATTATCGAGACATTTTATATCATCATCACTATAGAATGTATTTTCCACTTTTTCAAATCCTTTTGTCAAAGATAGAACCACATATGCCAAGTGCAAACACAACTCATTTTATTAGAGAACCAATACATCCTAAAAAATATCTTTGTGTAGTTTTGCATCGCCTTTCACAAGGAGGACCTACACATATAATAGCAGAATTTTATTACATAGGAGAATCTACAGTGAGAAAATACACCATGGTAATTGTAAATATTATCCTTCAACATTTGCAAAATGAGTATATAAGCATTCCATGTAGCACTAGGTTACAAAAAATATTCAGTGAGTTTCACACTTCAACTCTACTTCCGATGATATGTGGTGCAATAGATGGCACACATATTAAGTTATCATATAGACCTAAACAACATTATACTTCTATGAACTACATAAACCGACATCATTTCCATAGTGTTTTGTTGTAAGGAATATGTGATTCTCAAAAATTATTTTGGGATGTATGTGTTAATGCTCCTGGTGGCGCTCACGATGCTGAACATTGGAATTGGTCTGTAATAAAAAGAAGATTACAAGTTAGAGAATTATTGGCATCCCCTACATTTCAAACTGGAGAAAGCATAATCTTTCTCCAAATAATTGGAGATTCTGCTTATCCTATTTATCCCTACTTATTGAAGCCATATAAAAACAATCTATCTCCAATGCATGCTCTTTTTGATAAATACTTATTTAGAGGGTGTGTGAAGATTGAGAATGCATTTAGTACTCTAAAAGGGAGATGGAGATTTCTTCAAGATGTAGGTGCAGAGATGGATAAGGCTCCCCAAATCATAGTGGCATGTTGTGTTCTACATATTTTTTTACAAATGAACAATGCAGATGAACCAAAAATCTAGGTAAATTCATATCCTAATTCTATAACTCAATTACAGAGTCAATAAATGGAAAGAGAACAAGGAAAGGCACAAAGAGACATTATATTTGGGGAATGATAAAGACAATACCATATTAGTTTGGAGCAATGATCTACTATTTGTAAAATAATATATAATATCTATTGAAGTTGTGGACCAATGTTGTGTATGAATAAGTTAAAGTGTTTACCTATGCAAAAAGCTTTTCTATTTGAAGTTGTACGTCCAATATATTTTTTGTTTTTCAGCGCTCGAGTTGCATTCTTCCTTCTTTGATTTCTTTCATTGTTTGAGTTAAATGATGCAATCCTTTCTCCATTATTTCTCCCAAATCTTCAAAGGATGTCTTTTTTCTTTTTATACGTTTTCCCTCCACCCCCAATTTGTTCAATGAAGTTTCTTGATTTGCACCCTCTTCTTCAATATTAAGGAATGAGCTCTCTTCATTTGATTTTCCTTTCATATCTTTATCTCATGGTTGAGCTTACATTAACCCATTCTTTTCCATTGTATCCATTCGGAAGACCAATCACCTTCGGTGTTTTTCCTATGATACGGTTCATGTCTTCATAAAACATCCATGTTGAAGGTGGTGCCCCTATGGTGTTTTCCAATTGTTTCTCTCTTTTTAAGGTCTTCCTCAACTGGTTCCACTTATATTTGCATTTAATCCCTATTAACGATGTTCCACACCTAACATTTACAACATTTGCCACTTTTTCCCAATATTGTTTTGTAAGGTTTCCATGATTTACATTTTCATTCACCTTTTCAAAATTTAAAATCAATTCTTTCACAGCTTGTTTTGGCCAAAGCTCCTCTTTGATTTTTTTTTTATCTCATGAGTAGTAGTGTCATTCTCAAATGTATGAGTTACAGATGTGATTTCCTCAATTTCTAAGACTTGTTTTGGAAAACTATCAACTCCATGATTAACATGAAGACCAAATTCTGGAGTATTATAAAGTTCTTCAACATCAATTACATTATTTAAATCTATTGGTAAATGTGGTCCTTTATCCATGCTCAACTTCGATACTAATACCTTGCAACAGTTTATAGATATGAAAAATTTGGAAAAATCATGAATAGATTTTAAATGTATTAATTGTAAAATTGTTCTTTTATACTACATAAAAATAAGTCTATAATATATAATTAAAGCAACAATATATATTTACAGCAGCATAAATGTGATGAATTTTTTTTATAAAATTTGTAACATATTACATACCTGTGAATCCTTTTCTCCCGGTAGTTTCACTTCTTAGAGATAGGCCAATATTTCTACAACAGTTTATATGAAAAGAAACCAATTTCACTTAAATAATTTCTTTGCATTCGCCAATAAATGTGTGCAGGTGGTTGTTTAATATTTTATTGGATATATATTAAATGAGTAAGTTTACTTGTCAATATTTTATTGAAAAATTGTTAAATCAATCCAATTTATTTCACATAGTATATTGGAGAGTGTGTTAAAAGTTGAAAAACAGTGTTTGCCTTTGGGAAAGCCTCAGCTGTAGCAGGGCTTGAGGTAGAGTCTAGTACGGATCCACTGTTGATGACATTCAAGCCCACTTTAGCGTGCTTTGAACAACATGTGCACATGACATGAGTCTCAAATAGAAACACCTTCGGCGTAAATATAATTTATATAAAAGTATATATTATAAAAAATGACAGCCACATTTTGCAAGATGGAAGACAAAGGAACAAACGAGCAAAAAACACAAAAAGAAATATAAACGATCGTGAAATTTAAGGAGTTATGTTGCACAATTTTTGGCTGATAGGTTTTCTAGAGTCAAGTTTCTTTGTAACTATAGGTTTATTCGTCATCCTTGTCTTCTATATTTTTTGTTTTCGTTTATTTTGGCAGATTTCCTTTGTAAAACTGACTGTTATTTTTACCATGTGGGTTTTGTTTACCTTTCTCTTGCATGTCCGTTGGTGTCCTCCCTTTCTAATCATCTATAATTTGTAGAGATTTTATATTGCCATTATGCCGATCTGGTTTTGATTCAATTCTAGTTTGAATTCACACAAAAAATTGTTTAGTGGTTATTTTAATGTCTGATGTGGTTTTGTTTGCAAATGCATGTGCAGATGAAATTAAAAAATGGTGATTTTTGATGTGGTTAGGAAAATAAAATCTCCTTTCAATGGATGCAAGCCAAGGATATCCGGCCTCAAGAAGAAGGTGCGTTGAGACATATTAGGTTCTATTCACACAACTCTTCGAATTTTTGAAAATATTACTAGAAAGTATGTCTGGATCATGAATCGTGATCACCATAAATAATGTATTATCAATATTTTTGATGAACGTGAGTGTTGTTTAAATTTACCTCCACCATTTTTGAAGCTCTATTTTATACACACTATTATCCTTGTTTAAATCTCGGTGCATCCATGGGTCCTAGGTTTGATTCTTCTAATTCAAAATGTTTTAATTTAAAATCCTTTTTTTGCTAATTTGTACACCCTAACTCGTAAGATTTAGAGAAATATATGCATATGAGAGGAGCTTGCACTAATGTAGTTAGAGATTATTTGCCTAGAATGTTTGCTGTCTAATTCGAAGGGGTATTCATCTTAAAATTAAGAGATGTTTTATGGGAAACAATGAGATCTACCACATAGGTTGGATTTAATATTTGTGTTATTTAGTTTTACCATATTATTATGTAGAAATGTAAATGTTTGGGCATAGATGGTAAAATCGTTAGTGAAACTTATATTTTTGTTTGGAATTGTTGTTTGTTTGTTTGGGAACCCAATCGCCAAGTATTGTATAACCCAATATCACATTATTTCTAGTGAATTATTCTATTTGAATACCTGATTGTAATCTACTTTGGGTATTTTGGGTGACCCATTTTTTCATCTTCGGACAATTTCTTCTATATTAATGATGTTATGTATTTGCGTGGTAGAATGAAACTGGTTATTTCTTCAGTGGATCAATTTGCATTTAAATTTATCTTTTTCCATAATACCAGATCAAATGTGGCAAGGTTGCGGTGTTAGAAACATGGTTACTTTCCTGTGTTACCCAGGTTTAAAATCTTTGAAATATGGCCCAATTGCCTTCACCCAAAATGCACCATAAATAAAAAAGCATACGTCATTAGTGTTCCAATTTCCACTATTCATACAATAAAATAGTGCAGTTGCTTAGTAGGTCCCGACTCCCTAAATTTCTACCTAAATTGATTTATTCTTTAGTTTTGGTTTTCAAGAATTTCAGATTGATGCGACTGAACGGAGGGCTCAGATCTAGATCAGGATCTTGAAGCCCACGGTGTAAGTGACATTGAGTTTGCTAGGGTAACTATGGATTTTGTTTTTTTAACTAGTATTGTATTTTGTTTTTTAAACTAGTATTTGATTCAGAACATGAATTTAGTGAATGTTCTTGGGTCATTCAAATAGTATATATAGCTCTAAATGCTTGCAATTTTCATGCAAGAGATACAACACTCTTTGACAATAGAGTAATGGCTTCATTCAAATGGACTTCAGAAGCAGAACTTTTAAAAAGCATTATTTTAAAATTGTTTTAAAGAACATATACTCTATACTAATAATGCCTATCGGCACTTCACAAGCACCTATGGATGCTTTTGCTAGTATTTGATAGTGGAATGATCTATGATAGACAGAGACGACAAATACCAAACAGTGCAGCTCCGCAGAAGAGGTTAAGTACAGAGTTAGCTGGTGGCCCGATGGAGCGATGTAAATACCACTTTGGAGGTGGAGGATTTGTCGATTTCGAATGAGTCGTAGTGCAAGAACAGCTGCGCCACCAACAGCCTCACTACCATCACTACGAAATCCTTCCCTGCACACTGCTTGTTATGCACACTTGTATCATCGGTCTCTAGCCCATTCGACCATAGCAAGTACTTCAACAGCTTCTCCCCTTCCTCTCTGATGAATCGCCGAGGAAGATACTGCTCCGGATTCTGGAACACCTTGGGATCTTTCGTAGCGAAGGGCTGATACCCGCCAAGCATCTCTCCCTTCTTCACGGCATAACGCCCATCGTGTGATTCCACCACCAGGTCCTCCTTCGCACGTGCGTACTGGAATGACACCGGCGGATCGATCCTCAACACTTCATACACCGTCGACCACAGTAGCGCCATGCTCTCCAGTGCTCTCGGATTCAATCCTTGGTTCTCTTTAATAGCCCCTCATACTTCTTGTGCCAGCTGAGCATGCAGCTCCTTCCCCGCCTCCGCAATGTGGCGGATGATGCTGGGGTAGAGAATGAACATACCTCTGAACGTGTTGAAGCATATATTGAACACCAAGTTATGACACGCCTCGTCTTGCTTTAATCTGAATTGCAGTTCCGCCGCATCCAGTGCTGCCTTTCCATATGTCCAGAAGAAGTTGTAAACCTTATCATAATCGATGCGCACAAGCAAGAACGGCAAAGGAACGGCGTGAATTGTCACCTCTTCCAAGATCTTTGGCAGGACACCCGTGTTTGCAATCGGAGCCAGCTAAAGTCCTATCCACTTCACAACATACGAAGGACCCTGCATTCCCAGGCTTGCAGGCCCTGGAGCAGCTAGATCTCTGTCCAGCACCGCCCTGCACAGAAAATTAAAACACATTTTCAGGTTCTCGCTATCAAATTCTGCCCTACCTGTCTCGGAAAACTGTTTGTCTAGCTTAGCCCAAAGATCTCAAGTTGCCTGCTCAAATTCAGGAAACCATTTGTCTGCGTTCGTCTTGAGGACATGGAAGCAGAAGGTCTTGATCTTGCTGTGATTTTCTTCAGAAGGGTCCAAATAGGAGAGCACCATGTAGCCTCCCGTGAAGTTTGTGCTGGGCATGTAGACCCCAGTGAACACGTTCTTATTTTCTACCTTGCTTAGATCAAAGAGTATGGGAAAGCTCTTGGCATCCAGTAGAATTATGATGTGAGGATCTGGAAACAAAGCAGGCGCAGGCGGCATATTCACCCTGAATACGGTGCTCTTGTATTTCTCGATGCGGTTTTTGAAGAACGTCTGAGTGCCTTCAACCACAAAGTAGTCAAATCGATCCAGAACGACACCGATGATGGTCAGGCCATATCTTCTAGGGACCTCCTTCACTTCCTTATCACTGGATGAAGCCATGCTCTTGTTCCTTCCCCTTAACAAAAATTTTGTAGAAAATCTGCAGTATTATACAACAAACAACATAAAAGAAATAAACATAATACTTAAATAACTTGAATAAATAGATGAATATTTGAATCAGTACTGTTGTGCATAATCTCCATTAATAAAAGCTTCATCATACTCAGAGCTTCAACTCTTTACAATCAAGCTGTGAATGCAGCTGTGTACTTTCAATGCACATCCTTCCTTGCTTGTGCAGATTTCACACCTTTGTGTGTGCATACAAAGTAATTACAATTGTTGTTATTTAAATAGAATAACTCACCCACTAACAACTCTTCAACTGAGCATTCTAAATCTAAACTCATGCTTTAAAATAGTTACATGCTATGCATGAATTAAAACAGATTTATTTGAATTAAATCTAATGATAAAAATAAGATAAAGCTAACTTAACTAAAGAAAACTAAAACAAGACTAAAGCTAAAATTAGCTTTCCTAAAAAGCTACGGTTGGAATTAAATATGCAACACATGCATATTTCCAACACTCCCCCTTAATTTCAAACTGTAGCTTTCAGTCTTCTAGAGCTGTGTTTACTTTTTCAGATCTGCCATGTGCAGGATCAAAAACTCCCAAACAATCTCTCAAATATACGAAAACTTCTTTTTCTAAAGCCTTTGTAAAAATGTCAGCAAAATGATCTTCGGATCTACAAAACTCAAGATGATTTTCCTTGTTGTTTACCAACTCCTTGATTGAATGATACCTCGTATCAATATGCTTGCTCCTCTTATGAAAAACATGATTTTTAGACAATGCTATGGCTGAGTTGTCACAAAAATATGTGTAGCTTCCTCTTGTTTCTGTTGTAAATCCGTCAACACTCTTCTCATCCAAATAGCTTGATATGTTGCTCCTGTTGCTGCTACATACTCTGCTTTTGCTGAAGATAACGTGACAAGGGGCTACTTCTTTGATGCCCATGAAGCCACTCCTATTCCAAAGTGAAAAGTATAGCCGGATGTGCTTTTCCGATCATCTATACTTCCAGCACTGCCACTATCTGTATAACCAATGAGTTTGAACTCATCTGAACTTGAATAAATAATTCTATGATTTCTTATTCCATGTACATACTTTAAAATTCTTTTTCCAACTTGCCAATGTGAATTTTTGGAGATTCCATGAACCTTGATATGAGACTCACACCATACATGATATCAGGCCTTGTGGCCATCAAATACATAAGACTTTCAACCAACTTTTTAAACAATGTTGGATCCACAAACGATCCTTCATCCTCTTTGCTCAACTTCAAACCTACTGCAACTGGTGTTGGTGTTGGCTTACAATTCAACATGTTAAACCTTTTCAAAATGTCACTTGCTTACTTTGCTTGTGAGATAAAAACTTCACCTTCTGATTGTTGAACTTCAATACCCAAAAAATAATGCATAAGACCAAGATCTGTCATCTTAAACTCCTTCTTCATGGCTGATTTGAATGACTCTATAGATAGATTTCTAGTAATGATCAAATCATCTACATATAAACAAACAATTAAAATTTTACCTTGCTAATTTATCTTGGTGTATAAGGTAGGCTCACTGCTGCTCCTATTGAAACCATTCTCAATCAAATAAGAATCTATTCTGCTATACCAAGCTCTAGGTGCTTGCTTAAGACCATAGAGCACTTTCTTCAATCTGTATACTTTTCCTTCGTGACCTTCAATCTCATAACCTTCTGGCTGATTTACATAAACTTCGTCTTCAAGGAATCCATTTAAAAATGCTGATTTAACATCCATCTAATAAATAGGCCATTTTTTTTAGCTACAATTGCTAAAATCATTCTTACCATGTCCAAACGTGCTACTGGTGTAAATTTTTCATTGTAGTCAACTCCATATTGCTGCGTACAACCTCTTGCAACCAACCTTGCTTTGTGCTTCTGTACTTTTCTATCAACATTGTATTTTGTCTCGTAGACCCACTTGACTCCTATCGCGTCCTTTCCTTTTGGAAGATCCATTAGCTCCCATGTTTGATTCTTCTTTATAGCATCAATCTCATCATCCATGGCTTTTTCCCAAACTTCATTCTTTATAGCCTCTTCGTAATATACTGGATCTGCAGCTTGAGAAAATAATGCAAAAACTGAAAATGAATTAGTTGTATCAACATTATAAACCTCACTTAGACTTCTTGTTTTCCGCTGCACAAGAGTATTTGATGCAGGACTACTTTTTGGTGATGGAGTAGCTTCTAGTGTTCCCTGTGGTGTCTCTTGCATGGCTAAAGATGGCTGAAATCTTGGTAACCTCCTGAATGTAGGTGGAGGTGTATCTTGTGCTACAACTTGTGGTGCATGTCCAACATTTGTAGATATAATAGCTTGTTGCTCTAAAGTTTCATATGTCATATCATCATGCGGAATAGATGTTGCTATACTCATTGTTTTCTCTATACTTCCATCACATGCTTCATTCTCAATAAACTGTACATCCCTGCTGATCACAACCTTTTCAGTGACTAGATTGTACAACTTCTATGCTTTTTTATTCTCTGAATACCCAACAAAAATACACTTTTCTCCTTTGTTGTCTAACTTGTACCTTAGCTCATCGGCTACATGTGCATACGCTACACAACCAAAAACTATGAAATGTGAAACACTGTGTTTCCTATTAGTCCATGCTTGTTGAGGAACCATGTTCCTAACAAGTTTTGTTGGACACCTGTTCAAAAATATAAACAGAAGTTGCTACTGCTTCTGCCCAATACTCATTTGGAAGATGTTTTTCCTTCGACATGCTTCTCGTCATCTCCATGATGGTTTTATTTTTCCTCTCTGCCACACCGTTCTGTTGTGGTGTATATCTGGTAGTAAACTACTTTTGTATACCATGATATCTGCAAAAAATTCATAAACTCATTAGAAACATACTCACCTCCTCTGTCCGTTCTGAGAACTTTGATGTAGTATCCACTTTGCTTCTCCACTAATGCCTTGAACTGCTGAAATGTATCAAAGACATTTTATTTATTTCTCAGAAAATAAACCCATGTCTTCCTTGTGTAATCATCAATGAATGTCATAAAATAAATACAACCTCCAATAGAAGCTGTCTGCATAGATCCACATAAATCTGAATGTACAATCTCATGTGGTGCACTTGCTCTTGCTGTTTTTCCAACTGGGAATGAATATCTATGTTGCTTTCCCAAAATACAACCTTCACATACCCTTTCCGGTTTCTAAATCAATGGAAAACCTTTAACCATATTTTTTCTATGTAATAAATTCAAACCTCCAAAATTCAAATGTCCATACCTTAGATGCCAAAGCCATGTTTCATCCTTCATGACTGAATGAAAAGCTGATTGTGTTCCTTTAGCATAGGAATCAACCATATTTACGCAGGAATCAGTGCAGGACTCACTTGCTGTAGTGCAGAACTGATTTTCATTGGCGCAGGACTCATCTTTTTGAGCGTAGGACTCAACAAAAGACTAATTTGGCTTAACGCAGGACTTTGTTGCAAATTGAGCTACTAATTTTGCTACAAACAGATCTGATTTCTTTTTTTTCTAGGTTTTAAAATCAATGGAAACATCCTATTTCTTCTCATCTTCACTTTTGCAATCAACTGAGTGCTAGGAGCTTTGTCCACAATCACACACTCATTGTATTCCATATAGACTCGGTATCCTTTCTATACCAGTTGTCCAATACTCATAAGGTTATGTTTAAAACCTGTAACATAGTAAACATCTTGCATACTTCTTTGCTCCCCCTTTCTTGTTAGAATACTAACTATGCCTTTTCCTTTCACAGACACAATATTATTATTTCCAAGAGTTACATCACTCTTAACTGAATCATCCAAACTAGAAAACAAATCTAGATTACCTGTCATGTGATTACTGCAACCTGAATCCAAATACCATACATCACATGGACTCTCTTTTTACAAATTACATTCAATAGGGGATAAATAAGGTATTGCTTCGGAAATCCTTGTGCATGCACTAAACATAGGTTTAGAAATAGAACTTCCAACCTGATTTTGATTTTGTCTCTCCTGATAATATTACTTTTTCTTGCAATCATAAGCATAGTGCCTATACTTCTTGCAATAATGACATTGAACATGAGACTTATCTTGTCTCTGACCATAACTCTATTTTTGATTCTGTCCTCTTCCACCTGAGTTTGATGAACCGCTGCCATGTCCTCTAGATGGACTTCTTCTTCTGCCTCTTTGGCTGAAACTTCCTCTTCTTTTGCCACGACTACCTGCTGTCTAAGATGTAAAAGCCTAATCTACACTTGCATGTGATCTATTCATCCTCTATTCATGATTGATTAGTGATGCATGTAACTCATCAATAGAAAACTGACTCAGATCCTTAGTTTAGTGCCCACTCCCCTTCGACACCATTTTTTTTTGTTGTTTTCAAGACTGATTACTTCACTATGGATTTATTATGGCTTCTTGATTTAATATGCTAGTAGATATCATAGACATTGGACTGTTATTGATTTGATCTTTATATGGTGCATATGGTTTACTGGTGGACATTTGATGATGATATTTGTATACTTTTGACAGGGTTATTTATCTTAATTATGACATGTGATATATTTAATCATATTGAGTAGAACTTGATAATTTGACTAATGTGATGATCGTTTTGACATAAATGAAATGTGGAATAGAAATGTGCTAGAAAGTGTAAGTGATATCGTACTTGCATAGATGATAGTAAATCATGTGTCGTTTATTTTAGATTATATTGTATATTCGGCATGAATGTTTTAATGCGGCTAACAGGCCGAAGGAGGTATTCTCTGTTCTGCAGGTATATTATATTCACAACAATATTGGGGAGTGGAGACCAACCACATCGGAATTCGAGAAGAATCCAGCTAAGGTCACCATGGCAACAAGTAATTGTGTGTGTGTTGGAATCATTTGGTTAGGGAAAAATTGTGACCTAGGGGTCATGTGTTGCCTTGTTTTAATTTTCCCTTTTATTATGTTAATATGTGTTTCTCTTAGTAAGTGAAATTTTACTTGTGTTATTATTCATATTCTTTGGATTGGTGTTACCCCTTTATTAGTCATGGGTTGTAGTGTCTTAATTAAACTAATTTGAATTTGTACTAAACTAATTGAAGGATATGACCAAAGAGAGTTCATTTATTAGGACTTGATTTACTTGGGATTTTTGTGTGGATTGATGTGTGTTTGAGTATTGAGTGTAGCACACTCTACCCCACATGGGAAACTCGAATTTGGCCTTATAGGCCAAATTTCAAAGCTTGTGGGACAAGTCAAACTTGTCCCACACCTCTTAAAACCCCATGCCAACCCTACCTATGGGTTGGAAGGCCAAATTTAGGGTCTTTTAGGTGTTTTGGGGGGATAAAAGGGTAAAAATATTAATTTCACTTTCTTTCAAAATTTAGGTTTGTCCTTTGGGGGAGTGGGCTTAGTTGGAGTGTGTAAGGTGTTTGCCTTTCTTTCAACCACTTATTAATGGTGCATTGGAATATGAAGTTGACCAAATGATGTGGAGTGGAGGGAAAAAGAGGTGGCATCCTATTTGGAGCCACATCATCCCTCCCTCTTTTCTCTATTTATTTGATCCTCTTGTTTGTTTTGGGGGTTGGAAGCTTCATTTTTAGTCTTTTGTATTTTGGAGAGGAGAGGATTTTGAAGGAGTTGTGGATTTTTGGAGCTTGTTGATACTTGTGGGAATTTTTTTGGAGCTTGTGGATGCTTGCTTGACCTTTGGCGGGCTTTGAGACTTCATACTTGGAACAAGCTCTACCATGGAAAGGTAGGAGCTTCACCTTTGTTTGTATTATGTTTTCTTCTTTTGTTATATGAATGAGTACATATGTTGTGTTGAATTTTGTTGTTGCAATGCTTGTTGGGAATGGGTAGAATGCCTAAGTTGGGAGTGGGAGGAGACTATGGGGAGTTTAATTGAGGGAGGCATAAGAGATCATTTTCTTGAGGAGGGAGTTTGGGTTGGGTGCCCACCTAGTAAAAGAAATGCTTGCATTTCTTCTTGTTTTTACTTTGAGGGAGCCATAAGAGTTGAGGGAGGCATAAGAGTGGATGGAGGGATAAGGGGTACTTGAGGGAGGCATAAGAGTTGTTAGGGGTATTGTGTTTTGTATTGGAGGCTTTTAGGTGGCACCCATTCCCATTGGGAGGCATAAGTGGCCTCCCCATAGGTCTTACTCTTATGGCTTTCTTGATAAGCCTTGTGACTTGTTGTTGTGATTGTTTTCCCTCTTGTTGTGTTGTTGATTTTGTTTTGAAGGATTATGGAATGAATGTGAAATTTTTTGTTGAGTTATGTGGAAGCTAGTGGTTGTCATGAGTTGGATTTTCTCCCATTGTAATGTGGTTGGGGCTCGGGGGCCAATGGAGAGGATGGCTTCTCTTCTCCATTGGGTATCTTGGTTGGGAGGAGAGCGTTGCCTCTCCCCTTATTTTGTTGTGAATCAAGCAAACTATGGAGGAGCCACCTTGTTGATGTTTGAAGCATTGGAACCTTGTTGATGAAAATTGAAACCACCTTGTATTTTTACCCACCTTGAGTGGAAGAAAAATGTAATATTGCCTTGTATTCTAGCTTCCATTATTTTAAAATGATCCCACATTAAGTGGAAAATGTTGTAACAAGATTTTGAAGGAAATTTGTATTGATGTCCATTAGTTAAGTTGTAAGTGGATGGAATTTAAAGTTGAAGGAAAGACAATTTATTTATTCTCCTTTGCTTGGCTTAGAACCTCATTGAGTATGTTGATCTTGTTGAAATGTTGGTAGTTCTTGCTTTAAAACTTAATGGAAATATTTGTGCAACCCTCTTGAGGGATGTTGGGAAATTTACCTTAATATATATATATATATCTATATATATATATATATATATATATATACATTAAATTCCATTTTGTTGCTTAAAAGAGATGTATTGAAAAAGTGGAATGTTAGTGTATTTTCTCTTCTTGCATTGTTGATGTAAAGACTTAAGTTTTTAGATAGCTTTCAATATGCCAATGAAGTAATTTTAGTTCTAGCTTTATTATGTTCTTCCCCATTTAAGAAATTATTGAAAATCCATTTACAAATTATTAAAGGAAATGAAATCAACCTATTTGAAATCCCATGCAATGTTTATTGAATTGTGTAGAAGGAAATTTTAATGCAAAGACTTTAAACTTATTAAGTTTATTACCCAAGCCTCCTTAATGCATAATAAGGAAACTAATATTTTCAGTATAATTCATATCTAAGTAATATTACAACTAATGTATTTACTATTTTTAAGTTCTAATTATAACAATATACCATTAATATTTATTTGTATTAACAAAGTGTATTAATATGAATCGCAGCCAAGAAATTTATTAATTATTTATGAAATGGAACATACGTATGTACAAATAATGTATGCGCCTCCTAAGGTCTGTGAATGATCATGTTTTTGCAAAGCAACTGTGCTCCATGAGTAATCTGATTTGAAACAGACCCACCTCTACGAATGAGGCGTCCATCTAATTGCAAAGCAAACTGCGCTTCATGCATATTCTGTTATGAAACAGATCCACCTCTACGAGACTCCTTCCACGAGCTATACTGTAAATGTGACAGGATCTAAATAGAAGATCTGTGTAATAGATTTCCACCATGTCTTCTAGTAATACTCTCACTGCTCCTTAATCGATTTTGATAAAATATATCTTGGAGGCAAGTCACGAATTTGAAAATACATCCGATACTGAACAGATAACAACATAGCTAGACAACCTACTTGTTTTAAGCACTCAAACAATAAAAAAAGACGGGGTGGGGGCTTTGTTCTATTACAGCGACCTGGCTGTCTCCCTGTGCAGGCCGCTGTCGAAGACCCTGGCTCGACCACACCTCGCAGCACCCAATGAAAGTGGAGGTAACACGTCTCTTCTCTCGCCTGTAGCATTTCTCTAGCCTCCATGCTAGCACATGCGGCTCAGGATAGGTCAAGACAGTAGGCTGACCGTGTAGAGTATAAGTTTTACAAAATCAAAGTGAAATAAATGAAAACCTACGGCCACTTTGGAGTAGCTTGCACGCCAAGGAGAGGGAGTTTAAATGACATGGCTGGTGTTAGTTGAGCCACCCACCGCCCCCAACCATAAAATTTAAGCATGGTTTGAAATGGTATACCTTGACAAGACTCTTGTCTTTTGTTTTTTTTTAATATGTTTATCCTACGTTAGAGAAAATACGGATAACTATTTAGGTTTGTTTAAGTATTAAATACTATATAATATAATAGTGGTATGACATATAACATAATTTTCATATAATATTATACTAGATATAAACATGGTATTATGTATATCTAAATATATAAAGTCATACAATGTAATAAAATAAATTAGTGTCAAAGTATATATCTTAATGTATAATTCTTATATATATATTATAATGTATTAAATCATGATATAATGTAATATAAATGGATAATAAAATAAAAATAAAAATTGAGTGGTTAGTGTATTCATTTCATAATAAATTATATCATACTCTAAGGTTAACATCTAGAAATATTGTTATTATGATATTATTAGACATTAGACTAATTAACTCGAAAGATGACCCTTCTTAACTTTAGTGAAATGTTGAATGAGAGAAATTTAAATATCATTGACCTTGAAGCATTATCGTGACTTTTCTAGTTTTGAGCCTGTATGCGGGCACACCCTTCAAAAAAAATTATTCCATAATTTTTTTCTAACTAAATCTAAGTTGTTCTTGAGTCTCTTACGGGCGTTCTACCGGGCATTACATTTTGGTATCAGAGATGGGGGTTCGAAGCTTAGATCCTTGGGCACACGCAGAAAACATGAAACATGAACATTTAACCTAGTGCAGAGTTGACTTTTGTTTTTAATATATAAAACCACAATGTTGACAATTATAGGAAACAACAAATTTAGAAAACTGACACAAGACCTAGAACAATGAACTAACTCTCGCCTTGATCTATGTAGGAGGCGCGGATTGGGCGAGGGATCTCTTCATATAGACCTAGACATACCATCGCTAGAGCAGGCTGTAGCAGCCATTCTACCTCAGATCTTGCAGACACTCTAGGATGTCAATGTCGCTATACACGGAGAGCCCTTGGGAGGATGATTTGCAACACGTAGTTTGGAGCCATCAGTAGATGCCCAGGCATCCCCTCGACATAGCGAGGACCACAGGGAAGACAACTTTCGTACGAAGTCGGCTAGGGTAGAGTCACCACAGAGAGGACATGGGGACAGGATCTCAGGACATAGGGACAAGTCTCGAAGCCCTAGATAGAGGGAGGAGCATGCAGATAGACCTAGGATTCATGATACGTCAGCTGCAGACCATATCAGGGAGATCCTAAAGCTGCGACCATCTCACTATTCAGGTGATACAGGTGGTTTTCAGGAAGAGGCCTGGTTTGTGAGCTTGAACGGATGCTTCAAGCTCTGCCCTTGTACTAGCAACACGAAAGCTCGTGTTGCAATCCATCTTCTGAAGGATGGAGCAGGAGTCTGGTGGAGGACCAAGGAGCAGAAGCTCCATGTTGACTCGGAGATGATTACCTAGGAGCTGTTTGAGGAGAGTTTCAGGAGCAGGTATTTACCCAGGAGATTTATACAGCAGCGGGTAAACGAGTTTCATGACCTTTGTCAGGCATCGATGACAGTAGCTGAGTATGAGAGTCGATTTATGGACCTACTCCAGTACGTTGACTATATTCAGGATGAGCAGGTACCGATTCACAGGTTCATCTGGGGCCTAAACTTGGATTTAGGTGGCACAGTGCGCATTCACTACCCACAGACATTAGCAGAGGCCGTGGAAAAGGCCTATATTGTAGAGGAGACACGGGGAAAGACGTAACATGCTAGAGACAAAGTTCTGAGCCGTATCCAGCAGATGCAGGATGGTAGGTCGAAGGGGTCAGTTCCTCCTCCATGGGGTGGATAGAGTTCAGGGCAAGTTTCATTCAGGCCACCACAGTAGCAGCAGCAGCAGACCCGCCCACCTTACTGACCTCCTCAGAGATTTGATGCGCAGAAAGGATGTAGTATGGAACCTCCTCCTAGGGGTCCCATCAGGACACAGGGTGCACCAAGAGCTCAGTCAGTAGGAGCTCATCAATATAGACCTTAGCGGTCCATAGCCTGATCGTCAGAATCTGTATCTCAGTCATCTAGAGTACCAGCTGGAGCTGCTTCCCACTAAAGGGGACCAGGCAGCTGTTATGGTTGTGGTGTTGTGGGACATCATTGGAGAGATTACCCATAGAACCCTAACGAGGGTGAGACACAGTGCTCAGAGCCTACTATTGGAGATATGGCACGGAGTCATCGGATCTACGCAGCGGTCAAGAACCGCCAGGCTGAGCATCAGAGTACTGTGATTGAGACGACATGTAGTGTTGGTGGTATTTCCACCTCTATATTATTTGATTCTGGTTCTTTTGATTCTTTTATTGCACCATCTTTTTTAGAGCATTGTAGGTTGGTGGCAGTTAGGCAAGGCCATAGTTGGGATGTTGAGATGGCTTCTGGAGCCAAAATTTTTGTAGACTCCTTAGTTAAGGAGAGTGTAGTGTATTTGGGACGCTTCACCACTACTTCTGATCTTCGGATCCTTCCATTAGGATCTTATGGCATCATTTTAGGCATGGATTGGTTGTCTGCTCATAGAGCTAGATTGGATTGTTACCACAAGACTATTGTTTGCATAAATGATCTTGGAGTAGAGTCAGTATTATCAGGAGTTAGGAGGGCCGTATCCATTCGCACCATCTCCGCTATGCAGCTTAAGCGGTGTGTGCGACAGGGTTGTCAGTTGTTTGCTATTACGGTCAGCGACAGGTCAGAGGTTGAGTCAAGAGGACCTTCCCTCGATGACCATCCCATCTTATCAGAGTTTGCTGATGTGTTTCCAGGGGAACTACTAGGGTTACCTCCCCCACGTGAGATCGACTTCCATTTAGATCTAGTTCCGGGCGCAGAGCCTATCTCACAAGCAACCTATCAGATGACTACTCCTGATTTATGTGAGCTCAAGTTACAGCTTGAGGACCTTTTGGAGAAAGGCCTAATCCGTCCTAGTGTATCCCCTTGGGGTGCACTAGTGATCTTCATAAAGAAGAAGGATGGATCTCTTTGGTTCTGTATTGACTACTGTCAGCTGAATAAAGTAACGATAAAAAATCGTTACCCCCTTCCACACATTGATGATTTATTTGATCAGATGAAGGGGCTACAGTTTTCTCTAAGATAGATCTTAAGTCAGGGTACCATCAACTCAGGATTGCAGAGACGGATATTCATAAGACAGCATTCCGTACGAGATATGGCCACTACGAGTTCACAGTGGTACCTTTCGGTTTGACGAATGCCCCCACGGTATTTATGAGTTTGTTGAATGGGGTATTCAGGACCTTCCTTGATCACTTCATGCTCATCTTCCTTGATGACATTCTAATTTACTCACGCACATGTGAGGAGCATGAGGAGCACCTTTGCCAGGTTCTTCAGTGCCTCCGCGAACAACGCCTTTACGGGAACTTGGAAAAGTGTCCGTTCTTTTAGCCTGAGGTGTAGTATTTGGGCCACGTCATTTCTGGGGAAGGTATCGCAGTGGATCCTTCCAAGATTCGAGCCATCATGGATTAGCCAGCACCCACTAGTGTGACCGAGGTGCGTAGTTTCATGGGTCTAGCAAGGTACTACAAGAGGTTTGTTCAGGACTTTTCTCAGATTGCGCACCCTATCACTTCTCTTCAAAGGTAAGGGAAGAAGTTTTTATGGTCAGATAGATGTGAGCAAGCCTTCAATACACTGAAGGAATACCTCAGGAGAGCACCTATTCTTGCAGTGCCACATCCTTAGGGTGAGTTCTACGTTTACATAGATGCTTCCTTGGCAGGACTTGGAGGTGTGTTAATGCAGGAGGGTAGAGTAGTTGCCTTTGAGTCTTGTAAACTCAAAGATTATGAGCTAAATTATCTGACCCATGACCTTGAGCTTGCAGCAGTGGTATATGCCTTAGTGCGGTGGAGATATTTTCTTCTTGGCGGGAGATTTACACTCAGGAATGATCACTTGAGTCTTTGTCGCCTCTTCATGCAGCCCAATCTCAACGCTCGTCAGCGACGTTGGATGGAGTTACTCTGTGAGTATGACATGGAGATAGAGCATATGAAAGGGAAGGAGAATGTGGTTGTAGATGCCTTTAGTAGGTGGAGACATGTGGCTATGGCCACCTCAGTGGGCACAGATTTGCGAAGTAGGATCTTGCAGCAGCTTCCTCAGGATAGTTTCTACCTTGAAACCAGAGCAAATATTGAGTCTCAGAGACCCCTTGAGGGGAGATTTGATGGATTTTTATTAGAGGAAGATGGTCTTCTCAGACACAGAGGTCAGATATATGTTCCTATAGATGGAGGCTTGAGACATGACATTTTGATAGAGGCTCATTGTGCACCTTACTCAGCCCATCCCGGGGTGAAGAAGATGCACGCCACCCTGAGATAGTTGTATTTTTTTAGAGAAATTCAGAGAGACGTGGCTTTGTTTGTGTCACACTGTTTAGAGTGCCAGAGGTTGAAGGCCGAGCATCAGCATCCAGCTGGCCTTCTCTATCCTCACACCATACCGGAGTGGAAGTGGGACACCATTTCCATGGACTTCATCGTTGGATTACCTACATTGAGATACCATCACGACGCCATAATGGTCACGGTGGATAAATTGACAAAGGTAGCTCATTTTTCTCCAGTGAAGACCACCTATACATCAAGTGTTGTGGCACGAGTATACCTTGATGAGATTTTTAGATTACATGGGATTCTGTAGAAGATCATTTGCGACCGCGACCCTTTGTACACCTCCCATTTCTAGACCACCATGCAGTATGCCCTCGGGACGAGGATTAATTTCAGCACAACTTATCACCTTAAGACAGATGGATAGAGAGAGAGGGTGAATAAGATTTTGGAGGATATGCTTAGGATGTACGTGATGGATCATCAGTCGAGATGGGAGGAGTATCTGTATTTGGTGGAGTTTTCCTACAATAATAGTTTCCAGAGTTCTATAGGCATGGCTCCTTTTCAGGCATTATATGGTAGAGAGTGCAGGACACCTCTTAGTTGGGATAGGATTGAGGATAGGGTTTCCCTTGGGCTAGCATTATTACAGGACATGGAGCAGCAGGTTACCTTGATCAGAGAGAGATTGTAGGAGGTGCAGGATAGACAGAAAATGTATGCAGACCAACATAGGACAGATCGCAGTTTTGAGGTAGGCACGAAGGTGTTTCTTCGTGTCAGACCGCATAAGAGCCCTATCCGTTAGGGAAAAGGTTGTAAGCTTGCTCCTAGGTTCGTGGGTCCCTTTGAGATCTTGGAGCACCTCAGTCCCTTGACCTATCATCTAGCATTGCCACCTAGCTTATCTCACATCCATGATGTGTTTCACGTTTCTGTGCTTAGGAGATATATTTATGATCCTTCACATGTGCTAGATTTGACCGCATTGCAGGTGCAGGATCAGGGGCAGGTGATGGTGGAGCCCATATGCATTATAGAGCGCAGGACCCTGGGCCTTCATGGCAGAGAGATTGATCATGTTTGGGTCCAATGGGACAGGTATGATGAGACTGCAACTACTTAGGAGGATGCTAATTTTCTACGAGGATAGTTTCCACACCTTTTCCAATGACTTCCAGAAGGAAGTCGAGTTGAAGGGGAGGGGGATATAGTGCCCACTTCCCTTCGACACCATTTTGTTTTGTTGTTTTCGAGACTGATTACTTCACTATGGATTTATTATGGCTTCTTGATTTAGCATGCTAGTAGATATCATAGACATTGGACTGTTATTGATTTGATCTTTATATGATGCATATGGTTTACTGGTGGAAATTTGACGACGATATTTGTATACTTTTGAGAGGGTTATTTATCTTAATTATGACATGTGATATATTTAATCATATTGAGTAGAACTTGATAATTTGACTAATGTGATGATCGTTTTGACATAAATGAAAAATGGAATAGAAATGTGCTAGAAAGTGTAATATGATATCATACTTGCATAGATGATAGTAAATCATGTGTCGTTTATTTTAGATTATATTGTATATTTGGCATGAATGTTTTAATGTGGCCAACAGACCGAAGGAGGTATTCTCTGTACTGCAGGTATATTATATTCACAACAATCTTGGGGAGTGGAGACCAACCACATCAGAATTCGAGAAGGATCTAGCTAAGGTCACCATGGCAACAAGTAATTTGTGTGTGTGTTAGAATTATCTGGTTATGGGAAAAATTGTGACATAGGGGTCATGTGTTGTTTTGTTTTGTTTTTTCTCTTTTATTATGTTGGTATGTGTTGCTCTTAGTAAGTGAAAATTTTACTTGTGTTATTATTCATATTCTTAGGATTGGAGTTTACCGCTTTGTTAGCCATGGGTTGTAGTGGCTTAATTAAGCTAATTTGAATTTTTCCTAAACTAATTAAGAGTATGTGACCAAAGAGAGCTCATTTATTAGGGCTTGATTTACTTGAGATTTTTGTGTGGATTGATGTGTGTTTGAGTTTTGAGTGTAGCACACTCTACCCCTCATGGGAAACTCGAATTTGGCCTTGGAGGCCAAGTTTCAAAGCTTGTGGGACAAGTCAAACTTGTCCCACACCTCTTAAAACCCCATGCCAACCCTACCTATGGGTTGGAAGGCCAAATTTAGGGTCTTTTAGGTGTTTTGGTGGGATAAAAGGGTAAAAATATTAATTTCACTTTCTTTCAAAATTTAATTTTGTCCTTTGGGTGAGTGGGCTTAGTTGGAATGTCTAAGGTACTTACCTTTCTTTCAACCACTTATTAATGGTGCATTGGAATATGAAGTTGACAAAAATGATGTGGAGTGGAGGGAAAAGGAGGGTGGCATCCTACTTGGAGGCTACATCATCCCTCCCTCTCTTTTCTCTATTTATTTTATCCTCTTGTTTGTTTTGGGGGTTGAAAGTTTCATTTTTAGTCTTTTGTATTTTGGAGAGGAGAGGATTTGGAAAGAGTTTGTGGATTTTTGGAGCTTGTTGATACTTGTGGGAATTTTGTTGGAGATTGTGGATGATTGCTTGATCTTTGGAGGGATTTGAGACTTCATACTTGGAACAAGCTCTACCATGGAAAGGTAGGAGCTTCACTTTTGTTTGTGTTATGTTTTCTTGTTTTTGTTATATGAATGAGTACATATGTTGTGTTGAATTTTGTTGTTGCAATGCTTGTTGGGAATGGGTAGAATGCCTAAGTTGGGAAGTGGGAGGAGACTATGGGGATTTTAATTGAGGGGAGGCATAAGTGATCATTTTCTTGAGGTGGGAGTTTGGGTTGGGTGGCCCCACCCTTGTAAGATAAATGCTTGCATTTTCTTCTTGTTTTTACTTTGAGGGAGCCATAAGAGTTGAGGGAGGCATAAGAGTGGATGGAGGGATAAGGTGTACTTGAGGGAGGCATAAGAATGGATGGAGAGATAAGGGGTACTTGAGGGAGGCATAAGAGTTGTTTGGGGTATTGTGTTTTGCATTGGAGGCTTTTAGGTGGCACCCATTCCCATTGGGAGGCATAAGTGGCCTCCCCATAGGTCTTACTCTTATGGCTTTCTTGATAAACCTTGTGACTTGTTGTTGTGATTGTTTTCCCTCTTGTTGTATTGTTGATTTTGTTTTTGAAGGATTATGGAAGGAATGTGAAATTTTATGTTGAGTTTTGTGGAAGCTAGTAGTTTCCATGAGTTGGATTTTCTCCCATTGTAATGTGGTTGGGGCTCAGGGGCCAATGGAGAGGATGGCTTCTCTTCTTCATTGGGTATCTTGGTTGGGAGGAGGAGAGCGTTGCCTCTCCCCTTATTTTGTTTTGAATCAAGCAAACTATGGAGGGAGCCACCTTGTTGATGTTTGAAGCATTGGAACCTTGTTGATGACAATGTGAAACCACCTTGTATTTTTACCCCACCTTGAGTGGAAGAAAAATGTAATATTACTTTGTATTATAGCTTCCATCATTGTAAATTTTGTTCCCACATTAAGTGGAAAATATTGTAACAAGATTTTGAAGGAAACCTGTATTGATATTCATTAGTAAGGTTGTAAGGTGGATGGAATTGAAAGTTGAAGGAAAGACAATGTATTTATTCTCCTTTGCTTGGCTTAGAACCTCATTGAGTATGTTTGATTTTGTTGAAATGTTGGTAGTTCTTGCTTTAAAACTTAACGGAAATATTTTTGAAACCCTCTTGAGCGATGTTGGGAAATTTTACCTTAATATATATATATATATATATACATATATATATATATATATATACCATATATATATATATATATATATATATATATACATATATATATATATATATATATATATATATTAGTAATATATATATATACACACATTAAATTCCATTTTGTTGCTTGAAAGAGATGTATTGAAAGAGGGGAATGTTAGTGTATTTTCTCTTCTTACATTGTTGATGGAAGGACTTAAGTTTTTAGATAGCTTTCAATATGCCAATGAAGTAATTTTGGTTATAGCTTCATTATGTTCTTCCCCATTTAAGAAATTATTGAAAATCCATTTACAAATTATTAAAGGAAATGAAATCAACCTAATTGAAATCCCATGCAATGTTTATTGAATTGTGTAGAAGGAAATTTTAATGCAAAGAATTTATACTTATTTAGTTTATTACCAAATCCTCCTTAATACATAATAAGGAAACTAATATTTTCAATATAATTCATATCTAAGTAATATTACAACTAATGTATTTACTATTTTTAAGTTCTAATTATAACAGTATACCATTAATATTTATTTGTATTAACAAAGTGTATTAACATGAATTGCAGCCAATAAATTTATTAATTAATTATGAAATGGAACATACGTATGTACAAATAGTGTATGCGCCTCCCAAGGTCTGTGAATGATCTTGTTTTTTGCAAAGTAATTGTGCTTCATGAATATTCTGATATGAAATAGATCCGCCTCTACGAATGAGGCATCCATCTAATTGCAAAGCAAACTGCGCTTCATGCATATTCTGTTATGAAACAGATCTACCTCGTATGAGACTCCTTCCACGAGCTATACCGTAAATGCGACATGATCTAAATAGAAAATCCTGTGTATTAGAGTTCCACTAGGTCTTCTAGTAGTACTCTCACTGTCTCCTTAATCGACCTTGATCGGTTTTGGTAAATATATCATGAAGGCGAGACTCACGATTTTGAAATTGCATTCGATATTGAACAGATAACAACATAGCTGGATGACCTACTTGTTGGAAAGCGCTCAAACAAAAAGGCTCCTGCCATACCGTGCAGGCCGCTGCCGTAGACCCTGCCATGATCATCCTCTCAGCACCCAATGAAAGTGGAGGTAAAATGTTCTTCCTCACCTATAGCTTCATCCTACTCTTCTGTGCAACCTGCGGCGGCCATGGCTGAAGTATCTCGCCTGTTCCACTAGATGTAGCTCATCACTAATCGCAGCATCCTCTATCCACGCGCGGCCTTGGTTGGTAGCTACGTCTGTATATCTGGACTGTAACGTTTATCTAGCCAACCATGCACAATCAATACATGTGGCTCAGGACAGAACCCAAAATAGCAAACCGACTATGTGAAGAGTATAAGATTTGCAAAATCTAGAGTGAATTAAATGAAAGACCTGCGACCAGGTTGGTGTTGCTTGCACGCCAAGGAGAGGGATTATAAATGACTTTGGCAGGTGTTGCCATTAAAGCCATTCAACCACCCCCCCCCCCCCCCCTCCCGCCATGTTTTGAAACTTAAGCATAGTTTGAAATGCTATTCTTTCCCACCGTAAAACTCTTGCCCCTTTTGTCTTCTCTTTTTCAATATGTTTAAGATACGACTAACCTACCTTATGGATAAGTGATCTTAAGATTGAATACAATATTAACCATGTTCACATATCTTTGTGCATAAAAGATGGATTTGGGAACATATAACTTAATTAATTCATATAATATGTATTTTAGCTATAAAGCTATATTATATAAATCTAGTTGATCTAAATATACCTTTGAAATTTTATGTTCAATGTAATAAAATAACATGATTTATACGACAAGATATTGAACCCTATGCCTAATGTATATAATGGGTGGCATATATATCTCATATTTGAGATTTATATATTATATATATATATGTATTTATATATTCATGATATAATGTAATATAAATGGATATACCTCAAATGTAAAATATAAATTTAGTTGATAGTGTATTCAAGGCACAGATACAATTATATCATTATCTCTGAAAGAATTTACATTTTGCAATATTGTTATTATGATATTATTAGACATTAGACTAATTAACTCGAAAGATGATCCTTCTTAACTTTAGTGAAATGTTGTATTATGATGAAACATAAGATATGATTGACCTTAAAGACATTTATTGTGACCTTTCTGTAATGAATGCATTACATGAAACATGGAAACGAAGTTAAATAATTAAAAAGAAAAAAATTTAGTCGATAATTTCGGGTTGTAACTAAATGTGGAAGCAAGTTCTTGGCGCGTCGTCGTCGTCGTCGTCATTTTTTTTTTTACGGCGTCGCATTTTGGTATCATAGCTAGGCATTCAAAGCTTAGACCCTTGGGCACATGCAGAAACATGAAACAGGAACATTTAACTTAGTGCAGAGCTGATTCTTTTAAAATATAAAACCACAATGTTGATAATTGTAGGAAACACAAATTTAGAAAACTGACACAAGACCTAGAACAATGAACTAACTCTCACCTTGATCTGTGCAGGAGGCGCGGATTGGGCGAGGGATCTCTTCATATAGACCTAGACATACCATCGCTAGAGCAGGCTGTAGTAGCCATTCCACCTCAGATCTTGCAGACACTCGAGGATGTCAATGCCGCTATACACGGAGAGCCCTTGGGAGGATGATTTGCAAGAGGTAGTTTGGAGCCAATAGTAGATGCCGAGGCATCCCCTCGACATAGCGAGGACCACAGGGAAGAGAAGTACCATACGGAGTCGGCTAGGGCAGAGTCACCATAGAGAGGACATGGGGACAGGATCTCAGGACATAGGGACAGGTCTCGAAGCCCTAGACAGAGGGAGGAGCATGGAGATAGACCTAGGATTCGTCATACGTCAGCTATAGACCATATCAGGGAGATCCTGAAGTTGCGACCATCTCACTAATCAGGTGATACAGGTGGTTTTCAAGTAGAGGCCTAGTTGGTGAGCTTGAACGGATGCTTCAAGCTCTGCCCTTGTACTAGCAACATGAAAGCTCGTGTTGCAATCCATCTTCTGAAGGATGGAGCAGGAGTCTGGTGGAGGACCGAGGAGCAGAAGCTCCATGTTGACTCAGAGACGATTACCTGGGCGTTGTTTCAGAAGTGTTTCAGGAGCAGGTATTTACCCAGGAGATTTATACAGCAGCGGATAGATGAGTTTCATGACCTTCGTCAGGCATCGATGACAGAAGCTGAGTATGAGAGTCGATTTCTAGATCTACTCCAGTATCTTGACTATATCCAGGATGAGCAGGTACAGATTCACAGGTTCATCCAGGGCCTAAACTTGGATTTAGGTTGTGCAGTGCGCATTCGCTGCCCACAGACATTAGCAGAGGCCGTGGAAAAGGCCTATATTGCAAAGGAGACACGGGGGAAGACGCAGTATGCTAGAGACAGATTTCTGAGCCATATCCAGTAGATGCAGGATGGTAGGTCGAAGGGGTCAGTTCCTACTCCATGGGGTGGACAGAGTTCAGGGAAAGTTTCATTCAGGCCACCACATCAGCAGCAGCAGCAGACCCGCCCACCTTACTGACCTCCTCAGAGATTTGATGCGCAGAGAGGATGTAGTAAGGGACCTCCTCCTAGGGGTCCCATCAAGACACAGGGTGCGCTGAGAGCTCAGTCACTAGGATCTCGTCAACAGAGACCTCAACAGTCCATAGCCGGATCGTCAGGATCTATATCTCAGTCATCTAGAGTACCAGCTGGAGCTGCTTCCCACTGGAGGGGACCAGGTAGCTGTTATGGTTGTGGTGTTGTGGGACATCATTGGAGAGATTACCCACAGAACCCTAACAAGGGTAAGATGTAGAGCTCAGAGCCTACTATTGGACATATGGCACGGAGTCATCGGATCTACGCAGCGGTCAAGAACTGCCAGGCTGAGCATCAGAGTACTGTGATTGAGACGACAGGTAGTGTTGGTGGTATTTCCACCTCTATATTATTTGATTCTGGTTCTTCTGATTCTTTTATTACACCATCATTTTTAGAGCGTTGTAGGCTGGTGGAAATTAGGCAAGGCCATAGTTGGGACTTTGAGATGGCTTCTGGAGCCAAAATTTCTGTAGACTTCTTAGTTAAGGAGTGTGTAGTGTATTTGGGACCCTTCACCACTACTTCTGTTCTTCGGATCCTTCCATTAGGATCTTATGGCATCATTTTAGGCATGGATTGGTTGTCTGCTCGCGGAGCTAGATTGGATTGTTACCACAAGACTATTGTTTGCATAGATGATCTTGGAGTAGAGTCAATATTATCAGGAGTTAGAAGGGCCGTATCCATTCGCACCATCTCCGCTATGCAGCTTAAGCGGTGTGCGCGACGGGGTTGTCAGTTGTTTGCTATTATGGTCAGTGACATGTCAGAGGATGAGTCAAGAGGACCTTCCCTCGATGACCATCCCATCTTCTCAGAGTTTTCTGATGTGTTTCCAGGGGAACTACTAGGGTTACCTCCCCCACGTGAGATCGACTTCCATTTAGATCTAGTTCCGGGCGCAGAGCCTATCTCACAAGCACCCTATCGGATGACTACTCCTGATTTATGTGAGCTCAAATTGAAGCTTGAGGACCTTCTTGAGAAAGGCCTAATCCATCCTAGTGTATCCCCTTGGGGTGCACTAGTGATCTTCGTAAAGAAGAAGGATGGATCTCTTCGGTTGTGTATTGACTACCGTCAGCTGAATAAAGTAACGATAAAAAATCGTTACCCCCTTCCACGCATTGATGATTTATTTGATCAAATGAAGGGGGCTACAGTTTTCTCTAAGATAGATCTTAAGTCAGGGTACCATCAACTCAGGATTGCAGAGATGGATATTCATAAGACAACATTCCGTACGAGATATGGCCACTACGAGTTCACAGTGGTACCTTTCGGTTTGACGAATGCCCCCACGGTATTTATGAGTTTGATGAATGGGGTATTCAGGACCTTCCTTGATCGCTTCAAGCTCATCTTCCTTGATAACATTCTGATTTACTCACGGACACGTGAGGAGCACGAGGAGCACCTTCGCCAGGTTCTTCAGTGCCTCCGCGAACAACGCCTTTACGGGAACTTGGAGAAGTGTCAGTTCTTTCAGCCTGAGGTGCAGTATTTGGGCCACATCATTTCTGGGGAAGGTATCGCAGTCTATCCTTCCAAGATTTGAACCATCATGGATTGGCAAGCACCCACTAGTGTGATCGAGGTGCGTAGTTTCATGGGTCTAGCAGGGTACTACAGGAGGTTTGTTTAGGACTTTTCTCGGATTGCGCACCCTATCGCTTCTCTTCAGCGGAAAGGGAAGAAGTTTGTATGGTCAGATACATGTGAGCAAGCCTTCAGTACACTTAAGGAATGCCTCACGAGAGCACCTATTCTTGCAGTGCTAGATCCTGAGGTTGAGTTCTACGTTTGCATAGATGCTTCCTTGGCAGGACTTGGAGGTGTGTTAATGTAGGAGGGTAGAGTAGTTGCCTTTGAGTCTCGCAAACTCAAAGATTATGAGCTAAATTATCTGACCCATGACCTTGAGCTTGCAGCAGTGGTATATGCCTTAGTGCGGTGGAGACATTTTCTTCTTGGCCGGAGATTTACACTCAGGACTGATCACTTGAGTCTTTGCCACCTCTTCATGCAGCCCAATCTCAACACTTGTCAGCGACGTTGGATGGAGTTACTCTATGAGTATGACATGGAGATAGAGCATGTGAAAGGGAAGGAGAATGTGGTTACAGATGCCTTGAGTAGGCAGAGACATGTGGCTATGGCCACCTCAGTGGGCACAGATTTGTGAAGTAGGATCTTACAGCAGCTTCCTTAGGATAGTTTCTACCTTGCAACCAGAGCAAAGATTGAGTCTCAGAGACCCCTTGAGGGGAGATTTGATGGATTTTTATTAGAGGCAAATGGTCTTCTTAGACACAGAGGTTGGATATATGTTCCTATAGATGGAGGCTTTAGACATGACATTTTGACAGAGGCTCATCATGCACCTTACTCAACCCATCCCGGGGTGAAGAAGATGCACGCCACCCTGAGACAGTTGTATTTTTGGAGAGGACTTCGAAGAGACGTGGCTTTGTTTGTATCACACTGTTTAGAGTGCCAGAGGGTGAAGGCCGAGCATCAGCATCCAGTTGGCCTTCTCTATCCTCACGCCATACCGGAGTGGAAGTGGGACACCATTTCCATGGACTTCATCGTTGGATTACCTACATTGAGATACCATCACGACGCCATCATGGTCACGGTGGATAAATTGACGAAGGTAGCTCATTTTTCTCTAGTGAAAACCACCTATACATCAAGTGTTGTGGCACGAGTATACCTTGATCAGATTTTTAGATTACATGGGATTCCGTTGAAGATCATTTACGACCGCAACCCTTTGTACACCTCCCATTTCTGGACCACCATGCAGTATGCCCTCGGGACGAGGATTAATTTCAGCACAACTTATCACCCTAAGACAGATGGACAGACAGAGAGGGTGAATAAGATTTTGGAGGATATGCTTAGGGTGTATGTGATGGATCATCAGTCGAGATGGGAGGAGTATCTGTATTTGGTGGAGTTTGCCTACAATAATAGTTTCCAGAGTTCTATAGGCATGGCTCCTTTTCAGGAATTATATGGTAGAGAGTGCAGGACACCTCTTAGTTGGGATAGGATTGAGGATAGGGTTTCCCTTGGGCCAGTATTATTACAGGACATGGAGCAGCAGGTTACCTTGATCAGACAGAGATTGCAGGAGGTGCAGGATAGAAAAAAAATGTATGCAGACCAGCATAGGAAAGATCGCAGTTTTGAGGTAGGCATGAAGGTGTTTCTTCGTGTCAGACCGCATAATAGCCCTATCCGTTACGGAAAGGGTTCTAAGCTTGCTCCTAGGTTCGTGGGTCCCTTTGAGATCTTAGAGCACCTCGGTCCCTTGGCCTATCGTCTAGCATTGCCACCTAGCTTATCTCGCATCCATGATGTGTTTCACGTTTCTGTGCTTAGGAGATATATTTATGATCCTTCTCATATGCTAGATTTGACCGCATTGCAGGTGTAGGATCAGGGGCAGGTGATGGTGGAGCCTATATGCATTATATAGCGCAGGACCCTGGGCCTTCGCGGTAGAGAGATTGATCAGGTTTGGGTCCAATGGGACAGGTATGATGAGACTGCAGCTACTTGGGAGGATGCTACTTTGCTACGAGGATAGTTTCCACACCTTTTCCAGTGACCTCCAGAAGGAAGTTGAGTCTAAGGGGAGGGGGATATAGTGCCCACTTCCCTTTGACACCATTTTGTTTTGTTCTTTTTGAGACTGATTACTTCACTATGGATTTATTATGGCTTCTTGATTTAGCATGCTAGTAGATATCATAGGCATTGGACTGTTATTGATTTGATCTTTATATGGTGCATATGGTTTGCTGGTGGACATTTGATGACGATATTTGTATACTTTTGATAGGGTTATTTATCTTAATTATGAAATGTGATATATTTAATCATATTGAGTAGAACTTGATAATTTGACTAATCTGATGATCATTTTGACATAAATGAAATGTGGAATAGAAATATGCTAGAAAGTGTAAGTGATATCGTACTTACATAGATGATAGTAAATCATGTGTCATTTATTTTAGATTATATTGTATATTCGACATGAATGTTTTAATGCGGCCAACAGGACGAAGGAGGTATTCTCTATTCTGCAGGTATATTATATTCACAACAATATTGGGGAGTGGAGACCAACCACATCAGAATTGGAGAAGAATCCAGCTAAGGTCACCATGGCAACAAGTAATTGTGTGTGTGTTGGAATCATTTGGTTAGGGAAAAATTGTGACCTAGGGGTCATGTGTTGCCTTGTTTTAATTTTCCCTTTTATTATGTTAGTATGTGTTTCTCTTAGTAAGTGAAACTTTACTTGTGTTATTATTCATATTATTTGGATTGGTGTTACCCCTTTATTAGTCATGGGTTGTAGTGTCTTAATTAAACTAATTTGAATTTGTCCTAAACTAATTGAAGGATATGACCAAAGAGATTTCATTTATTAGGACTTGATTTACTTGGGATTTTTGTGTGGATTGATGTGTGTTTGAGTTTTGAGTGTAGCACACTCTACCCCAAATGGGAAACTCGAATTTGGCCATAGGCAAAATTTCAAAGCTTGTGGGACAAGTCAAACTTGTCCCACACCTCTTAAAACCCCATGCCAACCCTACCTATGGGTTGGAAGGCCAAATTTAGGGTCTTTTAGGTGTTTTGGGGGGATAAAAGGGTAAAAATATTAATTGCACTTTCTTTCAAAATTTAATTTTGTCCTTTGGGGGAGTGGGCTTAGTTGGAGTGTGTAAGGTGCTTGCCTTTCTTTCAACCACTTATTAATGGTGCATTGGAATATGAAGTTGACCAAATGAAGTGGAGTGGAGGGAAAAAGAGGTGGCATCCTACTTGGAGCCACATCATCCCTCCCTCTCTTTTCTCTATTTATTTGATCCTCTTGTTTGTTTTGGGGGTTGGAAGTTTTTTTTTTAGTCTTTTGTATTTTGGAGAGGAGAGGATTTTGAAGGAGTTGTGGATTTTTGGAGCCTATTGATACTTGTGGGAATTTTGTTGGAGCTTGTGGATGCTTGCTTGACCTTTGGAGGGCTTTGAGACTTCATACTTGGAACAAGCTCTACCATGGAAAGGTAGGAGCTTCACCTTTGTTTGTATTATGTTTTCTTCTTTTGTTATACGAATGAGTACATATGTTGTGTTGAATTTTGTTGTTGCAATGCTTGTTGGGAATGGGTAGAATGCCTAAGTTGGGAGTGGGAGGAGACTATGGGGAGTTTAATTGAGGGAGGCATAAGAGATCATTTTCTTGAGGAGGGAGTTTGTGTTGGGTGCCCACCTAGTAAGAGAAATGCTTGCATTTCTTCTTGTTTTTACTTTGAGGGAGCCATAAGAGTTGAGGGAGGCATAAGAGTGGATAAAGGGATAAGGGGTACTTGAGGGAGGCATAAGAGTTGTTAGGGGTATTGTGTTTCGCATTGGAGGCTTTTAGGTGGCACCCATTCCCATTGGGAGGCATAAGTGGCCTCCCCATAGGTCTTACTCTTATGGCTTTCTTGATAAGCCTTGTGACTCTTTGTTGTGATTGTTTTCCCTCTTGTTGTGTTGTTGATTTTGTTTTGAAGGATTATGGAATGAATGTGAAATTTTATGTTGAGTTATGTGGAAGCTAGTGGTTGCCATGAGTTGGATTTTCTACCATTGTAATGTGGTTGGGGCTCGGGGGCCAATGGAGAGGATGGCTTCTCTTCTCCATTGGGTATCTTGGTTGGGAGGAGAGCGTTGTCTCTCCCCTTATTTTGTTGTGAATCAAGAAAACTATGGAGGAGCCACCTTGTTGATGACAATTGAAACCACCTTGTATTTTTACCCACCTTGAGTGGAAGAAAAATGTAATATTGCCTTGTATTCTAGCTTCCATTATTTTAAAATGATCCCACATTAAGTGGAAAATGTTGTAACAAGATTTTGAAGGAAAGTTGTATTGATGTTCATTAGTAAGGTTGTAAGTGGATGGAATTGAAAGTTGAAGGAAAGACAATTTATTTATTCTCCTTTGCTTGGCTTAGAACCTCATTGAGTATGTTGATCTTGTTGAAATGTTGGTAGTTCTTGCTTTAAAAATTAATGGAAATATTTGTGAAACCCTCTTGAGGGATGTTGGGAAATTTACCGTAAAGATATATATATATATATATATATATAAACACACACACACACACACATTAAATTCCATTTTGTTGCTTAAAAGAGATGTATTGAAAAAGTGGAATGTTAGTGTATTTTCTCTTCTTGCATTGTTGATGTGAAGACTTAAGTTTTTAGATAGCTTTCAATATGCCAATGAAGTAATTTTAGTTCTAGATTTATTATGTTCTTCCCCATTTAAGAAATTATTGAAAATCCATTTACAAATTATTAAAGGAAATGAAATCAACCTATTTGAAATCCCATGCAATGTTTATTGAATTGTGTAGAAGGAAATTTTAATGCAAAGACTTTAAACTTATTAAGTTTATTACCCAAGCCTCCTTAATGCATAATAAGGAAACTAATATTTTCAGTATAATTCATATCTAAGTAATATTACAACTAATGTATTTACTATTTTTAAGTTCTAATTATAACAATATACCATTAATATTTATTTGTATTAACAAAGTGTATTAATATGAATCACAGCCAAGAAATTTATTAATTATTTATGAAATGGAACATACGTATGTACAAATAATGTATGCGCCTCCTAAGGTCTGTGAATGATCATGTTTTTGCAAAGCAACTGTGCTCCATGAGTAATCTGATTTGAAACAGACCCACCTCTACGAATGAGGCGTCCATCTAATTGCAAAGCAAACTGTGCTTCATGCATATTCTGTTATGAAACAGATCCACCTCTTTGTGACTCCTTCCACGAGCTATACCGTAAATGCGACAGGATCTAAATAGAAGATCTGTGTAATAGAATTCCACCATGTCTTCTGGTAATACTCTCACTGCTCCTTAATCGATTTTGATAAAATATATCCTTGAGACGAGTCACAAATTTGAAAATGCATCCGATACTGAAAAGATAACAACATAGCTGGACAACCTACTTGTTTTAAGCACTCAAACAAAAAAAAAGGGGGGGGCACTTTGTTCTATTACTGCGACCTGGCTGTCTCCCTGTGCAGGCCGCTGCCGAAGACCCTGGCTCGACCACACCTCACAACACCCAATGAAAGTGGAGGTAACACGTCTCTTCTCTCACCTGTAGCGTTTCTCTAGCCTCCATGCCAACACATGCGGCTAAGGATAGGTCAAGACAGCAGGCCGACCACGTAGAGTATAAGTTTTGCAAAATCAGAGTCAAATAAATGAAAATCTACGGCCAGTTTGGAGTAGCTTGCACGCCAAGGAGAGGGAGTTTAAATGACATGGCTGGTGTTGGTTGAGCCACCCACCCCCCCCAACCATAAAATTTAAGCATAGTTTGAAATGCTATACCTTGACAAGACTCTTGTCTTTTGTTTTTTTTTAATATGTTTATCCTACGTTAGAGAAAATACGGATAACTATTTAGGTTTGTTTAAGTATTAAATACTATATAATATAATAGTGGTATGACATATAACATAATTTTCATATAATATTATACTAGTTATGTATATCTAAATATATAAAGTCATACAATGTAATAAAATAAATTAGTGTCAAAGTATATATCTTAATGTATAATTCTTATATATATATATTATAATGTATTAAATCATGATATAATGTAATATAAATGGATAATAAAATAAAAATAAAAATTGAGTGGTTAGTGTATTCATTTCATAATAAATTATATCATACTCTAAGGTTAACATCTAGAAATATTGTTATTATGATATTATTAGACATTAGACTAATTAACTCGAAAGATGACCCTTCTTAACTTTAGTGAAACGTTGAATGAGATAAATTTAAATATCATTGACCTTGAAGCATTATCGTGACTTTTCTAGTTTCGAGCCTGTATGCGGGCACACCCTTCTAAAAAAAATTATTCCATAATTTTTTTCTAACTAAATCTAAGTTGTTCTTGAGTATCTTGCGGGCGTTCTACCAAGCGTTACATTTTGGTATCAGAGCCGGGGGTTCAAAGCTTGGAACCTTGGGCACATGCAGAAAACATGAAATGTGAACATTTAACCTAGTGCAGAGTTGACTTTTGTTTTTAATATATAAAACCACAATGTTGACAATTATAGGAAACAACAAATTTAGAAAACTGACACAAGACCTAGAACAATGAACTAACTCTCGCCTTGATCTGTGCAGGAGGCGCGGATTGGATGAGGGATCTCTTCATATAGACCTAGACATACCATCGCTAGAGCAGGCTGTAGCAACCATTCTACCTCAGATCTTGCAGACACTCCAGGATGTCAATGCTGCTATACACGGAGAGCCCTTGGGAGGATGATTTGCAAGACATACTTTGGAGCCATTAGTAGATGCCCAGGTATCCCCTCGACATAGCGAGGACCACAGGGCAGAGAACTTCCGTACAGAGTCGGCTAGGGCAGAGTCACCACAGAGAGGACATGGGGACAGGATCTTAGGACATAGGGACAGGTCTCGGAGCCCTAAACAGAGGGAGGAGCATGTAGATAGACCTAGGATTCGTCATACGTCAGCTGTAGACCATATCAGGGAGATCCTGAGGCTGCGACCATCTCACTATTCAGGTGATATAGGTGGTTTTCAAGCAGAGGCCTTGTTGGTGAGCTTAAACGGATGCTTCAAGCTCTACCCTTGTACTAGCAACACGAAAGCTCGTGTTGCAATCCATCTTATGAAGGATGGAGAAGGAGTCTGGTGGAGGACCGAGGAGTAGAAGCTCCATGTTGACTCAGAGACGATTACCTGGGCGTTGTTTCAGAAGTGTTTCAGGAGCAGGTATTTACCCAGGAGATTTATACAGCAGCGGATAGATGAGTTTCATGACCTTCGTCAGGCATCGATGACAGAAGCTGAGTATGAGAGTCGATTTCTAGATCTACTCCAGTATGTTGACTATATCCAGGATGAGCAGGTACAGATTCGCAGGTTCATCCAGGGCCTAAACTTGGATTTAGGTGGCGCAGTGCGCATTCACTGCCCACAGACATTAGTAGAGGCCGTGGAAAAGGCCTATATTACAGATGAGACACAGGGGAAGATGCAACATGCTAGAGACAGAGTTCTGAGCCGTATCCAGCAGATGCAGGATGGTAGGTCGAAGGGGTCAGTTCCTCCTCCATGGGGTGGACAGAGTTCAGGTCAAGTTTCATTCAGGCCACCACAGCAGCAGCAGCAGCAGACCCGCCCACCTTACTGACCTCCTCAGAGATTTGATGCGCAAAGAGGATGTACTATGGGACCTCCTCCTAGGGGTCCCATCAGGACACAGGGTGTGCCGAGAGCTCAGTCAGTAGGAGCTCGTCAGCAGAGACCTCAGCAGTCCATAGCCGGATCGTCAGGATCTGTATCTCAGTCATCTAGAGTACCAGCTGGAGCTGCTTCCCACTGGAGGGGACCAGGTAGCTATTATGGTTGTGGTGTTGTGGGACATCATTGGAGAGATTACCCATAGAACCCTAACAAGGGTAAGACGCAGAGCTCAGAGCCTACTATTGGAGATATGGCACGGAGTCATCGGATCTACGCAGCAGTCAAGAACTACCAGGCTGAGCATCAGAGTACTGTGATTGAGACGACAGGTAGTGTTGGTGGTATCTCCACCTCTATATTATTTGATTCTGGTTCTTCTGATTCTTTTATTGCACCATCCTTTTTAGAGCATTGTAGGCTGGTGGTAGTTAGGCAAGGACGTAGTTGGGACGTTGAGATGGCTTCTGGAGCCAAAATTTCTGTAGACTCCTTAGTTAAGGAGTGTGTAGTGTATTTGGGACCCTTCACCACTACTTCTGATCTTCGGATCCTTCCATTAGGATCTTATGGCATCATTTTAGGCATGGATTGGTTGTCCGCTCACGGAGCTAGATTGGATTGTTACCACAAGACTATTGTTTGCATAGATGATCTTGGAGTAGAGTCAGTATTATTAGGAGTTAGGAGGGCCGTATCCATTCGCACCATCTCTGCTATGCAGCTTAAGCGGTGTGCGCGACGGGGTTGTCAGTTGTTTGCTATTACGGTCAGTGACATGTCAGAGGATGAGTCAAGAGGACCTTCCCTCGATGACCATCCCATATTATCAGAGTTTGCTGATGTGTTTCCAGGGGAACTACCAGGGTTACCCCCCCCACTTGAGATGGAATTCCATTTAGATCTAGTTCCGGGCGCAGAGCCTATCTCACAAGCACCCTATCGGATGACTACTCCTGAGTTATGTGAGCTCAAGTTGCAGCTTGAGGACCTTCTGGAGAAAGGCCTAATCCATCCTAGTGTATCCCCTTGGGGTGCACTAGTGATCTTCGTAAAGAAGAAGGATGGATCTCTTCGGTTATGTATTGACTACCGTCAGCTGAATAAAGTAATGATAAAAAATCGTTACCCCCTTCCATGCATTGATGATTTATTTGATCAGATGAAGGGGGCTACAGTTTTCTCTAAGATAGATCTTAAGTCAGCATAACATCAACTCAGGATTGCAGAGATGGATATTCATAAGACAGCATTCCATACGAGATATGGCCACTACAAGTTCACAGTGGTACCTTTCGGTTTGACGAATGCCCCCACGGTATTTATGAGTTTGATGAGTGGGGTATTCAAGACCTTCCTTGATCGCTTCGTGTTCATCTTCCTTGATGACATTCTGATTTACTCACGCACACGTGAGGAGCACGAGGAGCACCTTCGCCAGGTTCTTCAGTGCCTCTGCGAACAGCACCTTTACGGGAACTTGGAGAAGTGTGCGTTCTTTCAGCCTGAGGTGCAGTATTTGGGCCACATCATTTCTGGGGAAGGTATCGTAGTCGATCCTTCCAATATTCGAGCCATCATGGATTGGCCAACACCCACTAGTGTGACCGAGGTGCGTAGTTTCATGGGTCTAGCAGGGTACTACAGGAGGTTTGTTCAGGACTTTTCTCGGATTGCGCACCCTATCACTTCTCTTCAGCGGAAAGGGAAGAAGTTTGTATGGTCAGATAGATGTGAGCAATCCTTCAGTACACTGAAGGAATGCCTCATGAGAGCACCTATTCTTGTAGTGCCAGATCCTCAGGGTGAGTTCTACGTTTGCATAGATGCTTCCTTGGCAGGACTTGGAGGTGTGTTAATGCAGGAGGGTAGAGTAGTTGCCTTTGAGTCTCGCAAACTCAAAGATTATGAGCTAAATTATCCAACCCATGACCTAGAAGCTTGGAGTAGTGGTACATGCCTTACTGCGGTGGAGATATTTTCTTCTTGGCCGAAGATTTACACTCAGGACTGATCACTTGAGTCTTCGCCACCTCTTCACGCAGCCCAATCTCAACACTCATCAGTGGCGTTGGATGGAGTTACTCTGTGAGTATGACATGGAGATAGAGCATGTGAAAGGGAAGGAGAATGTGGTTGCAGATGCCTTGAGTAGGCGGAGACATGTGGCTATGGCCACCTCAGTGGGCACAGATTTGTGGAGTAGGATCTTGCAGCAGCTTCCTCAGGATAGTTTCTACCTTGTAGCTAGAGCAAAGATTGAGTCTCAGAGACCCCTTGAGGGGAGATTTGATGGATTTTCATTAGAGGCAGATGGTCTTCTCAGACACAGAGGTCGGATATATGTTCCTATAGATTGAGGCTTGAGACATGACATTTTGACAGAGGCTCATCGTGCACCTTACTCAGCCCATCCTGGGGTGAAGAAGATGCACGCCACCCTGAGACAGTTGTATTTTTGGAGAGGACTTCGAAGAGACATGTGGCTTCAAATGTTTGTGTCACTCTGTTTAGAGTGCCAGAGGGTGAAGGCCGAGCATCAGCATCCAGCTGGCCTTCTCTATCCTCACACCATACCAGAGTGGAAGTGGGACACCATTTCCATGGACTTCATCATTGGATTACCTACATGTCGAGATACCATCACGACGCCATCATGGTCACGGTGGATAAATTGATGAAGGTAGCTCATTTTTCTCCAATGAAGACCACCTATACAGCAAGTGCTGTGGCACGAGTATACCTTGATGAGATTGTCAGATTACATGGGATTCCGCGGAAGATCATTTGCGACCGCGACCCTTTGTACACCTCCCATTTCTGGACCACCATGCAGTATGCCCTCGGGACGAGGATTAATTTCAGCACAGAGCTTATCACCCTGAGACAGATGGACAGACAGAGAGGGTGAATCAGATTTTGGAGGATATGCTCAGGATGTACGTGATGGATCATCAGTCGAGATGGGAGGAATATCTGTATTTGGTGGAGTTTGCCTACAATAATAGTTTCCAGAGTTCTATAGGCATGGCTCCTTTTCAGGCATTATATGGTAGAGAGTGCAGGACACCTCTTAGTTGGGACAGGATTGAGGATAGGGTTTCTCTTGGGCCAGCATTATTACAGGACATGGAGCAGCAGGTTACCTTGATCAGACAGAGATTGCAGGAGGCGCAGGACAGACAGAAGAATGTATACAGACCAGCATAGGACAGATCGTAGTTTTGAGGTAGGCACAAAGGTGTTTCTTCGTGTCAGACCGCATAAGAGCCCTATCCGTTACGGAAAAGGTTCTAAGCTTTCTCCTAGGTTCGTGGGTCCCTTTAAGATCTTGGAGCGCCTCGGTCCCTTGGCCTATCGTCTAGCATTGCCACCTAGCTTATCTCGCGTCCATGATGTGTTTCACGTTTCTGTGCTTAGGAGATATATTTCTAATCCTTCTCATGTGCTAGATTGGATCGCATTGTAGGTGTAGGATCAGGGGCAAGTGATGGTGGAGCCCGTACGCATTATAGAGCGTAGGACCCTGGGCCTTCGCGGCAGAGAGATTGATCAGGTTCGGGTCTAATGGGACAGGTATGATGAGACTGCAGCTACTTGGGAGGATGCTACTTTGCTACGAGGACAGTTTCCACACCTTTTCCAGTGACTTCCAGGAGGAAGTCGAGTCTAAGGGGAGGGGGATGTAGTGCCCACTTCCCTTCGACACCATTTTGTTTTGTTGTTTTCGAGACTGATTACTTCACTATGGATTTATTATGGCTTCTTGATTTAGCATGCTAGTAGATATCATAGACATTGGACTGTTATTGATTTGATCTTTATATGATGCATATGGTTTACTGGTGGACATTTGATGACGATATTTGTATACTTTTTTAGGGTTATTTATCTTAATTATGACATGTGATATATTTAATCATATTGAGTAGAACTTGATAATTTGACTAATGTGATGATCGTTTTGACATAAATGAAATGTGGAATAGAAATGTGCTAGAAAGTGTAAGTGATATCGTACTTGCATAGATGATAGTAAATCATGTGTCGTTTATTTTAGATTATATTGTATATTTGGCATGAATGTTTTAATGCGGCCAACAGGCCGAAGGAGGTATTCTCTGTTCTGCAGGTATATTATATTCACAACAATATTGGAGAGTGGAGACCAACCACATCGGAATTCGAGAAGAATCCAGCTAAGGTCACCATGGCAACAAGTAATTGTGTGTGTGTTGGAATCATTTGGTTAGGAAAAAAAATTGTGACCTAGGGGTCATGTGTTGCCTTGTTTTAATTTTCTCTTTTATTATGTTAGTATGTGTTTCTCTTAGTAAGTGAAATTTTACTTGTGTTATTATTCATATTCTTTGGATTGGTGTTACCCCTTTATTAGTCATGGGTTGTAGTGTCTTAATTAAACTAATTTGAATTTGTCCTAAACTAATTAAAGGATATGACCAAAGAGAGTTCATTTATTAGGACTTGATTTACTTGGGATTTTTGTGTGGATTGATGTGTGTTTGAGTTTTGAGTGTAGCACACTCTACCCCACATGGGAAACTCGAATTTGGCCTTATAGGCCAAATTTCAAAGCTTGTGGGACAAGTCAAACTTGTCCCACACCTCTTAAAACCCATGCCAACCCTACCTATGGGTTGGAAGGCCAAATTTAGGGTCTTTTAGGTGTTTTGGAGGGATAAAAGGGTAAAAATATTAATTGCACTTTCTTTCAAAATTTAATTTTGTCTTTTGGGGGAGTGGGCTTAGTTGGAGTGTGTAAGGTGCTTGCCTTTCTTTCAACCACTTATTAATGGTGCATTGGAATATGAAGTTGACCAAATGATGTGGAGTGGAGGGAAAAGGAGGTGGCATCCTACTTGGAGCCACATCATCCCTCCCTCTCTTTTCTCTATTTATTTGATCCTCTTGTTTGTTTTGGGGGTTGGAAGTTTCATTTTTAGTCTTTTGTATTTTGGAGAGGAGAGGATTTTGAAGGAGTTGTGGATTTTTGGAGCTTGTTGATACTTGTGGGAATTTTGTTGGAGCTTGTGGATGCTTGCTTGATCTTTGGAGGGATTTGAGACTTCATACTTGGAACAAGCTCTACCATGGAAAGGTAGGAGTTTCACCTTTGCTTGTATTATGTTTTCTTTTTTTGTTATATGAATGAGTACATATGTTGTGTTGAATTTTGTTGTTGCAATGCTTGTTGGGAATGGGTAGAATGCCTAAGTTGGGAGTGGGAGGAGACTATGGGGAGTTTAATTGAGGGAGGCATAAGAGATCATTTTCTTGAGGAGGGAGTTTGGGTTGGGTGCCCACCTAGTAAGAAAAATGCTTGCATTTCTTCTTGTTTTTACTTTGAGGGAGCCATAAGAGTTGAGGGAGGCATAAGAGTGGATGGAGGGATAAGGGGTACTTGAGGGAGGCATAAGAGTTGTTAGGGGTATTGTGTTTTGTATTGGAGGCTTTTAGGTGGCACCCATTCCCATTGGGAGGCATAAGTGGCCTCCCCATAGGTCTTACTCTTATGGCTTTCTTGATAAGCCTTGTGACTTGTTGTTGTGATTGTTTTCCCTCTTGTTGTGTTGTTGATTTTGTTTTGAAGGATTATGGAATGAATGTGAAATTTTATGTTGAGTTATGTGGAAGCTAGTAGTTGCCATGAGTTGGATTTTCTCCCATTGTAATGTGGTTGGGGCTCGGGGGCCAATGGAGAGGATGGCTTCTCTTCTCCATTGGGTATCTTGGTTGGGAGGAGAGCGTTGCCTCTCCCCTTATTTTGTTGTGAATCAAGCAAACTATGGAGGAGCCACCTTGTTGATGTTTGAAGCATTGGAACCTTGTTGATGACAATGTGAAACCACCTTGTATTTTTACCCACCTTGAGTGGAAGAAAAATGTAATATTGCTTTGTATTCTAGCTTCCATTATTGTAAAATGATCCCACATTAAGTGGAAAATGTTGTAACAAGATTTTGAAGGAAAGTTGTATTGATGTTCATTAGTAAGGTTGTAAGTGGATGGAATTGAAAGTTGAAGGAAAGACAATTTATTTATTCTCCTTTGCTTGGCTTAGAACCTCATTGAGTATGTTGATCTTGTTGAAATGTTGGTAGTTCTTGCTTTAAAACTTAATGGAAATATTTTTGAAACCCTCTTGAGGAACGTTGGTAAATTTACAAAAATATATATATATGTATTGAATTTCATTTTGTTACTTAAAAAGATGTATTGAAAAATTGGAATATTAGTGTATTTCTATTCTTGTATTGTTGATGGAATGACTTAAGTTTTTAGATAGTTTTCATTATGCTAACGAAGTAATTTATGTCCTAGCTCTATTATGTTTATCTTCATTTAAGAATTCATTGTAAAATTATTGGCAAATTAATAAGGGAAAGGAAATCAAATATACTTGAGATCCCATACAAATGCCCTATTAAAATATGTAGAAAGAGATTTTAATGTAAAAGTTCTAAGCTTATTTAGTTCATTACCCACATTTTAGTAATAAGGAAAAACTAATATTCTAAATATTATTCATATTTAAATATTATTAAAACTAATGGATTTACTATTATTAAATTCTATCTATAACAATATACTATTGATGTTTTTTTTATATTAACAAAGTATATTAATGTGAATTGCAGCCAAGCAATTTTATTAATTATTTATGAAATGGAACATACGTATGTACAAATAATGTATGCGCCTCCCAAGGTCTGTGAATGATCATGTTTTTGCAAAGCAACTGTGCTCCATGAGTAATCTGATTTGAAACAGACCCACCTCTACGAATGAGGCGTCCATCTAATTGCAAAGCAAACTGCGCTTCATGCATATTCTGTTATGAAACAGATCCACCTCTATGAGACTCCTTCCACGAGCTATACCGTAAATGTGACAGGATCTAAATAGAAGATCTATGTAATAGATTTCCACCAGGTCTTCTGGTAATACTCTCACTGCTCCTTAATTGATTTTGATAAAATATATCTTTGAGGTGAGTCACGAATTTGAAAAAACATCCGATACTGAACAGATAACAACATAGTTCGACAACCTACTTGTTTTAAGCGCTCAGATAAAAAAAAACGAGGGGGGGGATTTGTTCTATTACTGCGACCTGGTTGTCTCCCTGTGCAGGCCGCTTCCGAAGACCCTGCCTCGAGCACACCTCGCAGCACCCAATGAAAGTGGAGGTAACACGTCTCTTCTCTTGACTATAGTATTTCTCTAGCCTCCATGCTAGCACATGCGCCTCAGGACAGGTCAAGACAGCAGGCTGACCGTGTACAGTATAAGTTTTGCCAAATCAGAGTGAAATAAATGAAAACCTATGGCCACTTTGGAGTAGCTTGCACGCCAAGGAGAGGGAGTTTAAATGACATGGCTAGTGTTGGTTGAGCAACCCACCCCGCCCAACCATAAAATTTAAGCATAGTTTGAAATTCTATACCTTGACAAGACTCTTGTCTTTTGTTTTTTTTTAATATGTTTATCCTACGTTAGAAAAAATATGGATAACTATTTAGGTTTGTTTAAGTATTAAATACTATATAATATAATAGTGGTATGACATATAACATAATTTTCATATAATATTATACTAGATATAAACATGGTATTATGTATATCTAAATATATAAAGTCATACAATGTAATAAAATAAATTAGTGTCAAAGTATATATCTTAATGTATAATTCTTTTATATATATATATATATTATAATGTATTAAATCATGATATAATGTAATATAAATGGATAATAAAATAAAAATAACAATTGAGTGGTTAGTGTATTCATTTCATAATAAATTATATCATACTCTAAGGTTAACATCTAGAAATATTGTTATTATGATATTATTAGACATTAGACTAATTAACTCGAAAGATGACCCTTCTTAACTTTAGTGAAATGTTGAATGAGATAAATTTAAATATCATTGACCTTGAAGCATTATCGTGACTTTTCTAGTTTCGAGCCTGTATGCGGGCACACCCTTCAAAAAAAATTATTCCATAATTTTTTTCTAACTAAATCTAAGTTGTTCTTGAGTCTCTTGCGGGCGTTCTACCGAGCGTTACACTTAGTTTCTTCAATAGCAACAACTAAACGATCAAATTTCGTAGGAAAACTTCTACGCAAATTTTCAATAATCCTTCTGTCCTCAAGAGTCTCACCATGGGATTTGATTTGATTGACTAAGCCAACTACATAAGTAAAAAATGATTCTACATAATCTAAATCTTTCATTGCTAAATTTTCAAAATCCCTACGAAGTAACTGTAGCTTGGTAGTTTTTACTTTCTCCTTACCTTGATATGCAACTTGTAAAGTATCTCATGTAGTCTTTGCTTGACTAGATGTTGCCACTCTTGGAAGAAAGCTTTCATGCACTCCCTGATGAATATAGAAAAGAGCTTCACTGTCCTTCTTTCGTAACTCCTTCAAAGTATATTTCTTTGCTTGAGAAAGTGCAGTATACACTGCTGCATTTTTGGGCTCTGTTTACCCATCTTGAACGATCTCCCACATGTCTTGAGATCTAAATAACGCCTTCATGGTCAACGACCAGTATTTGTAATTCTTTCCATTAATATGTGGTGTCCGCATACCGGATGTAGAAGCCATAGCTTGCTACCAATTTAATAAGATGCTAGAATAACCTAGCTCTGATACCAATTTGTAGAAAATCTGCAGTCTTATATGACAAACAATATAAAAACAAAAAACAAAATACTTAAAATAACTTGCATAAATAGATGAATATTCGAACTAGCACTGTTGTGCATAATCTTCATTAATAAAAGCTTCATCATACTTAGAGATTTAGCTCTTTACAATCAAGTTATGCGTGCAACTGTGTGCTTTCAATGCACGGCCTTCCTTGCTTGTGTAGATTTCAAACCTTTGTGTGTGCATACAAAGCAATTACAATTGCTGTTATTTAAATAGTATAACTCACCCACTAATAGCTCTTCAACAAAGCATTCTAAATCTAAACTCATGCTTTAAAATAGTTGCATGCTATGCATGAATTAAAATATATTTATTTGAATTAAATCTAATGATAAAAATAAGATAAACTAACTTAACTAAAGCAAACTAAAACAAGACTAAAGCTAAAATTAACTTTCCTAAAAAGCTACGGTTGGAATTGAATATGCAACACATGCATATTTCCAACAAAATTCAACGCTATATCAATTAAAATATTACAAGAATACCGAACTGTGATCCATGAATTGGATCGTCTGCGCTCGCCATCTTATAATCAAATTTTGAGTGAATAGTAAACACAATTTTCACACATTGGGAGTTTTATTTTATTTTTTTTCTTTGTATTTTTTTTTCCACTATTGAATATGACAGCCATTATAAAACTCACAAAAACAAGAGTTTTTTTTTAATTCATTAAGGCCTGTAGGAGGAGACCCTACCTAACCCACATTGTATAAACAAAGTTTATAAAGCTTTGACGTCATTTAAAATTATCCACATTTTTTTTGACGTTATATTGTTCAAAGGAAAAATTGGTGACGCTGTCCTCTAGCCTGAAAGGGATCTGAATTTCTTATGTGATAATTGTGTAATGGAGCTAGTAATATTGATTTTTTACTTAGCAATGGAGACAATTGAATACAATTGATGTGTTAAGACAAATGTATAAATTAAAAAAATTTACACTAATGAAGAATCTGAAATTATATTTCAATTTTAAATGTTCTTATGCTCTAATATAGATATAGGATAACTGTACCTGTGTGCCAACTATAAAAAAACATTCAACAAATAAATATGATAAATCAATATAATCAGTAAAGGAAATTCATCTTGTCATAGAGAAATAAAATAAAAGTAAGAAATTTATCTTTTCTCTACTTGAAGAACCATGTATGGAAGGATAGCGTAGGAATTGAGCTATCTTGGTAGATATTGAGAGAAAAGGAATGTGAGTTATCAAGGAGTAACACATGTAGCAATACACACACATATAATTGTACATGTACACAATCTTATATCTACAAAAATGACAGACATAATGCAACCACAATAGAATACAATTAGTCTAGAAGAAAGAACCATACAAAATGAGAAATGTTTCTGTTAAGAACCATCATGGAACAATCTCTCCATCATCTCCAAACATTGGTTTGAATGTAAGCTATTCTCCCACATTTCCTTATGGCCAAGTATCTTTCCATTTCCTTTATGTGTACCACTCATTTTTCTCTTTCTTTTTTCTAGCTCGTCCTCTTTATCATCCCACATTTGTACATGTTTCTTTAAAATTGTTAAATGTCATGTCACCTCTATAATTAAAATTTCCAAAATGCAGTTTTAAGAAACACATAATTAGTAGATATAGGTAGTAATGCATATTGCTAAGTCTACACATAATTTTATCAGTTCAACTAAATGGTCTAGATCTCCAAACACGTTGAAATTTATTTTTTACAAATTGCATATAAAACATGTCCCATTCTTTATCAATGTAGGTCTAACATAGTGCACTTTTTTATAGTTCACATATTTACATGTTTCTTTACATATAATTACTTATAAGTACCTCCATAAAAATAACATCCTTATTTCAAATGATGAATCTAATTTTCATCTCTCACAACAATTGTCCTTACATCCAGCTTAGAGATAACATTGATTGCATGTTCCAATTAATGTATATTACATGGATCAAACCCCTTATTGGTATTGTGGTATATAGACACCAAGAAAACACATCCACATAGCCACCACAAGATTGCCTGAATTTTTTATGATAAAATTTAGAATTTCGTTGAAATAGCTAACAATCAACATATATAATGATCAATTCTATATATATTGATATTACAATATCCAATCATGCCATTAAATTATTTACAACCCTTGTCCACTAAATACACATGGTTACATACTAAGAAAACAAAATTGAAGCTTTCATTGGCAATATCCATACCCAAACAACCTATGTCAGGATCCTTTTTGATCAGGTTAAAAGAAGTGTCCAGTTCAAAAAGGATCCTTTCTTTTTTATAGATGTTGATGGCAATGGTGGCAGTAGGCATGACACTATACTATTCTCTAAGGATCTTCATCTTGAAATAGTTACGGCCAAAGCTCTTGTTGCTAGGGTTTTGACCTATCTTATTGTTAATGTGAGTGGATTTTTTCCCTCCCTGGGTGATGGTAGGAATTTATCCCCTAGTCTGAACAACTCTTCTATTATTATGGGTCATGATAAAGGCTTGTCTTCATTCAAATACATTCTACAGGGAAGGAGTTCTATGACCCCTGCTACCATTAACTCTTGCACCACGTTAGGAGAGGAAGTACTTCACTTTGAGCACTACTACCAGGAGAATGCATTGATCTATAGATTTACGAACTCATGGCCCAACCTCCCTTCTGCTAAAGGAATATTTATTGTGGTTTTTTCTTTAAGAAAAGATAAATATATAATAATGAGTAAACTTTGGGTCTGTAAATCATAATACCTGGTTATAAAGCCTTGGTACCCGTCTTTTAACCCTCTCACAAAATATTACTTTCGTAAAACCATTTGGAGAAGGTTGCCACATTTACCCCTACAATTTTGGAGCTAGGAATGTTTGATTTATATTGGCAATGTATTGGGCTACACTCTCTACATTGACTCTCAAACTATGGATTTTACCCATACAACCTATGTCAGGATCCTTTTTGAACTGGACACTTCTTTTAACCTTCCAGAAAATATTGAGCTAAAAGGGCGAAGTAGAACATGGACTCATCCATTGGACTATGAAGGTTTACCCTTCAGGTGTAGAAGGTGCTTCTCTATAGGGCATATTGATGTTGATTTTGGGCTGGAAAAGCGTAAAAATGAGGAAAAAAATTGGTGGAAAATCCCCCTCTATGAACATTTGGTTTTTGATGCCAATGAGGATTTGGATTCAAATGATGATTTAGACGAATCACTTCTGGAAACGCCCCTTACAAAAATATGACTAGAGGGAATGTGAAGAATACCAAAGAGGAATCACTTGCGCGCATAACGGAAAGGAAAATATGCCTCGTCATTCTCATGAGATAAAAAACAAATCTATAGATTGAAACTATTCAGGTTGTTCTTCCAGTTGAGGAAGGTTTTGAAGATTGGATAACGGTGCACAAAAAAGAAAAATTCACTTTCAGGTATACTGTTTCTCCAACCTAGTTGTTGTTGTTGGGAAGCTAATCTTCTATGTATGAACAAATTTTGTGTTGTTGTGTCCTATCATTTTTTGGATCCACGCTGGTAGGTTGCCCTTGCCTTTGTTTTTATTGTTTTATGTAGTTGTTCTAGGCTCTATTCTAGGGGTGTAGTTTCCATCGGTCTTAAAAACAATTTGCTACACTCTTATTGTATTTGTCTCTTGAGCCCTTTTGTACCATGGGGTATGGTCCCCTTTAAAACTATTTACTATTAATAAAACAATACTCTCAATCGAATACCACTAGAAGAAAAAAGTTTCCCGATGAATGTTTTCTCAGAGGAAGATGGCTTCGATATAATAACCAATAACATATAAAATGGTAAAATGTCATTTTTTTTGTTACAATAGGAAATTCAGAAATACCAACTATTTATTTTTTTAAATAGTGATAAATTCATTAAATTATTAAGATATGTATGAAGAAAAAAAATAGACATAAGTCTACTTTGTTTTTAAAAAGTATTTTGCGTGATACACCTAAGTTTAGGCATATATATTAAATTAGAGATGAGACGCATCTTAATTTTTATGGTGTTATATAATAAAAACTTCTTAGTTTTACATTTATTCATGATGGCATGTCCTAACAATGGGTGAGCATGGTGATGAAATTTGAAATCCTTCTAATTTTCTTAAGGTGGGTAACAATCCGTTAACAAGTACAAGTTAACTTGCATTTGCAGCAAAATGGAGTATAACCATTATAGTGACAATAAAATATGATAGACATGTTTGCATTTTTGTTAAACCAATGAAGAGAGGAATTTTAGGGTTGAAACATACTTATTCTACGATGAAGAAAAATATATTTATCATGCAACCAAGTAATGATTATATTAGTGAAAAAATCACTTTCATCTCTATTAGTTTAAGGATTGTGGTAGATTAGAGTGTATATGTTTATACTATATTGGATCAATACAACCAACTAATCCATGATTGATTGAGTCAATGTGGATTTTTAGAACTATGAAAGAAATTTGAAGATGCATGTATATAGTCACTTTTCTGAACCCTTTAATTCCTAGGTGCGCTGACATATCATCAATCCTAAATTGGGTGCTCACCCGAAGCACGCAAAATCGTCAGCCCCTCTTCTATATGAGATTTGTCGAGAATTTTACCAACAATGGCAGAGTGGTTCATGATAGTAAATGCGTACATCTTATAACAAGAATAATGAACTAGGCCCAAGCATAGATGAACAATAGCATGACTCTGAACATCAAGAAAAACAAGTTGGAATTAGATCTAAACCATGAATATAATAAATAGCATAGACAATTAGATCTATAAGAAATGATATTTAGAACAAACACCATTATATTAATCCACCATTGTTACTGTAGCCAAATACATCACAAGATCCGTAAACGGACCAGATACACCAACATAATAGAATTCTAACCCTAAAAATCACACTTCTCAAGAAGCATTCTCATGCATCTCTCTCTCTGAGCTCTCTCACTCTTCCCCCTTACCATGTAAATCAATACATATCAAGAGAGTGGTGGGAATATTCCCTTCACCACCTATTCATCACTCAAGAGCATATCCCATGCCAAATGTGGTGTCACCCAGATTTTATCCTGAAATCTGTGACTACCCTATCCGAAAAAAATTCATACTTTTAAAATAATGGGTCGTTTTGTGTTTTTATTTCCTAAAATTTCTTGTATTGCGTCAAGATATTCCCAAAGAGCCATATTAGCCTTTTTTGCCAAATACCCAGATGCCCAAAGTTGTTATATTCTGTCGTCGGGATTTGTCTGCGGGATATTTGTATTTAATTATTTTGAGCCCCGTATGAGGCTATTCTCGCTCCGTTTTAACTCTATTATGAGTGAATATGTTATTATTCGTATGTTCCAGAAGGGTTTTAACTTGGAATAAGTTTTGGGCTTTATTTGTAACTTTTGACAATTTTTCGTGTTTTTGTGGTGTCCCGTTTTGTTTTCTGTGAAATTTCTTTGGAACAATTCCTTTGCTGGGTAAGCCCAATTTTTGGCCTGGAGCAGCTGGAAACCATATATGCACATTATTATCAGAGGAAGTCGCCATCGAAGGTCTGGATCACTGGGAAAAAGCGAAGTCGTGCACAGAAAAGCCCCTGCGGGGATGGGCGCATTTTTGGAAAACAAAGGATTTAAGCTGCAATGGGAAAAATAGAAGCCGCAAGCAGGGTGGGAATTTTATACCTGCCTAGAAGGGTACTTTTCCCCGTGTTATAAAATTCACTTAAGCTGGAGTCGGAAAATTAGAAGCAGCAGGCAAGTGGATTTTATTGCCTGCTTTGCAGGGTACTTTTTTCCATGATATAAAATTCACTTAAGCTGCAGTGGGAAAAATAGAAACAGCAGGAAGGTGGGAATTTTGTACCTGCTTAGCAAGGTACTTTTTCCCGTGATATAAAATCCACTTAAGCTGCAGTGGGAAAGTTAGATGCTGCAGGCAGGCGGGAATTTATTGCCTGCCTTGCAGGGTAAAAATTCCCATGGTGAAATAAAAGAAAAGTGACTTAAGTGAAATCACGGGATTTTATTGCCTGCCTTGCAGGGTAAATAATCCCATTGTCAAAGTCAAATCACTTAAGTGGATCATGGGATTTCTGGGGCTGCCTTGCAGGGTAAAAAATCCCATTGTCAGAAATTCTTAAAAATAGAATTCTATTATGCAAAAAAGTGCGACCCACCTTGGGTGAATAATAATGCATTAAATAAATATTTGTTAATATTTATTCACCCAATTTTGGCACCCAGGCTTGTGGAAAAGTCAACAAAAGCAAAGGGGAATAAATCAATTGGAAATAGAATTCCAAAATTAAATAAATTTAAGTTATTTAATGCAGCCCCTTTTGAGAAGGAATTAATACTTTTTAAAGTATTAAATGATTATATTAATTCCTATTTTCAGTGGCTATGGTCAAAGCACACTGTGAAGCTTAAGCGAAGTGAAGTGTGGATGATTAAATTGAATTAATTTAATTGATTGGATGGCTGTCCTTAAACATGCTATATTTAAAAGAGGAGCATGATTTTTAATTAATTAATTGCCTTTAATTGTTAGGGCAATTATTAATTATAGAATTGTGAGGGTTATATAAGCATGGGCAGCCATATGGGTGAATTATTTAATTCCCAGGTAAATAATTGTAGGTAAGAGGAAAAGTGCGCCCCCATTTGAAGAAGGATTTTGCTCAGGCAAGGTGGCAATAAGGCTAAAAGCTTCTAAATTTGGCGCATGCTTTGAACGAGGTTGATCTGTGTCTGCATAATTATTTGCACAGGTGTTACAGGAGCTTAGGGGTTATTGAAAGGATTCATTCTCTCTTTATGTGCAAATTAAACACCATTTTTTGGGGCGGCATGATTGAAAAGTGCAGATTTTTATAATTAAAATTCACTATTCATGCTCTGGTGGCCATCTTTGTCTGAATTAATTGCAAGAGTTAGATATGGGTGCTTTTATGAAGAAAAGGAACTTATATCAATGTCCAATACATTGCATATATCCTCTGAATCTTTAGAAATATCTAGATCTACACCAGTATTGAAGAATGCCAGTCAAATAAGAAGAAAAATAATTGTTTAGACAAAGATAGACTGGCGAAGAAAGATGAAAAAAAAAACACAACGGAGTCATGCATCACTTCTAAATTTGCAGATATTGGAGACACGGATATAGGCTCGGAACCTCTTGTTGAATTGATAGACAGATCCAGAGCAGGAAAGACTTCACTCATGCCTACAGGAAAAACTTCACTCATGCATGTAGATTAAAGGAAGTGGAATTATTCAAGCTGCAGTTTTTCCATCCACAGTCTAGTTGCCAAAGTTTGGTATGCAGCGGCAGATCCATATCTAGATGTAGATGTAAATCCAACTTGCTTCCAGATCTAGCTACTCTCAGATCCAGTTTTGTGAGAATCAAAGGTAAAAGAATCAGCTGCATGCAGACGTGAAAAAAGACAAAGTCATCTTTCCTCTTCCTTCTTCTTTCCTCCAAAAAAGTAATTGAGCAATCAATTAAATTATACAACTTAAGTGATTGGTTTAAAATCCATTACTTGAAGAAGTCAACTACTTGGAGATAGGTGGCACGTGCAAAGTAGAAGGTTCTATTTTCAGTTGCAAATCATACATGTCACATAAAGAGGAATTCCAGGAGGAAGATTGCTAGTTGTTTCTTTCTAACTTCCACATGTGCCAATTCAACTAAAATCTTCCAACTTGTAATTGCCCCTCTACATTCTATAAGTAGAGGAAGAACCTTCGGGTTGATCGATCAGAATTTTTAAGTAGCAATCCTGAGTTCTAAACTTTGTGCTGAACTCCTGAGAGCAACTTGGAGCAAAGGAATACAAAGGAGCAGGTTTCCAGAGAACTTTGTGTCACGGTGTACTTTGTTTCTTGCTTTGAATCTTAGATCTCTTGATAAACTTTATGTTATTCTAGATATAGATCTAGAGCTTCCTTTGTTTTATAATTCTGTGTGTTCATATCTATTAAAGTTTCTTCTATGTGCATGTAATTAGCTCTTCTATCTACTAATTGGGATGCACATCTTCCCCATTTCTTCTCTGTATTTCCTTTACTTCTTTCTTATATAACTTTCCTTTCTTAAATAGTTGCTTACTTGCTACAGAACTTCTTAGTTATGGTTCATGAACTAAGTGGTTAAAGTAAAACCCCTGATAGATAATAACACATTTATATTGATAAATCTGACACGGGAGCCTCACCAGTTAAATGAGGGAGATTTATCTCATGACTACCTAGGTTTGATGCTATGCAGAAAATCTAGCCAACAGTTTTTGGCGACTCCGCTAGGGAACAACTATGTTTGCAGATCAAAGCTTATCTTTTGAAGATCAGAGTGTTTTCCATACAAATCTCAACCTTGCTAAACTTCCACTCACCTGATCCGTGAAGGTGCAAGGAAGGACTGATTATTTCTTCCGACTACAATTGTAATTCAATTTCAATCATCCTCCTCAAGTTAGAAGCCGCAGATCTAGTCTTTCACTAGGAAGAAGAGTGCACGCTCATCTAGATCCAGATCATCTTCAGCATAATCTGGCAGCTAGAATTATTCATCAAGTCTACTCTTGGAGACGACGTGCCCCGTTCATCATGCTGAACCGAAATCCACTTGCCCCTACAGCACCTGTTCCATGGGGTGTAGCCTTTGGACCTTTGAATCTGACTCCTCCTATGCATGATCTACCTAAAGGGATGAGAAAGAATTTTCCAAAATTCTTTGGAGATGGAAAGAAAAACCCGGATGATCATTTAACGGCCTTTTTCATATCCTATGGAGTGCTTACAGTCAAACATGAAGATGTATCTGTTAGACTCTTCATAGAGACTCTGCATGACTTGGCTAGAGAATGGTTCTACCGGCTAGCTCCTGGTACCATAACCAACTGGGCTACTATGTGGGATGCGTTCCTGAAAATATTCAAGGCAGCTAAAGATTATAGCACTTTGATAACCTAGCTGACTCAGTTAAAGAAGGAGCCACATGAGCACATGCGGGATTTTATTGCAAAATTCCAAAGATTACTGTACAAAATTCCGGCTTCTGTTTCTCTGAATGATGAGAATCAAAAGGTGTTCTTCATAAATGCTTTGCTTCCTGAAGTAAGCTATCAACTGTGAAGAGCATGTCCTGCTGATTTGTTATCAGCTTAAAAAATGGCGGTTGAAATTGAAGATGACCTCATCATGGCTGGAAAGATAAAGAGCAGCACTTCTAGAGCTGAAAGTTCATCCTCTGCTACTACTTCCGATTCACTACTGCAAAAGTTAGCAAATGAGATGATGCAGATGAAGAAACAAATGGCTCAAATGGCTCAAGGCAACAATACTGCCCCTGCTTGTAATTTCAACAACAACCGGAACCGCATTGCTGGTTCCCAAAGATTAGAAATTGAAGCTGCTCCCAGAAACAACGTGGAGATGAATGAAGAAGACCAGGAAGCTGATGTTGACCAGTTCGAGAATGATGATTTTGTAGCTCCTACTGGCAACTCCAAGATTAATTTCCTAAACTACAAATCTGAACATGACGATGAGAAACTTCATGAAGATGATCATGGTCATGCATATGTAGTACTTACAAGATCACAAACTCACCAAGCTGAGGCATTAGCTAACGAACAAAGAAGGGGCAGCCCTTTACCTTCTTCTTTAGCTCCTAGAGATAAGAATGCAAGTTCTTCATCTCAACCACAGAAAGCGGCTCAGTTAAATATGCTAGTCAAATATGTGCAATCACCAGGACAATCCAATACATCAAAAGGCCTTTTACCTAAGCCCAAGGATACTCCTCCACAAAACAACACTGCAGTTGTTAAATCCTCACCATTTTCTGAAAGAGTGGAACCTTTCTATGTCTCCTTATTGCTTAATGGTTTTAAGTTAAGCAATTGCATTCTAGATTCAGGTGCTTCTGACAATATCATGCCAGCTAAAGTTGCAGATGCTCTTGGGCTTACCCTGACAAAGACCATAAAAAGGTGCTACTCCATGGAGAGACAAGTCCCTTTAATTGAAAAAATCAAAGATGCATAAGCTGTTATGGCATCTTTTCCTGATAAGAGATTAAAAATGACAATCTTAGTTGCAGATATTCCTGTCTCCTACGGGATGTTGCTGAGTAGAAACTTCTGCAAAGAGCTAGGAGGAGAAGTAAAGATGGATTGGTCCTATGTGCATATTCCTATCAAAGGGCTTAACCATAAGCTGGAGCTGGAAAAGAAGTCCAGGTACACGGTTACAAAATTTGAGGATCCTAGATCTCAGATTCTTTTTTAGGAATCCGACCATGGGGTCTATTTCTTGGAAATGAAAAAAGATGTTCCAGAGCCAGAAATTCAACCAGAACAAGAGCCAACAAAAGAAGAAGAGAAAGTTTGGACTCTAGAGTTTAAAGGCACATGTTGTTCTTTTGGATCAGGAGCTGGCGCTCTACTAATATCTACAAATCATGAGGTATTTCCATACTCCCACAAGCTGATGTTTGAGAACACCAATCATATGGCAGAGTATGAAGCATTGCTTCTAGGAATGGAGCAAGCTAAAAAGAAAGGAGTAAGACTCGTCAAAGCCCAAGGAGATGCTGAACTTTTGGTAAAGCAGGTTCGAGGGCAAAGTCAAGTCAAAAAAGATAAGCTGGAACATTACAGAGATAAAGTGCTTTTTGTCACATTCAATTTTGCAGCCTTCTCTATTGATTTCATTCCAACGAATCAAAATTCTAAGGCAGGTTCTTTGGCAGTCACAACTACACTATTTAATCCGGATAGACCACCATCCATATTCAGACAAGGAAGCTATAAAGTGGAGATGGTCTACCACCCTAGAGTCTATGAACAAACATTGGCATGTTTGCATGTTGAAGGGAGTAACTCACCACCACGACAAACAGTCACAGAAAAAGATGATCCATGTTATGGTGATAGCAGTGGATTGATCCAACCAAAAGGTAACAAAATCCCCAAGGATTTAGTTTCCTTAGTGGAGACTTTCAACAAGCATGATCAGTACCTGAAGAAGAACAAAGAATATGGTGATAGTTCTTCGTTCAAAGTACAATAAGTGAATCTGGGAACGAGAGAAGTTGATGCAAACTTACCTACCACGGAGAGAAGAAAGGATGAGCCACCACCAGATGAATTTGATAAGGACTTGCCTAGAGAATTTGACAAGAAGGCCAAAGAAAGGAAGTTCAAGATCGGAGATTGGGTACTCTGGTGGAACAAGAGACATGAACCGAAGGGCATGCAAAACAAATCCGATTCACTCTGTAAAGGGCCCTTCGTAATCAAAAGAGTTGCCGGAATGGACACTTTCTTCCTTACCTACCAGGATGGAATTGAGTTACCACTTCCTTTCAACGGGCAGCATCTGAAGCTGTTCATCAACTGAAGAAGCAGGGTAAACCCTGTATGTACATAAATAAAACTTTGTTTGTTTTTCCTTGTTTTGTTTTTTCTTTTGTGTTGTGTTTGTTTGCCTGACCCCGTGCCCAAAAGACAAGACACGAAACACGAGATGCTGGGATCTCATATTTTCCCTTGTCATTCAGACAGAGAAAAATATGTCCACAGACAGAGCCAACTGGTGTCACCCATATTTTATCCTGAAATCTGCGACTACCCTATCCGAAAAAATTTCATACTTTTAAAATAATGGGTCGTTTTGTGTTTTCATTTCCTGAAAGTTCTTGTATTGCGTCAAGATATTCCCAAAGAGCCATATTAGCCTTTTTTGCCAAATAACTAGATGCCCAAAGTTGTTATATTCTGTCATCGGGATTTGTCTGCGGGATATGTGTATTTAATTATTTTGAGCCCCGTATGAGGATATTTGCGCTCCGTTTTAACTCTATTATGAGCGAATATGTTATTATTCCTATGTTATAGAAGGGTTTTAACTTGGAATAATTTTTGGGCGTTATTTGTAACTTTTGGCAATTTTTCATGTTTTTGTGGTGTCCCGTTTCGTTTTCTGTGAAATTTCTCTGGAACAATTCCTTTGCCGGGTAAGCCCGATTTTTGGCCTAGAGCAGCTGGAAACTATATACGCACATTACGTCTGGAGGAAGTCGCCATCAGAGGTCTGGATCACTGGGAAAAAGCGAAGTCGTGCACAGAAAAGCCCCTACGGGGATGGGCGCATTTTTGGAAAACAAAGGATTTAAGTTGCAATGGGAAAAATAGAAGCCGCAGGCAGGGTGGGAATTTTATACCTGCCTAGCATGGTACTTTTTCCCGTGTTATAAAATTCACTTAAGCTGGAGTGGGAAAATTAGAAGCAGCAGGCAAGTGGGATTTTATTGCCTGCCTTGCAGGGTACTTTTTCCCATGATATAAAATTCACTTAAGTTGCAGTGGGAAAAATAGAAGAAGCAGGAAGGTGGGAATTTTGTTCCTGCTTAGCAAGGTACTTTTTCCCGTGATATAAAATCCACTTAAGCTGCTGTGGGAAAGTTAGATGCTGCAGGCAGGCGGGAATTTATTGCCTGCCTTACAGGGTAAAAATTCCCATGGTGAAATAAAAGAAAAGTGACTTAAGTGAAATCACGAGATTTTATTACCTACCTTGCAGGGTAAATAATCCCATTGTCAAAGTCAAATCACTTAAGTGGATCATGGGATTTCTGGGGCTGCCTTGCAGGGTAAAAAATCCCATTGTCAGAAATTCTTAAAAATAGAATTCTATTATGCAAAAAAGTGCGACCCACCTTGGGTGAATAATAATGCATTAAATAAATATTTGTTAATATTTATTCACCCAATTTTGGCACCCAGGCTTGTGGAAAAGTCAACAAAAGCAAAGGGGAATAAATCAATCAGAAATAAAATTCCAAAATTAAATAAATTTAATTTATTTAATGCAGCCCCTTTTGAGAAGGAATTAATACTTTTTAAAGTATTAAATGATTATATTAATTCCTATTTTCAGTGGCTATGGTCAAAGCATAGTGTGAAGCTTAAGTGAAGTGAAGTGTGGATGATTAAATTGAATTAATTTAATTGATTGGATGGCTGTCCTTAAACATGCTATATTTAAAAGAGGAGCATGATTTTTAATTAATTAATTACCTTTAATTGTTAGGGAAATTATTAATTATAGAATTGTGAGGGTTATATAAGCATGGGCAGCCATATGGGTGAATTATTTAATTCACAGGTAAAGAATTGCAGCTAAGAGGAAAAGTGCGCCCCAACTTGAAGAAGGATTTTTCTCAGGCAAGGTGGCAATAAGGCTAAAAGCTTCCAAATTTGGTGCCTGCTTTGAACGAGGTTGATCTTTATCTGCATAATTGTTTGCATAGGTGTTACAGGAGCTCAGGTGTTGTTGAAAGGATTCATGCTCTCTTTAGATGCAAATTAAACACCATTTTTTGGGGCAGCAGGATTGAAAAGTGCAGATTTTTATAATTAAAATTCACTATTCATGCTCCAATGGCCATCTTTGTCTGAATTAATTACAGGAGTTAGATACGGGTGCTTTTATGAAGAAAAGGAACTTATATCAATGTCTAATACATTGCATATATCCTCAAAATCTGAAGAAATATCCAGATCTACACCAGTATTGAAGAATTCCAGTCAAACAAGAAGAAAAATAATTGTTTAGACAAAGATAGAATGGCGAAGAAAGATGAAAAATAAATCACAACGGAGTCATGCATCACTTCTAAATTTACAGATATTGGAGACACGGATCTACACTCGGAACCTCTTGTTGAATTGATAGACATATCCAGAGAAGGAAAGACTTCACTCATGCCTGCAGGAAAAACCTCACTCATGCGTGCAGATTAAAGGCAGTGGAATTATTCGAGCTGCAGCTTTTCCATCCACAGCCCAATTGCCAAAGTTTGTTATGCAGCTGCAGATCCATATCCAGATGCAGATCCATATTCATATGTAGATGCAAATCCAGCTTGCTTCTAGATCTAGCTACTCCCAGATCCAGTTTGGTGAGAATCAAAGGTAAGAGAATCAGCTGCATGCAGACGTGAAAAAGGAAAAAGTCAGCTTTCCTCTTCCTTCTTCTTTCCTCTGACAAAGTAATTGAGCGATCAATTAAATTATACAACTTAAGTGATTGGTTTAAAATCCATTACTTGAAGAAGTCAACTACTTGGAGATAGGTGGCACGTGTAAAATAGAAGGTTCTATTTTCAATTACAAATCATACATGTCACGTAAAGAGGAATTCCAGGAGAAAGATTGCCAGTTGTTTCTTTCTAACTTCCACATGTGCCAGTTCAACTAAAAGCTTCCAACTTGTAATTTCCCCTCTACATTCTATAAGTAGAGGAAGAACCTTCGAGTTGATCGATCAAAATTTGTAAGCAGCAATCCTGAGTTCTAGACTTTGTGCTGAACTCCTGAGAGTAAATTGGAGCAAAGGAATACAAAGGAGCAGGTTTCTGGAGAACTTTGTGTCACTGTGTACTTTTTTTCTCGCTTTGAATCTTAGATCTCTTGATAAACTTTGTGTTATTCTAGATCTAGATCTAGAGCTTCCTTTGTTTTATAATTATGTGTGTTCATATCTATTAAAGTTTCTTCTATGTGCATGTAATTAGCTCTGTTATCTACTAATTGGGATGCACATCTTCTCATTTCTTCTCTGTATTTCCTTTACTTCTTTCTTCTATAACTTTCCTTTCTTAAATAGCTGCTTACCTACTGCAGAACTTCTTAGTTATGGTTCATGAACTAAGTGGTTAAAGTAAAACCCCTGATAGATAATAACACATTTATATTGACAAATCTGACATGGGAGCCTCACCAGTTAAATGAGGGAGATTTATCTCATGACTGCCTAGGTTTGATGCTATGCAGAAAATCTAGCCAACAAAATGTCATCATGCCCCATCATACTCAAATACCCTAAACATGCAAATGACAGCTAAACCATAACTAACTCCACTTTACAACTCTTAATCCTGGCATGATAATCATATCCTAAAGTATTATTTTCTTGGGGTGTAAGTCTTCAAGTTTTAGCCTTATCCGTAATCAATCTTTGCCACATCTCCATGTGTTCCTCATTATAACTCTGACTATTGTCCAAAATGCAGCTAAGTCCCATGCCTATTTTTCTTGTGTGAAAAACTCCATGCTCTTCCTGAAGTTACTTTGGCACGAGCCTTTGCGCCTTGCTCGTGCACCACAAAACCCTTCACACCTCATGGAATTGGTCTTCTTAGGGGCTCAACACTACCCCACACTAGTTTGATTTTCATCCTCGACAATTCTCCACACTGTTCAAAATTTCATCGATCTAAAAACTGGCTAAGGAAAAAATGTTGTATGTTTCAACAATATAAATTGTTAACTAGAGGAGTTTAGGGAACTCTAGATCTATCTCCCCATTTAACTTATTCCATGCCTTCAGTTCAGCCATTTTTTTTCCCAGTGCCTCCTCCACTATGCTAGGTACCGGGTTTGCTGTAATTTCTTCAAATTTCCCCTTGAGCTCTTCTATGATCACAACGAGCTTTGTGCAAACTCCATCAAACTCATCCATACGTTATTTGATAGAATCTCAGAGTTCACCAATCTAAAATTCCAACTTCTCAAGCTTGGTTTTTATCTTATCCTTCTGTGTTGTGGTGTCAATTATCAGTTGGGCATGCTTAATCTTATTTTTTGGGTCCTTCTCTTGTAAGGCCTTGAGGATGGCATCTTCATATATTACATTCACATCAATGATGGGATCTCATTTCTAAAAATTGTTCAAGCCCCTATCTACCAATATGTTTTCCTCGAGTTGGGTGAGTAAGTCCACCAAATTAGTAATCCAGGCCTCAACAACAACCTTATTATTTCCCTTCTCCTTCACGAGCTCCTCTATTGTGGTTCTCATGCTATCCTTGATCTTAACCAACAACAACCCCACTAGGTCTTCCGAAAAATCCATCTCATAGTTATAATTTGTCCTAGTTTGGCTCACCAGTGTCAGACATTGTCCTAATACCTTCTTAACCAAGGCACCAGCTCAATCATATGCCTCTTTTGTCTACAAATTTTTGTCCTTTAAACCATTATACAGTCTTTCTATCTCCTTTTCCTTCCCTTTTTGATTTGGGACCAAGGTTCAAACAATTTCCCCTACGTCCAAGCTCCATCTTATGACTTTTGAGGACATATTTTATAGTGCATTGCACACCTGCTCATCTATAAGGTGGTTTGGATCCACTACTTTATAAGTCACCCCTTTCTTTTTCTTCAAATGGATGGTCTCGATCACATGATCGCTGACCTCAAACTCAGACTCCTTTGCATGACAATGCAGATTTCAAATTATCATCTTCTTGGTCCTCGTTACACCCCCATCTTGGTCTAAGAGATCCAAAACATGCAAATTCTCTAGGGCAAGGGTGCTCTAGAATTATGCGTGCAATAAATTTGTGATATTATCCACGAAGTTCATATGAGGGGACCTAAGTGTCCACCTCTTCCTCTCTGCCTTGTGTTTAAATCATTGCTTCCTCAGGGAGCTTGTACCTACAATAAACCCTTTATCCTCCTTAATAATAAAGGAGTCTCCTTTATCCTTCTCTTCTGGTTTGGTGGGTTGGGTAGGTGAACTTTCTCTTACCAGAATCTCCAAAGGTTCCTTTATAGTGGGTGTCTTTACCTTCGTGCCTGCATCAACTGTTAGCAGAGCCTTCACCTCAAATCTTCTCTTGTTCCTCGAGCTCTACCTTGATTTCTTCTCTTAATTTTTTGTGGTCATCTTCCAAGATTTTCTCCATTGCAGAATTGGAGACATCATGTACCTTAGGATTTTTCCTCTTTGACTCTTCTTCCTCATGTTTTTTAACTTCTTCACGCTCTAGTTGTGAAGCCTCAGTGTTGCCACGTTGTGATGTACCTACATCCCCATTAATTCTCTGGCACGAATAATACTTCCTTTTCTTGGAAGTGTCCAATTTTCCTTCACTTCTTTCTTCTTCTTCTTCTCCTTCCTCTTCCTAGACCAATTTCATAGGTGGAATCGACGCCTATCTTGTCTTTGGAAAGGTTGAGTCTGTAGCCTCCACTTTAACTCCCCTTTGCATTCTAGGGCGCAGTTGCATGAACATTTGGCTGATGAAGCCCTTGATAGTGACATTGATCTATAGATGTAGATATAAGAAGTATTTCTCCAAGGCTTCGACATATGAAAACCTTGCACCGTACTTGTAGGTCATGCGAAGAGTGTGAACATCAAAGTCCACTTTGTAAACCTTAATAGTTAGCTTCTGCACCTGTTTCAGCTAATTGATGGCACACTTCAAATATTTTGTTACAGTGAATGCAAACAAAAGTTTACACCTCGGACCCATTTCTCCATTGGTTAATTTAAATTTTTTCAAGCTGAAGTGTTGCATAACTAAAAAATTCACTTGGTCCCCTATAACTATTGGAAACTTGTGTGGAATACGCCACTTATTCTTGAAAGCCTTGCACAGTCTATTGTACCACTTATTCATCCAAGCCTTTTAGGCATTCATGATGGAGCCATCCAAAGTGAACTGTGAAAATTGCACTACAGGAGATGAGTGCTTTGGTGGGTAAACCCACATGTTTCCATCTAGTCATCAAGGATGATAATTTTCCAAAATATGATTAACAGTAAGATGTACCCCCACATGATCTTTTCTCTAGCTTCCTTCTTCACATATGCTTCCTTAATGATTCTCTTCATAATGATTTATGTGAAGTTATAGTGCACTCATTTTGATACTCTATACAAAATGTAAAAAAATATTTTGTTTATATCCATCCACTGTTCTGATGTACCCAATCTGCAGCTGATAATTCAGGTTGTGACCCTTAATGTCATATCATCTAGATCTATGACAAATGGAGCCCTTCCCCCTTCTCATAATTTAACTGTTTCGCCAATTCTTCAATTTCGAGTTGACAAAAAGGTCGAGTTACATGTCTTCACAAGTTTTTCACAAGCATGTCACTCTCCTTATCAACTGGCTCATAATTCTCATCCTTCTCCCCGCAAAGTAGAAAAATTCCTCATGTGCGTGCAACATTAAACTTGAAGAGTGGGGTGGGTTTAGCGAATAAGGGAAGCTCTCATAGCTGTAAAACTCCAATTTTATGAAACTCATGTTACACAGAGTAATCAACCTTAGGGTTTTTGAGCTCTTCTAACCCTGGAATGTCTTTGACTAGATCCTCGCACATCAACATTTCATGTTCCTACGTTATGTGGTTAAACTCACTAATTTTGCACCTATCTAGATTTGAACTCCACTTCTCTACTTTGATTGCACCCGGGGGTTACTGCATTTTTGAGTATATCTCTACGGGTTCCTCCTTCTTCACCACTGGTCTCTTGGTTCATTCCTTCTTTTGTACCATTTTTCGTTCCTTCATTGCATTCCCTAGGTGTTCAACTTCTCCTTGTCTTCCCGAGCTCTTCAACGTCAATAAATTCACTCCTAGGCAACCCCTGCTTCCTCACTATCTACTCCACTTTCCACTCCACAAGGTCTCATCATAGTTTGAAAATTTCCACTGGTTTGCAAAGTATTTCGGTTGTTTATCACACCCTCTTCGCACTTCAATAGCTCAGGAGCACAAAATTTTTTGAAGGCAAGGTAGTTAAAATGACTACCCTCACCCCTATTTATACTTTTTACATGACCTCACCATCCTTTCGACCCATGTGTCCAAATGTTACTTTAAAAACATACTTTTTCTACTTAAGTAAACTTCCGCAACCCCACCTCACGCGCTGTCATTGTAACCTTCTTGTGTGCTATCATTACTTCGCTGCCACATAACTCCTTTGTTTACCTCACTGTACTGAAGTAATTAACCTCTGTGTTATCCACTAAGTAATTTCTCATGTCGCCGCCTACCTCACGTTACACTGAGTGATTTTTTTCTCTCTTATCTGGTCTTTAATCATTGCAAGATTCCTTACAACACCTCTCATATAACACAAACAATGTTTTTAGCTCCGCACCAATGTCCAAGAAATAGTTTTCAACCAATCCAACCTCCCTTAGAAACATGCCAACAATATCTTGCATTATACTTCAATCCACCCCATACTAAATGTATGTGCGGTCCTTTGCACAAGGAATCACTTAAAATGTAGTTAGTTACTGGTGCACCAACACGCAACACAAAATAGGACTAAAAATTACAAGGCATAGCAATGATGAAAGGAAAAACATATAAAGGAAAATGCATTAAAGGAAAACCTAAGATAAATGGAAACATTGCCTTATTACATACACCAAGAAGACTTATTTATAGTAGGGCTTCAACCTAACCCTATTAAAGAAATAGGAAAACCATGTGCCATCCAAATATTCTAGTTGGAAAGCACCTGAGTCAAGTATATAGGTCACAACATATGGTCCCAAGTAATGCACTTGGAACTTTACAGGATGGCACAAAAACTTGGCTTCATACAGAAGAACCATCTGTCCAACTTCAACCTTCTTTTTCTTAATGTGTCAATCATTTCAGGCCTTCTATCTTTCTTTCTCTATCCTCTGGCTCCAACACACTATAGTGCACCTATCATCTAACTACATCAAATTTTCTATGCACTCTTCAAGTGGATGTTCATCAACCAATCCTCTTGTGCACGTAATACACAGGGATCGTAACTGTTAGTGCGAAATCACAACACCCTCAAATGAGTTCTAAAAATCTACTTTTCTAAGGTAGAATCATCTGGTGTGATTACATAACATTGAACTTTCCCCAAGGTGTGGGACCTTACAAAAGTGGGAAAGCTCTCCAGATTAAAGGCTGGATCCTATTCCTAAACTACCTGCCACGATATACTCCAGTGCAGGAAAACTAAATCTAACCATTCCAATGAACCAAGGAGAGAGAAAGAGGGAAAAAATAGAGCCTACACTAAAGTTGTGATACACCTGCAAAGGAAGTGAGATATTCTGTTGAGGGAGAAAGAAACAGAAAAAATGGAGATGAGGGAGGTCAGACAAAAGTAACACAGCCCAGACCTTCAAATTCACCATTAAACTCCATGAAACACATCATCCTGCATGTACAAATGTGAAATACATGAACAAAAAAAAAAATTTGGAAGGGAGAGGCATGAAGAAACAAAAAAATGATGTAAAGGGTTGAAGAACACCACAAAAACATGTTTTTATTTCTCTAGAAGGTGCATAGACCATTACATTTCTGGAGTAGAGGCACAAATACATTTTCCAAGCATAAGAGAAGGTTCCCTTATTGAAAATGGCATCGAGAAACAAATTTGACAGAGTTTCTCTATGCCCAGAATGGCTCCCTTTCCAAAATGAGAAGTGTTACAATATATAGAAAGAATAACAGAGAGAGAAGAGGGAAAAATCGAATCCTGCTCCAACCACCATGAGATATGCATCAAATCCCACTTTTAAAGTTCAACCACTGATACCCACCCATAATATGTCACTTCTGGTTCCCTAGTGGATTGAATCAAATCAGATATGGTAGTTGAAGAGCAAGAAGATCCTGCATTAAAGGTCCGAAGATGTTTCTCCATTTTCACCTACCATCACCACGCGCAAGCCTGAAACTCATTTGGAAACATTCTCTCTCTTCAATCCTTGAATCAGCGCCACTTAGACATGGCAGCTTCTGTCGGACTACCCCATGCATTGACTATTCAATTGACTATGCCCCTTTCTAAGACTAGACACGTGGAGGCACCACACTTGCTTGAAAGCCCGACTCAAAGTTTGCCTTTGGAGGAGCGTAGAGTTGAAACTTGTCGTCCTTCTCTATTTCCTCCATACTTAGTTGATTTTGGACTTGCTCTAAACTGTTTTGAGCCTAAAGACCTTGAAACTTCACCGCTTCTTTTCTTTCTTGCTACACAGGGTCATTTGATCCTTCGCAAGCCCCGTCACTCCATTGTAGAGTCTCCTTACAACCTTGTTTTTTTTCATCTTGGAATGTGAGCTCGTGGGTTTGAATTGTTTCCTTCATAATTTCCTTATGTGTAGGACTTGTCTTGACCAAATTTTCTAGGGGGTGAATTTGGGATAACAATTTGGCAACTCACAGGGACATCTCCCTGCTAGATGAATGGACCAGTGGCTTGAAGCATCCATTGGGCATGAAATCAAGAAATATGACCTGACATCGATCCTTCTTATAAAATGGTCTCCTCAACTCTCTACACTTTATTGACTGTTAACCAAAATAAGCTCCCTCTTATTTTGGGTTTACTTACCTCCTTTTTGTGCTTCATTCAAAATTTTACAAGTTTCAAGCACTCAAGGAATTCTTGAAATTGCTCCATCAAATAGAGAATTTCTTCCCCTTTCCAGAAAGGTAAAGAACTCTTTATAACTTGTATTTTTTGCATTATGGCTCAATGGAGTTAGAAGGAAAAATTTTCCCAAGGTGGACTTGAGAAGCTTGGGAGATTTTTTTGCCAAAGGAACTCGAATCGTCGGGGCATCGGAGGAAAAAAGTAAAAAAATTGCCTTTTCTTCCAAAAGGCATAAAATAGAATTGTGACCCCGCTGTCCCATCAAAATCTTAGGCGGGGATATGGGTTTTCAGAAGGAAAAAAAAGGAGCCCCTACCTCCACCGACCCCAATGGATGCCATGTCATTAGCGGATTTGCGGGGGAAAATGTGCAAAATTTTCCCGAGTCAATTTTAGCAGAAAACGTAAAGGAAATACTCAGAGGGCCATATATTTTGATCCAAAGCTCCATTTTTTACAATATTGGTACCAATAGAAATATCTAGAGATTCTCTTAATCATGGAATCTTCATTTTTTCATTTTGGTGAAGATTTGTGGGAGAAAATTTCAAAATGCGTTTTTGACACAGAAAAGACAAAAAAACCCAGTTTCAACTAACAGATTTAATGAAGTATGGGTCATTTTATTTGGTCTACGAAGTAGATACACGGAAATATAAAATTTTGCATCGAGCCCATCAATATATGAATAATTAAAACACATTTTTAAAGGTGGTTGGAAAAAATCCCACGTTTTTCCCTCTCTTCTCACATTTCTTCTATAAAATGTAAACAGAGGCACATTTTCAAGGAGTTAGTTTAGAGGTTGGTATTTAGATTCTCATCCTCATGCCCTGGAGTAGGCATGAATTGTTTCATATTCTCCCTTGGCTCTAATGAAGCCACGTACATAATTGGGAAAGGTCTGGTCCTTGAATTTTACCCATTGCTTTGAAATTTAAATCTAAAAAATGGAGTCTTCTTGTGGACCTTCTTGGAGTGGATGGTGTGAGAGAGATGATGACATCCTCCTGTCTTTTTCCTTCCTCCTCTTTTGAAGAACATGGAAGATCAAGATCTTCCATCCTTTGTTCCAGAGGGCCATTATGGAGTGCAGGATTTTGAACTTGAATATTCTCCTTCATGGTAGCAGGTTCATGTGCGTGGAAGATGGATTGAGGAGAAAATGATGTAATCTCCATGGGCTCCTCATCATCTAAGATATATCTCAATTCTGATAGATAGTCTACGTCCTTGTTGTCTTGTTGCAAGTGCTCTACCTCCTTCATGGCATCCTCTTGATCTGCAACTTGCTCACCATGGTTTCTCTCTTCCTCAAACATGAAGTTTGAAAGATCAAACTTTTCTTCAATATCAGAGCTTGAAGGGGGTGAAGTGGGAGGAAGAACATAAGGTTCTCCTATTAGCCTGCTTCAAACTTAGAGCCTCTGAAACTGTATGGTCCTCCTCCATCATGGGTTCATCAATCAAATCAGGCCCTTGAAATGAAAGTAAAAAAACTTCAATGATGCCTTCTGCATTGAGTGGCCTCAACACTGATTTGATCTCTCCCAGCTGCTCCTCTTCAATGGGGCTTGGGACTGATTGTTCTTCCTCTTGTTCTTTCTCTTTCTTCTTTTGTAAACTCAGCCTTAGCCACCACTGGTTGCTTTAATCTTGACCTACTCTATTGGCTTGACCATCAAGGTGATATTTGTAAACCCAAATTTGGTGCCCAACTCTTCAGATTGTTTGTCATTTCTTTTCTATTGGGATCCTCTTCTCAATGTTCTGCTTTACTGGATTCTTGAGTCTCTTCCCAACATGGGCTTAGGAAATCAAAAGGAGCAGTAAGATTAGGAAAGAAAGAGGATAAACTTATTATTTGTTTGGAGGGGATGACTATTTGGAAGGGAAAAGGACATAAGAACTGAGATGAGGTGGGAAAGACTAGGAGATGGAGAAATTAAATCAACACTTGGGGGCAGCAAGTGAGGGGGTTGAATTCTTGCCTCTTCTGAAATGATAAAATATTGAGGAAGAGACAATGAAATATAGGGAGCTGGTGATTGAATTACCCATTGACAAGGCTATCTCTCACTTTGCTCATAAGCCTCAATGTCCTGCAATCCACTTTGTAAGTTGAGGAAACATTTCAACCATGAAGTCTAGCTTCTCCTGAGAGCTATAATGTCTTGGAAAATGGCCTTCCCACGGACAAGGTTCCCTGCAACCAATTTTGAATGCCTTCATTTGTGCTATTCCCCTTAACTGAACCATGCTAGCCTCCATTTTTTCAATTTTCTCCAATAGAACCAACATTCTCCACATAGCTGTCACCATTGTATGTGTCTCCTTGTTCTTGATAAGCTCTATGGCCAAACTAATTTTGACTCTGATCATATAGGTAAGCATAATGATCTTGGATCTGATTATAACGCTGATTTGGAGGAGTTGTGAAAAGCATTGGAGGTGGAATGTACTGTTGTTGCTACAAGTGTGAGTTCCATGAAGGGAATGAAGTCATGATTGCACAACCTCATGGAATGGGAGAAAATGAAAGAGATGGAAGAATAAAATGGATGAAATGAGTGGAAATCGATGGAAAAAAGCCTGCAACTCATAGGATGAGTTCTTGACTAGATGGGGTCGCAAGATGTTCTTTGAAATGTTACATCTAAAGGATGAATCTCACCAAGAACACATCAACTTGATGAAATGAAATGAAGACCTCTTGGTCCCACCAGGCATGCCAAAACTGTTAGTGTGAGAAATCAGAACACCCCCAAATGAGTTCTATAAATATGCTTTTCTAAGGAAGAATCATCTGGTGTGATTGCATAACATTTAACTTTTCCCAAGGTGTGGGACCTTGCAAAAGTGGGAAAGCTCTCCAGATTAAAGGTTTGTTCCTATTCCTAAACTACCTACCACGAGCTACTCCAGTATAGGAAAACTAAATCTAACCTAATCTAACCATTCCAATGAACCAAGGAGAGAGAAAGAGGGAAACAACAGATCCTACACAAAAGAGGTGATACGACAGCAAAGGAAGTGAGATATTCTGTTGAGGGAGAAAGAAATAGAAAAAATCGAGATGAGGGAGGTCAGATAGAAGTAACATGACCCAGATTTTAAAATTTTCCATTAAACTCCATGTAACACAACATCCTGCACCTGTACCTGTGAAATACATGCACAAAAAAACAAATTTAGAAGGGAGAGGCATGGAGAAACAAAAAAATGATGCAAAGGGTTGAAGAACACCACAAAAAAATGTGTTTATTTCTCTAGAAGGTGCATAGACCATTAAATTTCTGGAATAGAGGCCCAAATACATTTTCCAGGCATAGGAGAAGGTTCACTGCTCAAAAATGGCATCAAGAAACAAATTTGACAGATTTTCTCTATGCCCAGAATGTCTCCCTTTCCAAAATGAGAAGTGTTATAATATATAGAAATAATAAGAGATCTAGAGAAGAGGGAAAAATTGAATCCTTCTCCAACCACCATGAGATACGCTTCGAATCCAACTTTTAAATTTCAACCACTGAATATCAACGCCTTCTGTATATCCGCCCACAATATGTTGCTTTTGGTTCCCCAGTGGATCTAATCGAATCAGACTATGGTAGTTGAAGAGCAAGAAGATCCTACATTAAAGGCCCGAAGATGTTTCTCCATTTTCACCTACCAGGGCCACGTGGCAGCCTGACACTCATTTGGAAACCTTCTCTCTCTTCAATCCTTGATTCAACACCACTTAGACACTTGGCAGCTTCTGCCGTCCTACCCCATACATTGAATATTCAACTGAATCTAGCCCTTTCTGAGGCTGGACACGTGGAGGGCACCGTGCCTGCTTGAAAGCCCAGCTCAAAGTTAACCTTTGGAGGAATGTAGAGTTGACACTTGTTGGCCTCCACTGTTTCCTCCATACTTAGTTGATTTTGGACTCACTCTGAACTTTTTTTTAGTGTAAAGACCTTGAAACTACACTGCTTCTTTTCTTTCTTACTGCACAGGGTCGTTTTATCCTTCGCAGGCCCCGCCACTCCATTGTAAAGTCTCCCTGTAACCTTGTTTTTTTTTCATCATGGAATGTGAGCTCACGGGGTCTGAGTCGTTTCCTTCATATTTTCCTTATGTGCAGGACTTTTCTTGACCAAATTTTCTAAGGGGTGAATTTGGGATAATAGAAACATTAACTCAACCAATAAAACAACCTCTGAGCCAAACACCAACTGAAATGGTGTTACTTTTTTCAGGCTCTTATAGGTTGTTCTATATGACCAAAGTAAAACAAAAAAAATTATTCATCCCAATCCTTCCTTCCAACATTACAAATCTTTGTCAATGTGTGGCTCAAAATCTTGTTGACAACTTCAATGGTTCCATTATCTTGTGGGTGATAGGGTGTAGTCTTTTAATGGAAAACGATAAATTCTTCCAATAATATTCTAACAATATCATTCATGAAATGAGTACCCCTATGACTCATTAAATTCAATAGACATTCATACCTACTTATGATATTATCCCAAAGGAACCTTTTTTGTAATATGCTGCAGTACAATCCTTGGTACGCACTTCTTTTGCCAACTTTGTAAGATAATATGTACAAGTAATGATGTAGTGCGACCCAAAAATTGCACGTCAGTGGGGAAATTAGGGCCCATGAAGTCCATTTTCCATTTTTCAAAAGGTTTTGCACTTGCTATAGGCATTAACGACATTTCATCTTTGTTCTCAGGCTTCCCAACGCGGCTAACAATGATCACATCCTTTTGCATATTCTTAGTAATCCTTGTACAATGTTTCCCACCACAAGCAAAAAATCAGAATCTTGTGCATGATGGCTCACCCTGTATAGTGTCCAATAGCAATCCCTCCATGATTTTTCTCCATAATACCCACGCGCTCATGTTCGAGTAAACATTGGTGAAAAATCTCATCCCAAGAAAGTTTTTATAGATCTCCACTGATCGATATATAAAACATGAGACAAATGGCAAGTTATTTTGTTTCTATACTCTTCATTCCGTCAGGGGCCACACCTGTTCATAAAAATATCGCAATATCATCCAAATCATAGGGTGCACGTTGTAAATATGAACAAATATGCATCCAACATTGTGTCTTTAATGCTATGCGTGTCCTCACCCAAAGTAATTCTTGAAATATGTTCAGTTCCTGAATTTATCTTTCCTAGTTTTACTACGAATGAAAAGTCAAACTCCTGAAATAACAAGATCCAATGGTATATGAACCCTTGAAAAACAAGTTTTTTTTACTAAATACTTAAGTTCTATGTGATCTGTGTAAAATATAAATGGAATATCCAACAAGTATTGCCTAAACTTATGCAGTGCAAAAATCATAGACAATGCTTTGTGCTTTGTTGTTGTGTAATTCTGCTTAGCTGGAGTTAAATTTCTACTTACAAAACACAAAGGGTGATCAGAAACCCCTTCTCCGAGATATGCTATAATTGCTCCAATTTCCATTCATGACACATCTACATGCACATGAAAGGGATTTTCCTAAGAGGGAAAGTGCAAAATAGGTGCAATGGTAAGCTTCTCCTTCAACATATCAAAAGCCACCTATTACGCCTCACCCGAGTGAAATTTCCCCTTATGCCTCAATAAATCTTCCAAAGGCGTGGAAATCCTGACATAGCCTTTGATGAATTGTTTGTAGTAACCCATATGCCCCAAAAATCTACACACCTGCACTTTAATTGGTAGGATCCTCCATACCCAAAATAACTACAACTCTGGCAGGGTCCATCAATAAACCTTCCTTACAAACAATATGACCTACCAATGTGCCAAAAGGAGTAACAAAGACATATTTCTTAATGTTTAGAGAGATACTTAACTATCTACACCTTTCATAACATCAATATTCAAGTTTTCAGAATGATCTTTCACCTTTCCATACACTATCCAATCATCTAGGTAGACTTGTAGAAACTTATGAATTAATGTCTTGAAATGTTTTCACCACAATGTGCAAAAATACAATAGGCACATTCTTAAGTCCAAAGGGCATAAAAGTGTAAGAAAAATTTCCCCATTTAGTGGTAAATGTAGTCTTCTCTTGGTCTTCTTTTGTAATCCTTACCTGGTGATAGCCTTGAGAATTCATTTGTAAAAGAGTAGAATTTGTGCCCTGTTACACCCTCCAATATTTCCTTAGTAAAAGGCATTGGAAAAGGATCTATCACACATGCAACATTCAAATCTCTGTAGTCCACACATATCCTTATCCTCCCATCTTTCTTGATACTAATCACCATTAGGCTAACCCATTCAGAATCTTCAATGGCCTTAATGATCCCAAGATTCCAACATTATATCAATCTCTTCTTTCACCTTCACACGCAGATTAGGATTCATCCTATAAGGTCTCTTCATAATCGGGCATACAAATTTCTTCAACTTAATTTGCATCTCCCAATAAGTGACGAACTCCTTTCAATTCATGGTATCCACTTGGGAACAAATCCTGGAATTTGTGCAACAACTCAATTATCTTCGAAACTTCTTGGTCTATCCAGTAATCACCAATGATTGATTCTTTTCGTTTTTCCTCACTCATACCATTTGTATGATCAAAATTGAGGTTATATACTTCCTCTTTATCTATCAGGTGCCCCCATTTTTCCTTTCTCTTTTTATAGGAAAGTGCTCTAATGTTTGTACTTCATTTGTTTCTTCTTCTCTAATGTGTGCCTCCAAATCAGGGTTCCCCTAGAAAATCTAGGGTGAGTTCCTCATCTTTGGCACTATCTCCCAAAGTAAGGCATTTGACTACTTGAAAATTCTCATTCAACTGATGGTTTAGAAGATAGGTACTCAAAATCATGCATAATGCTTGCCATCAACTCCTGCCAATTTCATGTTTGACGATGTAACTATGAAAAAACATACCATGTACATGCACAACCTTACAATGTGGAAATAAAACCTTATGCACCAAGAGTGAAGGGGTTAAATATTCTAGGAATTTTGTCCAGGATTTCTCACATTCTTGAATTTGGTACGAGACAGATTCCTTCCCATGGTAGTTGTATATCTTTGAAGGTGCATTATACCAGAGAAATCTATTATAGAATGTGATTCTCACTTCACGCCATTCTATAAGATTACCTCGATGAGTCGTCCACCAACATGTGGTTATTCCACACAAGATATAAACAAGCATATTCCTCCATTCTACTTCATAGGTCCACTAGATTTCCATAGCATGTAATTGTCTTCCTCTCAGACACCTAACCGAAAACACCTTAACAACTCAAGTCACAGTGACCTTCAATTTTCTCCCAACAAACTAATAAGTCCCATGCTTCCAATTATCACATGTAATTATAGTTGTATCACTCATAGAATGAGCATCATCCTACTGAATGACTTCTTCCTCTTGATGGTTCAATAACATTTGGTTCTCTAAGGGTGCACACATAAATTTTATCCTTGTAATCCTTTCCAAAAGGATCTACATAAGGTGTAGACCTCACATATGTTAGTGTAATAATTACGCATTCCTTCTTGTTCTCAAAATTGATGTATCCTTTGTTGAAGTGAAAATCAACATTATCGCATAAGAAAAGGATTTCCAAGTAATGCTGGAAAACTATCTTCCTCAGCAAGTGCTAAGACTTCAAAATCCCCAATGAACTAGCCCCTTGAATGGTTATGGAAGCATTCTTCAAAACTATGATGGCGGTAGGCTTTAGTCATATTCGCCATGTACAACACAATTTGAGGATGGCTTGTAATGGTGGTCTCCCAATTTGATTCCATGCATCCAGAGTAAGGACATTAACCTCTGCACATGTGTCAGTTAGTATGTTTCTCAGGAGCCATCTATAAACTACCACATTTAACGTGATTTCCTTGTCGTAATTAAGACTATGCGAGTGCAAATTAGCATGCAAGATCTACCTCACGCTCACTCCAGCGCATGGTATCTTTCCTCTCAATAAATCTCCTAACATGGGAATGATATTTTCATAGCATAGAATTTTACATATCTCTTTGACATCATCAATGTCCTTCTGAGAGATCTCAGCATTCTTCACCAGCTCTAACTTTTGTGACTGCTCTTTCAAAATTATTGAATATCTCCTTGCAAGATCCTAATAACCTCCATAGTCTCTTGGTAAACCTCCTTCTAATTATTTAGATCAAGGTACTTTCCATGAAATAGTTCTACCCTTGTAATGAGAGGCCTCTGCTTTGGTACTTCTATGGCATGTGCAATTTAAATGCGTTGTAGTTACTAATACACATTCTAACTCATGATTAGGTGATACCTTAGGCACGAACATAAGCTCAGTGTTCTTTACGCTAACTATTCCTATGACATTTTCCTTCTTTTTATTTTGGCTCATGTGATCATAAAAAATAGGGTACTCCTCATACTTATGTTTCTTTCTGGGACCACTAGCATTGCAGAAAAATTTGTGGTATTCGTGCTTGTAGTGATCCATAAATCCACAATTGAAACAAGATTCCAGGGGGAGTCACTCCTTCCTCTGTCGTGACCACTACAGCCTCTGAATCCTCTGCAAAAAATTCTCCCCCTTTCTCCTGCCATCTTCACACCCTTCATGATGAAACCCCTCATTTTTAGAACTATTCACAATGCTAGTCTAGCGCACACCAATATCAATTAAATCATTAATCTGGTCTATCAACTCTGAAATATTTAGTATCATGATTAATAGAAGTACACATCTTACAATAACAAGACACATTCTTATGGACCAAACGTTTGTAAAAATGGGAATATACTTGAAACATGATCCCCGTGACATATTTCACAGTGTACCAACATGGTGCACATTGACCTTCGAGGGAAACTATCCTTGGTGTGTCATTCTACTTCATAATTTTTACACCAAATTCTGTTGCAAGTCTCATGTGTTGAATTCACAGAAAATTTTTCAAGTTACTTTTCCATGGAAGCAATATGTGCCTCCTAAAATGGACTTACCCTAGTATCAATGATTTTAATTGACCTCAGCGTGAAAAGCATCCTCCAAGGCCTCACGTACATATGTGAAAGTCTTATGTGAAAGCGCTCATATGAAATGTGTTATCAAGCCTCTGACGAACCATTGAGCATGTTGAGAAGGATGTATATCATAAGATAACTTTGTTAAAATATTCTTACAAGCACACATCATACTCCCACACTCTCTCTTCCATACCCTATTAAAGATCCTTGAGTGCGTTGATGCTATTTTTCTAAAATTTAGTAATATAAAATTCCACCAAGAAGGTATCACGCATAACAATTTATAATCCACCGCTATCTAATGTGGGTCATACTTTTGGTACCAGCTATGTGCATGCTCCTACAACGTATCTAAAAATTAGCTCCTCTTCCCCTCAAGGGTATTGATCCCCTTAGCACACCATAATAGTTCACACTTATGTACATGCTCTACAACATCCTCAACACCTTTATATTCAGGAAAATGAAGAGACATCTCATAAAATACCTGCTAATGGGGGTTTTGATCCCTGTCCCACTAGATCCAAAACCATAAGTCCCTCATATGTTTCATCCACCAACCAGGTCCACTAATTCCACTAACTCCTGACCCTCCAAATCCACCAGATCCTCTTCCTATAGCAGGTACATGGCCTTAATTAGTGTTACTCTTTGTTCCCACCGTTGTGTTAAACTGAGCTCCAACAGTATGTGAATTTGAAATACTTATAGATGTGATACTAATGTTCTGTACGTAAAAACCTTATCCAAATGACATAACTAACAGAATACCACCAAACATGCAGGAAATTTCTACGTGGCCATAAATGAATTTAATGAAAAATGATATTTACTTGATGTTGTTCTCTTACCAACACCAACACCAATCAGACTAGCAATAGTTGTCTCAGGAATTAGAAAATGAAGTGCAAGGGTTAGGTCACTAGGTGGGTTCAAATACATGCCTACGACTTGTCTCCTTTCTTCATACCAAAATCTCTCATTAGAAGCTGAGGGGGCTCTCCTTCCATGCTTGCCAAGATGGGGTAGCACAGACTTATTAGGTTTCACGTCCTCTACATGAACCTAAAATCCTTCTTGCAACGTCAGCCTCCATCCATCCATCACTCCTATAATCTCACTGTAGTTTCATCAATTCCCTCTCTCGTGTTTCATTATACTTGAGTTGTATTTCCTCTCTCCACTTTCTTCCATAGAATCTGCTATTTCTTGCCACACCCAGTTCCGTGCCCCAAACCTAGTGGGAGTTTAGCTAGCCATAGGAAACACTTATAAACTCAAAGTGATGATCAACATCTTAATGGCTAATGGTAAAACATGTAAGAAATATCCTCTCGTCTCTCCCAAGAACTTGAACTCAGTAACCTTTGGGAAAGAATAAGTAGAAACCATGTATTCTAATGTGTATCTAATCAACACACAACTCCACCAATGATCACCAACATGTAGCTACTGATAATCTTCTTGGGTCTAAACACGAAGTCGATAATACCAACTCTTGCTTGATGCATATGTTGACAACCATTCATAAAATTCTAATGAAAACTAGCAAAAGAACATCTCATAGGTCCTCATAATATAGATGCTTCTCTACCCATGTATGTGTATCAAACTCAGGCACAATGTTGAATCTCTATCCAAACTCGTCCTCCATTTTCTTATGAAAAGTCTCCATGTTGCCCAAGGCCAAGCGTTCTACCATTACACACCATTCTTGGAACAATTTCAAAAAGAGGTCCCACCAATAGAACCAAGATCTAGTCACTTTTCCCAACCCTTTAATTCCCATGTGTGCTAGCATATCACCCACCCTAAATTGGGTGATCACTTGAAGTGTGCAAAGGTGGCTGTACGACAGTAAAATGACATGCCAAGCATGGGAATCTACAAGTGACTCTTCCTCGCACCAGACCTCCTTAAGGTCGTGCCGAGACAACCGGATGAGTATGGAATATATGTGAGATGCAGACAAACTAGTTAGGCAATCTAATGTCTTTAATACGCACTAATGAAATTTTATTGAATCTAGGGCAAAGAAGGCCCTTATAACCTGAACTGGTGTGATAGATCGATCGGTAAGGATGTCTTCTCGAAGGCTCCAATCAATATCGAGCTTTGGCATGATTTGATCTATAGGTTGTGGAATATGTGGAAAATGACCTAGGACAGTTTCGTGTATGTCTCCAGAAAAGGTCATATGGTGGATAGTGAATATAGTCGACTCTATGGACGATTCTCTGGCCTAGTCCAGAACTCTCTAGCTTTGTTAGCTTCTATATCTAGTAAGGATAACTATTCGATGATGGTAGGTGGAAGTGGGGTAGATCTGAATACTAGTGTACGCAGGATAGTGTCTATGTTTAATTCTCCTAAGGATTCGTTGGGCTGCGGGATTTGTGGGTCACAACTGTAGACTCTAAGTTGTTGCGGACCTGTTATGGTCATGCGTGAAATCAAGTCCTAATCCCTAGTATCCAGTAATCGTATGCTTTCTCAGCTTCTATATTTAGGATCAATAACTATGTGATTTTCTTAGAATACCTTATAGGCATTTGCACAACCTGAAATCTTAGGCTGGTATCTATGTATGTGAGAATGTCTCCTGCACCTAGCTATGGGACCAAAGGATCATAACCAAATGTTTCTTCTCATTCAAGCCCTTCTTACAATCATATGAATATTGCCTAGGGTAACCTGTAGTTTGGTTGATTTGACCAAAACGTGTGTGCTTGGTCGTCTTCTACGTTTAACCCGCTTCCAACTGGGAATTGATTTGTTGCAAGCTTACCGTTGTTCGAAAGACTTGGATCTTAAAATTTTAGTCTATATTAGTTATCAACTATGTGATGAGATTGGGCTTGAGGCACCGATTGGCTTGAATACATATTCCCTAGGCTCTCTAGGTCCCGTAATTGTCATGCAAAAGCAACAATGTAATACGAACTACAGTAAAATGAAAATTTAACTATGTGAAGTGTATCTATAGCATATATGATTTCTCTATTTTTTTGTGTTTTCTGATGAACTTTACGAATTTAAGAAAGTAAATATTTAAAATATCTAGAATTGACAACTAAAATACCAATTTAAAACAAACAAAATAACTGAGTGTAGCTTTTTTTCTGTGTAATTTGTAGATCTATTCTAAATAAATGAAATAACTTATCTAATGTATTTTCAAGACTCTCAACCCTACCTCAGAAGTGAGGAGTGAATCGTAGTTTCTAAGAAACTATCAATCCCCACAGCTTCCCTGGCAATATCGAGAGTAGAATTAACTAAAATAATGCAATTAGCTACTCTATTTGATATGATTCTAACTAGAACTTTGAAAGCTAGAACCTGGATTCTGTAGAATAGTGGTGAATCCGATGGTGTGTGTGATCTTGTCCCCTCAGTGTGATTTCCTCGTTCCTTCGTGTTCACGTGGATCCAGAAAAGTGTGTAATGCTAGCATCAACAGAAGTAGATATTGGGATAAAGGCAGCTCAGAATACTGACTGAATAAAATGTGAGTAGGAGAGGGATAACTCAAGAGTACAGAGCTTGGCTTATGCAATTCCTAGCGTGATCTATTGTGAGTCATGCAACATAAAGCTGTCCAGAACCTGAAAACTATCCTGTTTGAGGAGAAAAACCTGAAACTTTAATGGCATCCTATTGGTAAACAGACTATTCTATTCCACTGGATTGGATAAAATAACAACAGTAATTGCACATGATGGATATGTGGCTTACTAACAGTAAAACAATGCTAACTAAGCATGCAATGAAAGAAACTAAGTATTCTAAGAAAAATGAAAGCTAAATATGTTGCAAAGAGAAATCAGAGAAAAAATTGAGGGGCCATTTGCTTGAGCACAAGCCAACTATTTATAGCATTTACATTTACCCAAGGTAAAAGCCAAATAGAACTCTTAAACTATAAACATTGGCAAAACACTATTCTAGGGAACCAGAATCATAAATGCAAGCTTTATGGTGGTGAAATAAATCTGGTAAAACATTGAATTTACGTGAGTCGTGTTAAAAGAGATTTTTGGAAAATGCGTAAAGGACCGCCGCCCTAAGCAGGGCGGCGGTTACAGGACCGCCGCCATGTTCAGGGCGGCCATCACGAGACCGCCGCCTAGGCAGGGCGGCGGTTTTCGTTACTGAAGAGAAAAAGGCCAAGAAAGAGGGAAAAAGGGAAAAACAAAGCACGCGGGGGCTAAGCGGGGCATGCGGGATGTTAACGCATACTTGGAGAGCTCTTCTGGATCCCGTACACCTTGCGAGGAGACCTGTATCATCATTGGGGAACGTGTCACATTGTTATGGCAGTACAGTACCTTACAATTTTGGGTACGTACATATTGCCCCCTCGGAGAGCGTTTTATCCATGAAGAGGCGTAAAATTGTGGGTCTGAGTATGGAGGTCCCGAAATGGGAAGTTAGAAGTTATACCTGATACATCTGTGTGTTGAAATGACGTCGTCCAAAGATTCCCGCTACCTGCAAAACGAAAAAGAGAACTCAAGTGCAGATAGACACAATAGTTTGAAAAATAAACGCTAAAATAATAGGGAATGAGAACATACCATTTGTGTGGGGATAGGAACTTACCTCTGTCGGCACTCCAAACCTGTGAAAAATTCATTTAAAATGAATCAGGGTGCTATATATATGAAAGTGGGCCCATTTTCCTATTCATTTGTGCGAGTCGATTTGATTGATTTTGAGCTCTAGGACCCATGGTGACAGTTTCTTGCGTGAGTAGAGTTGAAACGTCCGTGACGAGATAGCGATCATGCCTCCATGTGCGGAACATTGACCCGTGAGATCACATGTTAGTTTTCTCCAGTTTATCCTTTTTACCCCCTTAAATTTGAAATGCTAAATACTTTGTCATGGGGGGGAATTTTTGAAAATGTTAGTGTTAAAAGGTCCACCTAGGGGGGGCGCCTACTGAGTAGGCTTTGTTTTTAGGTAAAATGGTCATTTTTTGCACTTTTTAGGCTTTTCAAGTTTAAAAACCCGCGTGGGTTTTTAGACCACGACCGCTGCCCTGCCCAGGGTGGCGGTTACATGACCGCCGCCTTGTTCAGGGAAGTGGTTTTGCATAAAATGTAAAAGGACCATCTTTTTGAAATTGTTTTTGCTTTTCTAGCATTTCTACGTGTTTTCGTGACTTTTCCTATGTTACTCGGATGCTAACTTGCTCTGTTTTGTGTGTTTTTTGGTGTATGCAGGCGAGAGAGGAGTATATCCGGTGGAGTAGAGAGAGGGAGTGTGATTGGATCCCAGGGGTATTAGATGCCCTCTCACAGGATGAGGAGGACACTCTTCAGCGGGCTGGGATACTACGCATTTCACGCATGCCCCATGTTACACCATCTAGTCACATCCTTTGTGACTTGTTGTCATACTGGGATGCAGATCACAACACCTTCTGATTGCCAGGGGTCCCCGGTGAGTGGACTATTACATTAGAGGATTTCTATCGCATTCTGGGGGTCCCGATTATTGGGAGATGACTCACCTTAGAGACAGCAGGTTCCTGGGCACAGATTGCACAGTGGGCTACATATATGGGAGATGCAGTCATCTACACGGGGTCGAAGAAGGGGGTTAGAGTTCGATCCATTCCTTCTTTTCCCATCCCCTTACTTCACTAGGCCATTATGGGGATCCTTGCCTCGAGACTGATCGGGGAAAAGGGAGGAGATACTTTGTTATACTACTGGTCCCCTATTATTACACAAATAGAGGGACACAGTCGGATATATGCCTGGGGAGCAGACATTCTTGGGACCACCTACCATTAATTATACAAGGTAGTCCGTTTACAGGGGCAGTCCTTGAGCCACCCGACCTTGGTTATGAGTTGGGTCTATGAGCATTTCATCCCCTACGGTAGAGGTGTAGAGGTGACAGACCCCGGAGCTGTGAGGGGAGCCAGATGGATAGACATGTCAGTGCTTAAAGCACCTCATCAGCTAGTTGCCTCCCAGACTACTACCGACATGGAGGCCACACCATATCAGAATATGGCAGGCATATGGCACAAGGAGACTCTTACTTTGATCTCCTGCTCCACCATAGGGCAGCTTATTGATAGAGTGGGGTGAGTGGAGATACACCCCTTTGGCCGAGTTCCTCAGCAGTTTGGCCTACCCTACATGGGTATGCTTCCCCCGGTGGCACCAATATATAGATCAGTCCGAGAGGCCAGAGGGGGGCCTAGAGGTCAGGGTTGGACAGTGGTTACTCCTGGCATTCCTATTGCAGCCAGGAGGATAGTACGTGCCAGAGGGAGAGCCAGTGCGCCTTAGGCACCTTTGCTTCAGATCGCCACATGTCCTACCCATAGAAGCAATGACCCCATTGAGGTAGACTCCGAGTCTGAGGAGTTTACAGGGGGAGAGACAGAGGAGGAGACCGAGGACAGTGATCTTGAGTGGCATGACACCTAAGATATCATACAGGTGGAGAGGGCCGAGCAGAGTGCAGAGAAGGTGACTCTGGTTTCAGAGGAGCCACTCTCCTAGGGCCATGGGGAGGATGAGTCTGTTTCGGGGTGCTACGTTGCTCCAGCCACAGAAGCAGCCCCTCAGTTGGCAGCGGCATTTGTGGCAGGCGCTGATCCCATAGATCCATCTTGGAGGCCTGGTGATCTGAGTAAGATACCCTCTCTCCCTTTTAATGTTCGTTTCTTTGTTAGGATCTTCTTAGTTGCTATCTTGTATTTTTAATTTCTTGTTTTATTTCTAATTTGTTTTCTCCTTTGTTTGCAGAGACCACCGATGAGTGGCGAGATTTGATTCGCAGGGTATGCACTGATACCCTAATGATCCCCATGGAGAGGACCCGTGTAGAGTTGTCCGTGGACGTGGGGGAGCATTTAGTAGCCGGTAGACATACTAATGTCTTCGCCCCAGTCTGGCATGTGGCCAGGATGGTATCGAATCTCCGCACAGAGTTAGTGGGGTATAGGATGGCCGAGCGCCTGATGAGGAGCCATTCTCGTGGTGGGACCGCGGCTGCCCCTCGGGATCCTGAGCCCTCTGTGCACTCAGAGCGCTGGCATAGCCGAAGTCCTAGGCATGGGCGTGCACCTTCAGAGGGTTCTCGTAGGGATTGAGAAGCCACTTGGCTCTCATAGTTTTTTGTATGATACATTCTTTTGTATATCCTGGTCTCTTTGAGCATTTTGACCATGCCTAGTGCATGATGGCATTATACATAAAAGTTGATCATTTTATATATATGTATATTTGTTCTGGATCAAATCCTTGGCATTCATAGCTTGCTTTCTATTTCCAGTTTCCTCATGTATACTATGATATATGTTTATATGCTTTTTAGAATGTATGCAATGGCGAACAAATGATGCAAGTGTTTGAATTTTTTTTTTTTGTATTTCATGATGCTGATATATGATGATGTAGATATAATGTGATTTTTAATTTTAGCTTCTACAAGAAATTTTGGATACTTCATGTTTGTTTTGGCAAAGTGATGCATATAAACCGGTATGATGAACGGATAAACCTGCCCCTACCCCCAACTCCATGCAACTAGTAAGATTCTCGCTCCCAATCAAAATACAGTGGTGATGACTAGTGGTTTACTGTTTATGACAAGTAGTTTTTGTAGCTTTTGCATGGAATCTAGATAAAAGATTATTAGAATTTCACATGTTCCTTTCAAGTTTCTCTAAATCTCCTGTGTTTCTTTTTGCTTATGTGTTAGTGCCATATTTTAGTAGGTTGAGATTCTACTGTGCGGATACATAATTTCTCATGTGTAAAGAGGAAAGTGAGTAGCATTAAGGGTAAATAAGTGTTAGAGGAGGTTCAGAATTATTTCTTCAGAATATTGTAATCCGAGACTGCAGTCTACGATGTCAAATGGTTCTGTACTCACAGGCACTGAAAATGGTACTTTAAATATATTTTCCCATCTACATCCAGATGCATTTTGTTAGTGTTGTAAATGCAACTAGATGATGGGGATTTATGTCCAAAATCCTTAAGTTTATGCTTTTTGCTGGTATTGTAAATGAAAATGGGTGATAGGTTTTTTATGTCTGAAATCCTAATGTTTTCCATCATATAATAACCATTTCCTACAACATTGCAAGGAAATATCACTCCTCTACAATGGAATGCGGTAGGTTAACTGCAAGTAATCTCCACCCGATCAATGTATCACTAGTCATGTTTTATCAACACATCCTTCCTTCACCCATGCCCACCATCGATCTATTGTGCAAAGTCAATGTGTCACTGGTAATTTTAATATATCAATGTCCCTATCAATATATCATTGGTACTTTTAATATATTTTCCCATCTACATTGATTCCTTTTGTTGGTCCATTCAAATCCACCAATAAGAATTTCACATGTTTACAGTTATTTCTTTGTCATGTTTGTTTTCAAAAAATTTATTCCCGTCTTCATTACTAGTATTTTATTTTCATCTCCAAGTAGCATTAAAATTTTAAGTAGTCAATGTAATGACTAAAATCCACTGTGTGCTACTGATATTTTCGATCGAAACCATTGATGTGGCTTTTTTTTAATTTATTGTGTTTGTAATACTTGTTTAAGGAGGTCTAGCTATGTATTAATATATTTAATTTTTTATCTCAACTTTAAAAATATTTAACCAATAAATGCCATATGCATTATGTATAAGTTTCATTAGTTTTTTCACATTTCAATGTTTGAATTAGGAAGAATTCTCACATTTCTTAATCATGTAGGGTTTAGATATAATTTATGTTATTTTTTTCATGTTGTAATGTAAGAAAGAACAATTTGTATTGCTACTTATTAATGTTAATATGAAAGGTTTCTACAAAATAATCTGTAGATTAACCTAAGAGAGTTTTGGGATTTCTAGAACGTGTGGAATTCATGTTTGAAAAGTAGACAACTCTCTTTCCTGTCTTGGAGAAATTTTATAATGTCACATAAGAGAAAATATCAGCTTACTATTCATGACATATATGGTTTTGAAAGACAATTGATTTCAAACACTCACTCAAATATTCATTTGGAGGAGAAACATAATAAAAATAGAGATCCTAAGTTGAGGGAAATGTATATTATGAAATTTTTGGAACCTCTTTTGACTCATTAGAGAATCAATTTGTTGAAGAGGCTAGCAACAAAAAGGAAAGTGCTGAAAAAAAGAAAGTTTCACCATGAATGGTTAGATAAATTTCAATGGTTAGGTTATTTTGAGCAGAATGATATAAAATTTATGAAGTGTGACTATTGTGTGAATTATTGAAAGGTTCGACCATGGGGTATAGGGAATGGCTGCACTACAATACAAAAGGATGCTATTATAACTCATCAGAAATTTGTTTCACATAAGGAAGTTGTTGCAGCATGGGTAAGTGCCAAGGATAAAAATGAAAAGTCTATTCTAGAGCATGTTGCATAAATTAAAGACAACAATAAAGAAAGAGTTCTCACTACAATGAAAACAATATATTTTGTTTGTCAAGAATATTTTTCACTATCTAAATATGAAAAACTTTGCAAGTTTCTACAATATCTAGAAACACCTCACATTCCAAATTCCTTGGCATGTGCTTCATATACAAATCGTTTTGCTACAAATGAATTATTATTTTATATTTCAAAATATCTTGAAAAGATGCAAGTTGAAAATATGTGTGACAACCCTTTCTTTTCTCTAATGTTGGATGAAAGTACATATCATAGCCTTGAACAACATCTTGTTATCTATGCTACGTATTTAGAGTCAAAAGGGGTTGGACCATTGACTTCCCAGTTTATTATACTTCAGGATGTGGCTAATGGAAAAGGGAAAACTATTTATGAAAATGTGATTGCGGTAATAAGTGATAGAGAGATATTTCATTGAAAAAATTTATAGTTGTTTCTATAGATGGGGCCTCAGCGATGATAGGAAATGAAAATGAGTTTATTTCATATTTAAAAATAGATGTTCCAAACCTTATCACAACTCATTGTGTAGCTCATCGAGAGTAATTGGTAGCAGCAGATGCTTCAAAGAGGGTGCCTGAATTGTTATATGAGGAAAATATTGCAAATAAGGTCTGTTCATGGGTACAAAACTCTCCAAAAATAAATAATGAATTAACTTTGTTACTTAGGGTCATGAAAATGGATGCTTTAGATGTCTTACAAATCCATGGAGTTAGATGGTTATCTAGAGGATAAATCATTCAAAGGTTAGTGAAACTCATGCTAGCAATTTTAACTTTATGGAAAAATTAAAGGAGCAACTAATCTTGGTATGAGAAGACAAAAAATTATTTAGTGTAGTTCTGTTTCCATATTCTTGCAGATGTTTTAGGTGGTTTAAATATATTGAAAAAATATATTTCAAGAAGATAACATAGATGTCACTATTCTTGGCATGTCTCTAGAGGTAACCATCACTAATTTAACAAGATGGTTTAGGAGAGATACATTTATTGAAGGAAAAACATATATTTCAAAACTTTTAGCTAACACTTCAGATGGGTTTATTAAAATCATGGAAAAGGATGGTATAATCAGTCATAAACATAACTTAATATGTGTATTTATTCCTGATGTTGAGGTTGGTTCTAGTGATACAAGGAAACAAAGAACGAAACCTCCTATTAATGGAACACTAGAAAGCTGCAAGAAACTCAATGAAGATTACATTCAAGATCTTATAGACTACTTGAATGAAATATTCCCTAATATTCCTCTTTTCAATGTTGTTAAACTACTCAGTCCTAATTATTATCAGCAAGACTATAGAGATCAAGATCAGAGTTCAAAATGTTGATTAACTGGATTTATAGCTTACCAATTCAAATGATCAAATTGAGTTGGATCCATTATTTGATGCTAAAGCTTGTAGATAAGAGTTGCATCCTTTTGTTGATTCACTGAATTTAAATGGTGAGAATTTCTCAATGAATGAAGCATGGAGATTTTTTCATCATACAAAAAATTGGTGCTCTCTTTATCCGAATATGATGATATTATGGCAAGCGATTCTTACTATTCTAGCCCACACAATTGCATGTGAAATAGGTTTTTCAAAACAAAATCTTATCAAAGACATCAAAATATGCAATTTGGGATTGGACACATTAGATGCATTGAAGATGGTATCACTTAATGGGCCTGATATAGCTGATGTGGATTGGAATGCAATCTACAAAATAGGGGAAGATATGAAAAATATAAGATTTTTTAACCTTTGATATATTTTTTGTAACAAATTTTGATACTATTTTTTATAATATTTCATAATACCGGTACTTATTTATTTAATATGGTTTAATTTTAAAGTGTGTTCCTTTTAACTTTTAATGCACTGTATATTTCTACTAGCTGCCTTTTAGCATAAATTTAAATTGAACAAGTAGAATTAAGAATATGTTAACATTTGTCTAGTAAATATATGATTTTTAATTTTTAATCATGTTTTATTGAATACCATAAAGTGTGAAATTTCAGCTTCTGCAAGTTAATGTACCAATAATATCAGGGCATGTGTATTCCATCAATGATTTACTTTTTGCAGAGGATAGGGCAAAGAATTATGCATTTGGAATCTGAATTCATCAAACTTGGGAACACACTTTTCAATTTTGAATTCATCATGGTTATCCCAAAAAAATCACTTGTGTTCAAATTTTGGGATAACACAAGGGAAGGGTAATATTTGTGCCTGAAGTTGGTAATAATGTAAGACTTCGAAAATGTTAAACGTAAAATTTGTTGACAACCTACTTTTGTATTTATTTCACAATTTTTTATTCAACTACATATGATGTTTTTCACACAAAGAAACACAAACCATGGAAGGGTAATAATTGTGCATGTAGTTGCTAATCACAAAAAACAAATTACCCAATTATTGATAAATTTATTTGTGATGTTAAAGGTAGTGAGCATTTTAACATGATTTGAATAATGATAACTTGTTAAATACGATGAACTTCTGTTGTCTCCGAGATGAGGAGAGTAAATGATTGTTTACATGTGGTTGACATGGTTTTATATTTTGGTCCTTGAATTAAATCATGTATATTACAAAAAGCACAATATCTTTATGAAGGTGCAAATGTGAAATTGACAATCATCACTATTTTGTATTCTGAGGCATAGATATATCTTAATATTCCCTTCATTGCAATCATTTTTTCTCCCGAATAAGATGTACTCAGTCACAAGATATCCAATAAGAAAAAATCTTCAAGTCTCTTTGAATATAATAATACTAAATTTCACATTTTCTAATGTCACACCAATTTCATGTTTAAATTTTCCATACTTGTAATGCATTATTAAAGAGAACAATCATTCAGTTCTTATAGCCTACACATTATTTTTTTGCATAGTCAAGTCTCTTTTGTTTTAAATTTGGAAGTTGTTGAGATGATTGAGGAAATTCGTGATACTTCTAAAAAATTTGAGTTTGCATTAGAAATAGTATTTTCTCTGCATGGATATAAACTGTTTATTTTTCTATAGGTTCTACGAGTATATTTCATGAAAGGTACTAGTGTTTCTAGTGATTGACAGTTTATTTTAAGCGTACTAAATCACATGATCATTTTAAAATATGCAATTAAAAGTATTGCATAGTGGTACACATCAAGTGATTATTCTTTTGTTTGGTTTCAATACTTCTCAAATGGGAAGACTAAATTCATTCATTTGGACTAGAATGGACACATGCACGGAGGAGGTTTCTTCCCATTTCAGAGTAACTTATTACATTTTTGTTCCATTCCCAGATGAATCAAATCAGGATCACATGGTTGAAGGAATGTTTTATTCCGTTGACCAAATTTACTGGAGAGATACAACTGGTTGTCTTGATTTGTTAAAGAAGGGAGTAACACCTAGTGATAAGCTTCCTTTCTCTCATAAGATGTGCTTAAGAGCTTTGTATCAGATCTATCCAAATCTTCATAATTTTTTTGTGAATGGATTTTGTGTTCAAGAAAGCCCTGATTTTGATGGTTATGTTAGGATAATGTAGAATCTTTCAAGAATTATTCAACCATCATAAGCATATAAGGAGGTGAGCACAGTATTCTCACAAGGGTGAAATGGTTGTCTTTGTGTTTATGGTTATGCTATGGATCATTCCAGCTTTGTGCTAATACGATAAATGCTATGTATAAGAATCTTATGTCAAGGTATATTTTAACGTATTGAACATTAAGCATGGGAATTTGCTGACAAAAGATGAAATTTTATGGGGACATACTATTGCTAAAAATTATCCATATTATGGAAATAGCTCACAGGTGTATGGATGCATCTATACATTTTTAATGTTTGTGTGTATGCATATGCATGTTGTTTTTGATATTTCATTAAATTACGTCAAAATTTTAGATTAAAAGAACTACAATTTCCCGAAACCTAGTCTTGACTGGAAATGGAGAGGTTGGCATTTCTGCCATAGAATTAAGTTTATATTGATATTCTCGACAACCTTAAAAGATCAAGAAGTGGAAAGAGCATTGACAAAACAATACTTTACCTCCAACTGGGTATTGAATGACTATGATAAATTTCTCTAAATACCTCACCATTGATTTCATACTGGTAAGTGTCGATGTTGACTTCCCTGGTTAAAAGCAGACATGCCTTTTGGACTGTATACAGGCTTGCACTCAGACTCGGGCATGTGATGTGGTGAAGATAAGTGAACGCCCAGAGTTTGACCATAAATCCTATTTGGAAGGTCTATAAAAACATCAAATCGTCGTCAAATTTTGATTTGAAGGGCAGGGGTGGACGTCAAATCTCATCCTTGGTGACAAGCCTATCAATATTTCGATTACACCCATTTTAGAAGATTGCTAGTCCACTTTCCTATGTCTTCCTCAAATTCATTCACATCTTCAAGCTTCAAGGTCAATATTTGAAAAATACATTTCTTGAAAAACGAGGTGGCATAAAAACTTATCCAAATAGGCTACCGACGATGAAAAATGTAAACATATATCGAACCCAAGGGTTAAATTTGACAGCCACCTATCCCTATCAAACATTTTTTAGGTGATGGAAAATTTCAAAATTGTCCCCTTAAAAATGCAAAATAGTGTTATTTTTATACTATTAATAAGAATTATAAAAGGTTGTTCTATATATATTTAACTATATCTAAAATATATATTGAAAGTTGTATGTGACGGGTTTTTCAAATATTTGCAAGTATTTTACGGCTAAAATAATGAAAAACGTCTAAACGGCAGTCAAATTTAACCCCTTTTCTGCCATAGCTATTATTAAAGAATGGATCATTATTAGATTTGATGAGATCCACCTGCCTTCTATCATTACTAGTTAAAATGGGCGTAGAAAAATTAACACGCAAATGTTGGCACTGATGTCATTTTACATTATTTTTGTCATTTAATGAACGCATCTTTCAAAATATTAACGTTGCTTTGACGTCATTATCTGTGCGTGGAGTGCAGCGTTCAAAATTGAACCCGTCACAGCCCATCCAAGGGCTTCGAACCTGTCAGAAAAGGGCAGGTCAAAATCTGCATGTAAAAAAAAATTCAGAACTTATAAATCATTTGACAAATTTTAAGTGTAATATTTTTTTCAAATTGTCAAAAGAAGGGCTGTGTGGAAAAATGGCCGTCAACCAGAAATGAGATTTGACGCCCATCCTAGGCATTTTTTCTTGCTAGTCTTTACAGTTTTTGTTTTTGAAAAATTATTTTGTAAAAAAAATTAAATTTTTATTTAACTTCCAAAGTAACATCTTGTAAATTCAGTCAAACGTTATTTTGGTTAATGCAAGTTTATAGTTAGCACCGCTACTTCCATTGTTCATGAAATTACCATTTGCCAGCATAACATCACAATGTCATAAATACAATACCATTTCCACATAAATTGCCCTAAGTATTTCCATGTGCATTCATAACGACGAGTAAGTATTGTAGTTAATTTTTTCAATAAAAGTTTTGAATCTCCCTCCACTTTTGAGTACTTGAAATTTTGTATTTGTTTGTAATATACTCTACTGCTCAAGTTTTCTCTTATACAGTTATGGATCTGGAGACCTAAATATTTAACTTTAATTCACACTATTCCAACTAATGATTATCAAAAAGTTCAGGATAGCCTGGGGTTTTTCTACATTACACCCTGTTTTTTCTTCAAAAGTTGCAAATAGCCTAGATTTTTTTCTACATGATATTCTGGTAGGTTCTAACATTAATCATCTCTCCTCCTCCAATTTTTAAGCAAGTTCAACATCTTCTTCATTATACATTTTTCCTTCAAAACATTATGGGGCATTTTCCTTGTTGTTGTTTGTTTTTTTTCTTGCTCTGAATTAAACGTGATTTTTATTATAATAGTAGTTTTAAAAGTATGTTAATATTGGAATAAATTACTAGTAATTTCAATTTTTTTGTAATAGAGGTTAGGAGTGATTATAACTGAAAAAAAAGAAAAAAAATTT
>CM034147.1:813444646-813884646 GCA_019776745.2 Taxus chinensis
TAGTAGGGTTGAGTTCTACTGATGCGGATACATTTAATTTTCATGTGGTAAAGAGGAAAGTGAGTAGCATTAAGGGTAAATTAAGTGGTAGAGGAGGTTCAGAATTATTACTTAAGAATATGTAATCCGAGACTGAAGTCTACGATGTCAAAGGGTTCTGTACTCACAGGCGAGGCACATGGAAAATGGTACTTCAAATATTTATCCATCTACATCATAGATGCATTTTGTTGTAGTGTTGTAAATGCCAACTAGTGATGGGGTTTATGTCCAAATCCTAAGTTATTGCTTTTTGCTGGTATTGTAAATGAAAATGGGGTGTGATAGGTTTTTTATGTCTGAAATCTAATGTTTTCATCATATAATAACCATTCCTACAACATTGCAAGGAAGGAAATATCACTCCTCTACAATGGAATGCGGTAGGTAACGCAAGTAATCTAACCCGATCAATGTATCACTAGTCAGGTTTGATCAACACATCCTTACTTCACCCATGCCACATCGATTATTGTGCAAAGTCAATGTGCACTGGTTAATTTAATATATCAATGTCCCTCATCAAGATAGCATTGGTACTTTTAATATATTTTCCCATCGACATGATTCATTTTGTTGGTCCATTCAAATCCACCAATAAGAATTCACATGTTACAGTTATTTCTTTGTCATGGTGTTTTCAAAAAAATTTATTCCCGTCTTCATTACTAGAGTTTATTTTCAGGCTCTGCCAAGTAGCATTAAAATTTTAAGTAGTCAAGTAATGACTAAAATCCAATGTTTGCCTATGATATTTCGATTGAAACCATGATGTGGCTTTTTTGTAAAAAAATTTTAATCCCTTTGTTGTGTAATACGTTTAAGGAGGTACTAGCAATGTATTAATATATTTATTTTTCTATCTAACTTTACCCCCCACCCCCCCCCCAAAATATTTAAACCAATACAATGCCATATGATTATGTATAAGTTTCTTAGTTTTTTCACATTTCAATGTGTGAATTAGGAAGAATTCCAACTTTCTAATCATGTGGGTTTAATTAATTATGTATGTTTGTCATGTTGGTGTAGTAAGAAAGAACAATTTGCTTGCTAATATATGTTAATATGAAGGTTTCTACCAAATTATCTGTAGATGACCTAGAGAGTTTTGGGATTTCAGAACGTGTGGATTCATGTTTGAAAAGTAGACAACTCTGTTCCTGTCGTGGAGACAATTTTATAACTGTCCCCACACCTAAGAGAAAATATCAGCTTAATATCCATGAAACACTATAGTTTTTGAAAGACAATTGATTTCCAAACACTCATCAAACAACTTCATTTGGAGGAAGAAACATAATAAAAATAGAGATCCTAAGTTGAGGGAAATGTCCATATTATGAAATTCCAACCATGGCAAACTCCTCTCAGACATCATTAAGGAAGACATCCACCATCTGTTGCAAGAGGCTAGCACAAAAGACCCACAACGTGCTGAAAACAGAACCCCCCCACCCCTCCCCCCTCCCCCCCCCCAAAGTTCAAACAACAACTGACCCATGGTCCTAAGATCCAAATTCCTCCATGCCGTTGGTTATTTTGAGCACGAACCTGATTATAACATTTATGATAGGTTGACTAGTTGTGTGAATTGATTGAAGCGTCCCTCGACAAACCATGCCAGGTATAGGGAATATCGGCTGCACTACAATACAAACACAGGATCTGCTATTATAACTCATCAGAAATTGTTCACATAGGAAGTCTGTGCCAGCAGGTAAGTGCCAAGGATAAACATGAAAAAGTTATTCTAGAGCATGTGCATAAATTAAAGCCAACCAATACCCACCCCCGAAAGACGCCCATTCCACTAAAATTGAACCCCAAAATATACTTTTGTTTGTCAAGAATATTTTTCACTATCTAAATTGACAAAAAAAATTTGCAAGTCTTCTTACAATATCTCGAGCAAGACACCCAACCTCCATTCCCAAATTCCTGGCATGCTTCATCATACAAATCGTTTGGCTACAAATGAATGATTCACTTTATATTCAAAAATATCTTGAAAACGATGCAAGTTAAAATATGTGGACAACCTTTCTTTTCTCTAAAAAAAAAAATTTTGTTGATATAAAGTACATATTCATAGCCACTTGAACAAATCTTGTTGCACTCCCTATCACCGACCGACGCTCACCTTTAGAGCAAAACGGTCGGACCATTGATCTTAACAAACGTTTATATACCTCGCGGAATGTGCCCCTCCCTCATTGACACCCCCCAAGGGTAACCAATATTTACTGACAAACCCTCAGGATTAAGACCTCCCGCCACCCGGTCCCCCGGTAAGCGTCATCCACTACCGTGACCTCGAGAGATATTTCATTGAAAAAATTTATAGTGTTTCTATAGATGGACCCCCGGCCCTCAGCGATGATAGAAATGACAATGAGTTTTATTTCATATTTAAAAATAGATGTTCCCAAAACCTTTTATCACAACTCATGTGTAGCTCATCTGAGGTTTAAGTCCGGGTAAAGCAGATGGCTTCAAGAGGGGCTGAATTGTTATATGAGGAAATATTGCAAATATAAGGTATGTTCATGGGTAAAAAACTCTCCAAAAATAACTAATGAATTAACTTTTAATTAGGGTCATGAAATGCCAAGGCTTTAGATGTCTACAAATCCATGGAGTTAGATGGATCTAGAGGATATAAATCATTCAAAGGTTAGTGAAACTCATGCTCAGCAATTTTAACTTTATGGAAAATTAAAGAGCAATAATCTGGTAGAGAAGACAAAAAATTATTAGTGTAGTTCTTTTCCAATCTCAGATGTTTTAGGTCCGGCCCTCCCTACATATATTGAAAAAACCTTATTTCAAGAAGATAACATAGATGTCATATCTTGGCAGTCCTAGAGGTAACCATCACTAATTTAACACGATGTTTGGCGAGCTACATTTATTGAAGGAAAAAACATATATTCAAAACTTTTAGCTAACACTTCAGATGGGTTATTAAAATCATGGAAAAGGAGGTATAATCAGTCATTAAACATAACTTAATATGTGTATTTATTCTATGTTGAGGTTGGTTCTAGTGAACAAGGAAACAAGAAACGAAACTCCTATTATGGAACACTTAGAAAGCTGCAAGTGAAAACTCAATGAAGTTACATTCAAGATCTATAGACTACTTGAATGAAATATTCCCATAATATTTCCTCTTTTCAAGGTTGTTAAACTACTAAGTCAAAATTATTACAGCAAGACTATAGAGATCGAGATCAGAGTTCAAAATGTGATAACTGGATTATAGCCTACCAATCAAATGAATCAATTGAGTGGATCCATTAGTTGATGTAAGCTTGTAGATAAGATGCATCATTGTTATTCACTGATTTAAATGGTCGAGAATTTCTCAAGGAAATGAAGCATGGAGATTTTTCATTCATACAAAAAAATTGGTGCTCTCTTTATCGAATATGATGATATTATGGCAAGAGATCTTACTATTCTACCCCACAATGCATGTTGAAAATAGGTTTTTCAAAACAAAATCTTATCAAAGACATCAAAATATGCAATTTGGGATTTTTTAGGACCACATAGATGCATGAAGATGGTATCACTTATGGCCTGATATAGTGATGTGGATGGAATGCACAATCTACAAAATAGGGGAAGATATGAAAAATATAAGATTTTTTTTTTTTACCTTGATATATTTTTTGTAACCAAATTTGATTTTGATACTATTTTTTATAATATTTCATAAAATACGGTACTTATTGTGTTAATATGGTTTTTTAATTTAAAGTGGTTCCTTTTAACGTTTAATGCAATGTATATTGCTACTAGCTGCCTTTTAGCAAAATTTAAATGAACAAGGAGAAAGGAAGAAGATGTTCCTTGTCTTCTCGTTTCTCTCTTTCTCCGCTTTTACCTGTCGCTTTTTCCCACCCCCCTTTTTCCTTCTTGTCTTTCTGTCTCATGCTCCTGTCTTCACTCTGCCTTTGCGCCTCTCTCTTTTTTCCGTCGTGTTTATTTTCTCCGTCTACTCCCTTCCCCTATCCCATTTTTTTTACCGCCTCTGCTCCCGCCTCCCTTTTTTACCTTTTTGTGCGTGTTTTATCCGCTTTTTTCTTATTCCTTGTTAAATTGTCTAGTAAATATATGATTTTTAATTTTTAATCTGTTTTATTGAATACCATAAGTGTGAAATTTCCAGCTTCTGCAAGTAATGTACAAAATATCAGGGCATGTTGAGTCATCAATGATTTACCTTTTTGCAGAGGGATAGGGCAAGGAAAAAGAATTATGCATTGGAAATCTGATTCAATCAAAACTTGGGAAACACACTTTCAATTTTGAATCATCATGGTTATCCCAAAAAAATATTGTGTTCAAATTTTGGGATGATAAACACAAGGGCAAGGGTATATTTGGCCTTGAAGTTGCGTAAACTGTAAGACCTTCGAAAATGATTAAACGTAAAAATTTGGACAAAACCTACTTTGTATTTATGTCACAATTTTTTTTCATACATGATGTTTTCACACAAAGAAAACAAAACCATTGAGGGTAATAATTGTGATGTAGTTTGTAGTGCTAACACAAAAAAACAAAATTACCCACATTTTTTGATCAATTTATGTGATGTAAAGGTAGTGAGCATTTGTTAAACATGATTGAAATATGTAACTGTAAATACGATGGGACTTTCTGTTGTATCCGAGATGAGGAAGAGTAAATGATTGGTTTTTACAGTGGTTGACCATGGTGTATATTTTGGTCCTTGAATTAAATCATGTAGATTACAAAAAAGACAATATCTGATTGAAGGTTTGCAAATGTTGATGACAATCATCACTATTTTGTATTCTGAGCATAGATATTATCTTAATTAGTCCCTTCATTGCAATCATTTTTTCTCCCGAATAAGAGTACTCGTCACAAGATATCAATAAGCAAAAAAAATCTTTCAAGTCTTTTAACTATAATTCAATCTAAATTGCAAATTTGCTAAGTCACACAATTTCATGTTTAAATTTTCCAACTCGTAATGCATATTAAAGAGAACAATCATCAGTTATTATAGCCTACACATATTTTTTTGCTAGTCAAGTCCCTCTTTTGTTTTTCAAATTTGGAAGTTGTGAGATGATGAGGAATTCGTGATACTACTCTAAAAAATTTGAGTTTGGGACTATTAGAAAAAGTGTATTTTCTCTGCCATGCGATATAAACTGTTTATTTTTCTATAGGTTCACGAGTATATTTCTGAAATGGTACTAGTGTTTCTAGTGATTGACAGTTTATTTAAGGGTACTAAATCACATGATCATTTTAAAATATGCCCAATTACAAGTATTGCATGTCGGTACACATCAATGATTATTCTTTGTTTGGTTTCAATACTCCAAAAGGGAAGACTAAATTCATTCATATTGGACTAGAATGGAACATGCCGGAAGGAGGTTTCTTCCCATCAGAGTAACTTATTACATTTTTGTTCCATTCCCAGGATGAATCAAATCGGATCACATGGTTGAAGGAATGTTTATTCCGTTTGACCAAAATTTACTGGAGAGATACAAACTGGTTGTCTTTGATTTGTTAAAGGAAGGGAGTAGAACACCTAGTGATAAGCTTCTTCTTCATTAAGATGTGCTTAAGAGCTTTGGATCAGATCTATCAAAACTAATAATTTTTTGGAAGGAATTTTGTGTCAAGAAAGCCCTCGACTTTTATGGTTATGTTAGTATGTAGAATCTTTCAAGAATTATTCACCCATTCATAAGCATAATTAAGGAGGTGAGCACATATTCTCACAAGGTTGAAAATGGTGGTCTTTGTGTTATGGTTTATGCTATGGATCATTTCCAGCTTGTGCTAATACGCGATAAATGATGTATCCCCCCCAGAATCTTATGTCAGTATATTTTAACGTAATTGAACCCCCATAAGCCATGGGAATTTGCTGGACAAAAGATCCATGAAATTTTATGGTGACTAACCTCATGCTAAAAATTCCAGATTATGGAAAATAGTCACAGGTGTATGGATGTGCATCTAACATTTTTAATGTTGTGTGTATGATATGCATGTTGTTTTGATAATTTCATAAATACGTCCAAAAATTTAGCTTTAAAAGAACTACAATTTCCGGATACCTAGTCTGACTGGAATGGAGAGGTTGGCATTTCTCAATGAATTAGTTTATTGATATTCTCACGCAACCTTAAAAGATAAGAAGGGAAGAGCATGACAATAACCATACTTTACTCCAAACTGGGTATTGAATGACTATGTAAATTTCTCTAAATACATCACCATTGATGTCATACTGGTAAGTGTCGCATGTGACTTCCTGGTTTAAGCAGACATGCCGTTGGAACTGGATTACAGGCTTGCCTCAGGACTGGGCATGTGATGTGGGAAGAAAGTGACCACGCCCCAGAGTTGACATAACTCCATTTGGAAGGTCTATAAAACATCAAAATCGTCGTCAATTTGATTTGAAGGGCAGGGAGTGGACGTCAAATCTCATCCTTGGTGACAAGCCTATCAATATTTCGATACCACCAATTTTTAGAACGATTGCTAGTCACACTTTCCTATGGCTTCCTAAAGTCCATTACAACTACTTACAAGCTCAAGGTCACATTTGAAATAAATTCTGAAAAACCGACCAACACCCCCCCCGGGGTCCTGGCATAAAAAAACTTCTCCAAATAGGCTACCGACGACTTGAAAAAATGTAAACATCATATCGAACCAAGGTAAATTCTGACAGACACACTATCTTGCAAAACATTTCTTAGGTGAGGGCCAAAAATTCAAAAAGTGTCCCCTTAAAAATGCCAAATAAGGGTTATTTTATATATTCATAAGAATTATAAAACGGTGTTCATCTATAACTCATTAACCTATATCCACCCACACCCCCCCAACTCCCCCCCCCTGAACATAACCACCCTAAATCCTGAACCAGCTGGTATTGACGGGTGTTTTTCAAATATTTGCAAGTATGGTACATAACCAGGCTAAAAAATAATTGACAAAAACGTCTAAACGGCAGTCAAATTTAACCCTTTTATCGCCATAGCTATTAGTGGAAAAGAATGGATCATTATTAGTTTGATTTTGGAGATCACTGCCTTCATCATTACTAGTTGAAAATGGCGTAGAAAAATTAACACGACATGTTGGCACTGATGTCATTTACATTATTTTGTCATTTAATGACGCATCTTTCAAAATATTAACGTTGCTTTGACGTCATTATCTGTGCGTGGAGTGCAGGTTCAAATTGAACCCGTCACGCCTCCCCGGGTTGCCCTGTCCGCCCGGGCCGGTCCCCCCCCCTTGCCGTCTCCCCCCCCCCTTCCGCCCTTCTCCCTCTTCCCGCCCCCCCCCCCACACCAGCCTGCCCGCCGATGCAATCCAAAACCACAACCCCATTTTTTTCTCACCTCACACCCCCTTGTCACACACCAACACGCACGCGCGCCCCCCCCCCCACCACCCCCCCCCCACACAACAACAAACTGGAACAAGACACAGGCAGACACCAAATGCGCAACCACCATCAAGAAGTAGACACAAGTGATCACAACCGATGACACAACAAAACCGAATGAGTTTGACGGCCCATCTAGGCTTTTTTCTTGTAGTCTTTACAGTTTTGTTTTGAAAAAATTATTTTTGTCCACACTCCTACCCCAGACATTAAGCAACCACACCAACCCCCCCCTCCCTTTCTTGCCTTCCCCCGTCACCTTCTGTCCCTTCCGTCCCCCCCGTTCTTTTGTCCGCCCGTTTCCCTCGCCCCTTCCCGCCCCCCGCCTACTCTGGATCCTAGCCCTGCACCCTTCCATTTGCACCGCAACCACACCACCCACCCACTACCCCAAATCCACCACCTCCGAGACACACACTCACAACCCACACCCCTTCCACCATTTACTCCCTACCACACGACACAACACAAACCCAAACATACCCCTCGCTGCCCTTTCCCACACAGACGTCATTCTCCCGCAGCCCAGTCCCCGTCGTCTTCGCCTCGTTCCTTATCTCACCTCCCCCCTCACCCCCGTGTTGCTACGGTCCCAAACAATCCCCCCCTGCGTTTGTAGCGTTGTCGAAATACAACGTCTGGACCACTCTTGTATTTGTATTGCTCCTACCCTAAACTCATCCCCCACGGAACACCCTTTCGTCCTACCCCGTTTTCCCCACCCATCCCACGCACATCCCTAATGGCTGACGGCGCCAAACATCCCTACCCTCCAAACATTACTTCCCACCCGACACTCCTCCAACCCCCACTTCGCCCTCCACAAACCCCCCCCCACTCCCCACGTTCCCGCCTCGATGGCACATCCTCCACCGGCCCCTTTCCCCTCCCCCCCCCCACCTGCCCCCCCTTTCTTTCTATCCCCCCCCCCCGTTCGCACACCCTCCGCCCGAACTTTTCTGTTTCCTCCCTGCTCTACTTAACACCGACCCCGGCTAATCCCTTCCCTTCCTTCCCTCTACCCCCCCCCCCACCTACATCCCAACGCCCCCCACACCACCGTCCCCCCCCCCTCTTCCTCCCCCCCTCCCCCCCCCCCCCACACTTTTTTTTTCCCCCTTCAAACACCCACCACCGCCCCAACACGACCTTCCCTGTTGTCTGCCCACCCCACCCACCTCTGTTTTTTCTTGGTTGAGCACCCCCCATGAACCCCCCCCCCCGGCCTAACTCCTTTCTTTCCCGTCGTTTACTTCCCTCCCGTCTGTTCACTATTGGCCCCCCCCTACCTATCGTCCCTCAAAACAATCCACCCCTTTCCTTTTTCTCGGCCACCAACCTTTCCGCCCAGCACCCCGGCCCCTATACTCCCTGCCTGCAACAGCTTCCTTGGCCCCCTCTCCCCCCCACTCCCGATCAAAAATACGTTTTTACATGCGACCCCAACTTTTCTCCCACCCCCCCGAACCAATCACGCCGCCCTTGAAACCTATCCAACAACCCATCCTCCCTAAATTTTCGCGGACACCGGGGCCGGCCCCCCCCCCCCCCTGCCCTCCCCCCCACCCTCCCCCCCCCTTTCCGCTCCGGCCTCTGCCTTCCCTTACCGCTCCCTTCGCCCACCCCCACCCCACCCCAACCCTCTTTCCTTGTCCCTGCCCCTCTGACGCCCCCCCCCACACACCACACCCCACCCCCCAGCAACACCTGGATCTGTGCCGGTGCATCACCCCCCCCCTCTCGGGCCCAAAACCCGCCTCCCCCCCGCGCTCCCTCGTCTGTGGGAGTCGAAGTGTTTCATACCACTGTCCAACACCCCAGCAACATCGCAGCAAACCAGTGCGGCTTGTCGTTCCCCCCTTGGTGTTCCCTTCCCCCCCCTTCCCCCTCCCCCCCGCCTCCTGTCCCTGTCCGGCCCCCGCGACCCTAGCCCAACCAGCACACACAACACCAACCAGAAACACAAAAAAAACACTTGACAACACACACCACAAACACCACACCCCAACAAAAAAACCCACCCACAAAACTCAACAAAAAATACCACCACAACACTCCACCAACACAAACCCCCCCACCCCCCCCCCACCACCAAAAAAAAAACCTCAACACAACCACTGAGCTCCGACCGCACACATTTGGATATACCCCACAACAACACCATTAAGCCCCCACCAACCGCACGCCGCAACCCACTACAACAACCCACAACCCCACTCCCCCGAGACATTGTAGACACCTCCACCACCGCTGATAGCAACCGAAACGACCCCACCCCTTCCACCCTCGCTTAACCCCCACTCCCCGTTGTGTTGCCCCCCTCCCCCCAACCCCCCACACCTTTGACCAGCCCGCTCCCCCAACACCTTATCTTTCTCTTCCCCCCTCTTCCCCTCCGTTTCCCCCCCCCCTCCCCTGTGCGCCCTGTTTTGTCTCTCCTGTCCCCGGTCTGTTCCTCGGGAGTGAGAGCACACACACCACAATACAACAAGCAACCACACACAACCACCCACGACCAACCAACACGCCCACACACAAAACCAACCACCAATCCCCCAAAACAGAAACAAAACCAAAAAACACAAACAACAGCTGGACACAAAAAGAGTGATCCCAGCCCACAACATGACCAAAACGGGCAAGTGTGAGCTCACCGCCCCACAAAAGAAACATGTACATACAACAACACCAACAACCAAAAAAACCCCCCATCCCCGTAACGACACAAACAACCCACAAACCCAACCAAAACAAACGCAACAACGCCACCACAACTCAAGGACACCAACAACAAAACCACAACAACGAAACCAAACCCCAGGCTAAGCGCACCAGAGAAAACAACAAAACCACACAAAGATGCCCCACCCACCCAAATGACACCCACGCATTTGATCTCTAGATCCCAACAACTCACCCCCCAAGAGACACTACCACCCAACTCTCGCCTTGTGGTCCACAAACAAACAGACAAAGAGATCACACCAACGTTGCGAACTAATCCGACACCACAGCAAATTCCAAAAGAGGAACGTACCTACCCAATTGAAAATAACACAAAAAAATATCAACGACGACCACCACACATCAATACTGTAACATCAAACATATGCCTCCCTGCCAACATCGATAACTATAAGGATGATATTCCTACTTACTAACATGGTTGAGAGAAAAAAACCATAAAAATCCTTAATTAACCTATCCAAAGTATGGGTCTCATGCAATCACTTGTTGCAAAACATGTCTTCTTTTAGTCTATATACACTCTTGACTTCTAAAATGAAATATCCTGTGGAAATTTCACTTAAAATAAATAATCCACCCCACCCCACCCCCCCCACCCCAAAACAACCAACCAACAACCCCCACACCAGAAACAAAAACAAAAAACACACAAAAAAGCCCCCCCAAAGACTTGATTTTAATACCAACATCCACAAACCCACAAGTTTATAACAAATGACAACATAAAAACCCACCAACCCCACCACAACACCAACCAGTAAGCCAACAACGAGTTGGAGATAAAAGTCTCGCCCATCTAATTTGTGTATATATTTATTTTAGACTATTAATTTTTGTCCTATTAATAGTTGAAAAATATCTAGTAAGTTTCCTTGAATTCGTAAAAGACTTTGAAGTGATAATTCTTAATCTTCCCAATCAGCCATCAGAGTATCCAAATTGTGGGAATATGGAGTATGGGAAGTTCATGAATATCATGCTTCCTAAGAATATATACAAGTTACAACGATAAACGTGCATCTATAGAAAGTTTAAACAAGATAAGTGTGTTACACTAAAAAACATTGAAGGATATGGGTGTGAAAGACATGTCATTTGAGAGTATGAAGCAAATTTTTGTTGGCATGCAATATTACAACCCTTTGTAGCGAATGGATTTGACATGTAGACTTGATTTATCCTTGTCATGTGAAGTGTGAAGTATTAATGATACTTTTCATCATGGAAGCGTTGGACAAATATTTGTCCTTCAAAATAAAATTTTGACCAGCCCTTCAAATTTGATCACTGGTGGAGTGCATGCACTCACATAATTGCACGTGCATAATCCTGTCTTTTATGACACTGACAATTGCATTCTTAATTACAGCTGTCAGGTCTTGTTCACAATTTGAAAAATCATTATCGTGAGAAACAGAGAAGCCGCCTTGGCAATCTTATCTAAATGCCCAGGGCCACGAGGGAAATTATCTTTGTGCTCTGCTCTGTATCTCATTTTACATTAAGGGAAACGCTGCCAGAGGTGATGTGAGGAAACAAGTGGGGTGACCTGCGAAACAAATGAAGATGGTATCTTAAGAAATAATTAATGAAGATATATATCTCCTTACCCTCACCCTGCCTGTAACTATATATAGACATAACCAGTGGCATAAGTATCTCGACCTATACTACTGTGAGTTCGGATTGATCCTCGACTTACATCTTACGACTTAGCAAGAAGTATAGTTTGCACTGAGGGGAGAGAGAATAAGTTTTTTGCGAAGATGAAAGGATTCCTGGATAATATCCCAGTTCCTAGTGTTCCAACATGGCCATTCAACTCTAGAGACGGGGATGGGCACGAATACGACATCAAAGCTGAAATTGTGTTACAGAAAACATATCTTGCGGACGTTACCGATTACTCTGCGACGCTCTCCGACACATTGTTTGAGTTGATCGGTAAGAAGGTGTTTCTTCAGCTTGTCAGCAGCGACCAGATAGATCAAGGTAAAGTTAAGAACCTCTTAATCTCGTACCATTATTGGGACTCTTAGTGGTTACATTAATTTCTCCCTTTAACCTATGACTGTCGATTGTGTAGATACGGGAGTGGGGAAGAAAGGAGAGGAGACGTCAATAAGCTGGAACCCATTGGATGGCCCCATTGCTGGCGATACCAAATACTCGATCACCTTCAAATGGAAGTCTGAATTGGGAGTGCCCGGCGCATTGCTCGTAACAAATACACATGCCAGAGAGTTCTTCTTGAAATCCCTCACCCTCTCCGCCGTCTCTGGCAAACTTCAAAATCTACAGTCTTATACAACAAACAACATAAAAGAAATAAACAGAATACTTAAATAACTTGCATAAACATATGAATATTCAAACCAGCACTGCTGTGCATAATCTCCATTAATAAAAGCTTCATCATACTCAGAGCTTCAGCTCTTTACAATCAAGCTGTGCGTGCAGCTGTGTGCTTTCAATGCACATCCTTCCTTGCTTGTGCAGATTTCACACCTTTGTGTGTGCATACAAAGCAATTACAATTGCTGTTATTTAAATAGAATAACTCACCCACTAACAGCTCTTCAACTGAGCATTCTAAATCTAAACTCATGCTTTAAAACAGTTGCATGCTATGCATGATTTAAAACAGATTTATTTGAATTAAATCTAATGATAAAAATAAGATAAAGCTAACTTAACTAAAGCAAACTAAAGCAAGACTAAAGCTAAAATTAGCTTTCCTAAAAAAGCTATAGTTGGAATTAAATATGCATCACATGCATATTTCCAACACTCCCCCTTAATTTCAAACTGTAGCTTTCACTCTTCTAGAGTTGTGTTTGCTTTTTCAGATCTGCCATGTGCAGGATCACATACTCCCAAACAATCTCTCAAATATTCAAAAACTTCTTTTGCTAAAGCCTTTGTAAAAATGTCTGCAAACTGATCTTCAGATCTACAAAATTCAAGATGAATTTCCTTGTTGTTTACCAGCTCCCTGATGAAATGATACCTCGTATCAATATGCTTGCTCCTCTTATGAAAAACATGATTTTTGGACAACGCTATGGCTGAGTTGTTGTCACAAAAAATCTGTGTAGCTTCCTCTTGTTTCTGTTGTAAATCTGTCAACACTCTTCTCATCCAAACAGCTTGACATGCTGCTCCTGTTGCTGCTACATACTCTGCTTCTGCTGAAGATAACGTGACAATGGGCTGCTTCTTTGATGCCCATGAAACCACTCCTGTTCCAAAGTGAAAAGTATAGCCGGATGTGCTTTTCCGATCATCTATACTTCCAGCATTGTCACTATCTGTATAACCAATGAGTTTGAACTCATCTGAACTTGAATAAAGAATTCCATAATTTCTTGTTCCACGTACATACCTCAAAATTCTTTTTCCAGCTTGCCAATGTGAATCTTTTGGAGATTCCATGAACCTTGATATGAGGCTTACACCATACATGATATCAGGCCTTGTGGCCGTCAAATACATAAGACTTCCAACCAACTTTTTAAACAATGTTGGATCCACAAATGATCCTTCATCCTCTTTGCTCAACTTCAAACCTACTGCAACTGGTGTTGGTGCTGGCTTACAATTCAACATGTTAAACCTTTTCAAAACGTCACTTGCATACTTTGCTTGTGAGATAAAAACTTCACCTTCTGATTGTTGAACTTCAATACCCAAAAAATAATGCATAAGACCAAGATCTGTCATCTCAAACTCCTTCTTCATGGCTGATTTGAATGACTCTGTAGATAGATTTCCAGTAATGATCAAATCATCTACATATAAACAAACAATTAAAATTTTACCTTGCTCATTTATCTTGGTGTATAAGGTAGGCTCACTGCTGCTCCTACTGAAACCATTCTCAATCAAATAAGAATCTATTCTGCTGTACCAAGCTCTAGGTGCTTGCTTGAGACCATAGAGTGCTTTCTTCAATCTGTATACTTTTCCTTCATGACCTTCAATCTCATAACCTTCTGGCTGATTTACATAAACTTCCTCTTCAAGGAATCCATTTAAGAATGCTGATTTAACATCCATCTGATAAATAGGCCATTTGTTTTGAGCTGCAATTGCTAAAACCATTCTTACTGTATCCAAACGTGCTACTGGTGCAAATGTTTCGTTGTAGTCAACTCCATATTGCTGCGTAAAACCTCTTGCAACCAGCCTTGCTTTGTGCTTTTGTACTTTTCCATCAGCATTGTATTTTGTCTTGTAGACCCACTTGACTCCTATCACGTCCTTTCCTTTTGGAAGATCCATTAGCTCCCATGTCTGATTCTTCTCTATAGCATCAATCTCATCATCCATGGCTTTTTCCCAAACTTCATTCTTTATAGCCTCTTCGTAATATACTGGATCTGCAGCTTGAGAAAATAATGCAAAAACTGAAAATGAATTAGTTGTATCAACATTATAAATCTCACTTAGACTTCTTGTTTTCCGCTGCACAGGAGTATTCGATGCAGGACTACTTTCTGGTGATGGAGTAGCTTCTGGTGTTCCCTGTGGTGTCTCTTGCATGGCTGAAGATGGCTGAAATCTTGGTGACCTCCTGACTGTAGATGGAGGTGTAGCTTGTGCTACAACTTGTGGTGCATGTCCAAGATTTGTAGATACAGTAGCTTGTTGCTCTAAAGTTTCATCTGTCATATCATCATGTGGAATAGATGTTGCTATACTCACTGTTTTCTCTATACTTCCATCCCATGCTTCATTCTCAATAAACTGTACATCCCTGCTGATCACAACCTTTCCAGTGACTGGATTGTACAACTTGTATGCTTTTGTATTCTCTGAATACCCAACAAAAATACATTTTTCTCCTTTGTTGTCTAACTTCTTCCTTAGCTCATCAGGTACATGTGCATATGCTACACAACCAAAAACTCTGAAATGTGAAACACTGTGTTTCCTATTAGTCCATGCTTGTTGAGGAACCATGTTCCTAACAAGTTTCGTTGGACACCTGTTCAAAATATAAACAGAAGTTGCTACTGCTTCTGCCCAATACTCATTTGGAAGATGTTTTGCCTTCAACATGCTTCTCGCCATCTCCATGATGGTTCTATTTTTCCTCTCTGCCACACCATTCTGTTGTGGTGTATACCTGGTAGTAAACTGCTTGTGTATACCATGATATCTGCAAAAATTCATAAACTCATTAGAAACATACTCACCTCCTCTGTCCGTTCTGAGAACTTTGATGTAGTATCCACTTTGCTTCTCCACTAATGCCTTGAACTGCTGAAATGTATCAAAGGCATTTGATTTATTTCTCAGGAAATAAACCCATGTCTTCCTTGTGTAATCATCAATGAATGTCATAAAATAAATACAACCTCCAATAGAAGCTGTCTGCATAGGTCCACATAAATCTGAATGTACAATCTCAAGTGGTGCACTTGCTCTTGCTGTTTTGCCAACTGGGAATGAATCTCTGTGTTGCTTTCCCAAAATACAACCTTCACATACCCTTTCAGGTTTCTGAATCAATGGCAAACCTTTAACCATATTTTTTCTATATAATAAATTCAAACCTCCAAAATTCAAATGTCCATACCTTAGATGCCAAAGCCATGTTTCATCCTTCATAACTGAATGAAAAGCTGATTGTGTTCCTTCAGCGCAGACTTGATTTTCATTGGCAGGACCATTTCACGCAGGACTCATCTGTTTGAGTGCAGGACTCAACAAAAGACTGATTTGGCTTAACGCATGACTTTGCTGCAAACAGATCTGATTTCTTCTTCTTTCCAGGTTTCAAAATCAATGGAAACATCCTATTGCTGCTCATCTTCACTTTTGCAATCAACTGAGTGCTAGGAGCTTTGTCCACAATCACGCACTCATTGTCTTCCATATAGACTCGGTATCCTTTCTGTACCAGTTGTCCAATACTCATAAGGTTATGTTTCAAACCTGCAACATAGTAAACATCTTGCATACTTGTTTGCTCCCCCTGTCTTGTTAGAATACTAACCGTGCCTTTTCCTTTCACAGACACAATATTGTTATTTCCAAGAGTTACATCACTCTTAACTGAATCATCCAAACTAGAAAACAAATCTAGATTACCTGTCATGTGATTACTGCAACCTGAATCTAAATACCATACATCACATGGACTCTCTTTTGACAAATTACATTCAATAGGGGATAAAGAAGGTATTGCTTCAGCAATCCTTGTGCATGCAATAAACATAGGTTTAGAAATAGAACTTCCAACCTGATTTTGATTTTGTCTCTCTTGATCATATTGCTTTTTCTTGCAATCATAAGCATAGTGCCCATACTTCTTGCAATAATGACACTGAACATGAGACTTATCTTGTCTCTGACCATAACTCTGTTCTTGATTATGTCCTCTTCCACTTGAGTTTGATGAACTGCTGCCACGTCCTCTGGATGGACTTCTTCCTCTGCCTCTTGGGCTGAAACTTCCTCTTCTTTTGCCACGACTACCTGCTGTCTGAGATGCAAAAGCCTGATCTACACTTGCATGTGATCTATTCATCCTCTGTTCATGATTGATTAGTGATGCATGCAACTCATCAATAGAAAACTGACTCAGATCCTTAGTTTCTTCAATAGCAACAACTAAAGGATCAAATTTCGTAGGCAAACTTCTAAGCAATTTTTCAATAATCCTTCTGTCCTCAAGAGTCTCACCATGAGATTTGATTTGATTGACTAAGCCAACTACATAAGTAAAAAATGATTCTACAGAATCTGAATCTTTCATTGCTAAATTCTCAAAATCTCTACGAAGTAACTGTAGCTTGGCAGTTTTTACTTTCTCCTTACCTTGATATGCAACTTGTAAAGTATCCCATGCAGTCTTTGCTTGACTGGCTGCTGCCACTCTTGGAAGAATGCTTTCATGCATTGCCTGATGAATATAGAAAAGAGCTTTGCCATCCTTCTTTCGTAACTCCTTCAAAGTATCTTTCTCTGCTTGAGAAAGTGCAATATATGCTGCTGCATTTGCGGGCTCTGTGTACCCATCTTCAACGATCTCCCACACGTCTTGAGATCTGAATAGCGCCTTCATGGTCAACGACCAGTATTCGTAATTCTTTCCATTAAATTGCGGTGTCTGCATACCGGATGTAGAAGCCATAGCTTGCTACCAATTTAATAAGCTGCTGGAATAACCTTGCTCTGATACCAATTTGTAGAAAATCTGCAGTCTTATACAACAAACAACATAAAAGAAATAAACAGAATACTTAAATAACTTGCATAAACATATGAATATTCGAACCAGCACTGCTGTGCATAATCTCCATTAATAAAAGCTTCATCATACTCAGAGCTTCAGCTCTTTACAATCAAGCTGTGCGTGCAGCTGTGTGCTTTCAATGCACATCCTTCCTTGCTTGTGCAGATTTCACACCTTTGTGTGTGCATACAAAGCAATTACAATTGCTGTTATTTAAATAGAATAACTCACCCACTAACAGCTCTTCAACTGAGCATTCTAAATCTAAACTCATGCTTTAAAACAGTTGCATGCTATGCATGATTTAAAACAGATTTATTTGAATTAAATCTAATGATAAAAATAAGATAAAGCTAACTTAACTAAAGCAAACTAAAGCAAGACTAAAGCTAAAATTAGCTTTCCTAAAAAAGCTATAGTTGGAATTAAATATGCATCACATGCATATTTCCAACATCTCCGATTACAGGGCTAATTTGGTGAGGGCATTTGCCAAAAAAGTTGTACCTACTCTCAAGTCCATATTTGGTGATAAGTTCGACTCGCTGGAAGATGTGAAAGCTATTTACAGCAAAGGAATCCCCAGTTCTATCAACTCGGTTATGGAGCTTAGCCGAGATCTCATTCCTCTTCAGATGGTGAAAGGATTGCTCAGCACACAGGACCAAGCCCTCATTAATTACAGACGTCCCCAAGTTTTTGAGGGTAAGAAATCACTTATTTTCGTTTAATAGACATAGATCAGTTATTTCAATAGCTGATATGGTAAGAATTTGATGTTAATGTGGAATTCATAGCCGAAGAGCGTGCGTGGAAGACAGACGAAGAGTTTGCACGCCAAGCGCTTTCGGGGCTCAATCCCATGGCCATTCAATGTGTGCAGGTAGTCAAACTCGCTAGTCGGGATTTTGAAGCTGTAGTTGATATCGAGTTTTAATGCTAATCCTCTTTTCTCATTAACTGAAACAGACCTTTCCTCCATCAAGCAGTCTGGACGCCGACCTATATGGCCCTCAACAAAGTAGCGTAACGACAGACCATATTGAGAAATACCTAGACGGGGTTTCTGTGGAGCAGGTAAATTATATCCATCCCCTGTTTCAATAGATCCACGAGATCATAAACGAGACAGGCGCGTAATATTCTGAAGAATTTTGATGTGATCAGGCTGTGGAAGATAAAAGGCTGTTCGTTTTGGATTACTACGATGCGTACATGCCATACATCGAACGCATTAACAAACAATCGGACGAGCTTAAAATGTATGCCTCTCGCACATTTTTCTTCCTCACGGACGAAGGGACTCTGAGAGCCGTTGCCATCGAGTTGTGTTTGCCTCACACGAGTGTCAGCCAAGCCGTAAGAAATGTATACACCCCTGCCGAACAGGGAGAAGAAGGGGCTCTCTGGCTACTTGCCAAAGCTCATTCCCGAGTTAACGATTCCGGCTATCACCAGTTAATCAGCCACTGGTAAGAGCAAAATTAAAACAGACTCGTCGGTAATTTTATGAGTTATTTCTATCTCGATGGATTTATGAATAATTTAAAAATCCCGTGATGCAGGCTAAGAACTCATGCAGTGATCGAGCCCTTCATCATTGCCACGCACAGGCAACTGAGCAAAATGCATCCTCTTCACAAGTTATTGCTTCCTCATTACTTTGACACCATGGACATCAATCAATCTGCAAGACAGATCTTAATCAATGCAGATGGTGTTATCGAATCGGGATTCACACCTTACAGATACGCCATAGAATTGTCCTCCAAAGCATACAAATACTGGAAACTAAACGAACAAGGCTTGCCCGCCGATCTCGTTAAGAGGTATAACACTTTTCTATGTTCTACTGCCAAATGCTATCAAAATCAATAAATAAGTAATCTCGAGTTATGATGAAAATTGTGCAGGGGCATGGCAGTTCCAAATTCAACGGCACCTCACGGATTGAAGCTTGTGATAGAAGACTACCCATATGCAGTGGACGGACTGGAGATATGGTCTGCTCTAAAGCAATGGGTAAGTGATTACATGTCTCTGTACTACAAGAGCGACGATTCAATCAAACGAGACAAAGAAGTGCAGGCTTGGTGGACGGAAATCGTTAACGTTGGACATGCAGACCTGAAGAATGAAAGTGGGTGGTACCAGATGGAGTCTGTGGAGGAAGCGGTGGAAGCAATCACCACCATAATATGGATTGCATCTGCTCACCACGCAGCCGTCAACTTCGGGCAATATGCGTACGGAGGATACATGCCCAATCTTCCCACCGTCAGCCGACGCCTCATTCCTGAAAAACATTCCTTTGAGCATGCCCAAATGTTGAAAGACCCAGAGGCATTTATGCTGTCAAATGTGTCCAACCCTACACAAGCAACCACGGTGATGGCGGTGCTGGAGTTGCTGTCGAAGCATTCCACGGATGAAGTGTACTTGGGACAGGTGAAGGACTTGATCGACTCCCGAATGGACCGACGATGAGGGCATCGAAGAAGCCTTCAAGAGATTCTCTTCCTCTCTGGTGAATGTAGAGGAGAAGGTGACGGAGAGGAACAAGAATCCTGTGTTGAAGAACAGGTATGGGCCTTCGCAGGTTCCATACACACTTCTATATCCGAGCACCTCCGATCTGTCCAAGGAGGGCGGATTGACGGGGAGGGGAATTCCGAACAGCGTTTCTATATAGAACTTTACATATCTACGTTCACCACACCGCCAATACGATGTCTAGTTAGCTTATGTTTGTTACAAGTGTGAACAAATGTGATCAATGCTATTCGGTGTTCGGATAAACGACTTTCTGTTGGTTTTTATTGGGCTTTGTTTTTCTAGAAAGAACAGATTGCAATTAATGAGTCTGTAAAATGTCAACGGGAGAATCCATTTCTTATTTAATTATAAAACTAATAAAATCAAAATATCAATAAAAATATTAATGAAATAGTAACTTCTGTTAAATTAAATAAATTAATATTTCTAATATTTATATTGTATTGGTTTTAATGCTTCAACTCGTGTTTTGATCTACTTTCTTATGTCTTTTAATACTTATTATTTAAAATATTAAGATATTAGTTAGTAGTTCCAAGTTGAAGAATGCTAAAGCTTGGGAGTGTTATTGGTTGTTCCTTTTCCACATCCATGATGAACATTCTTGTTTATTATAAGATCAAGGTTGCTTTTGCCAAAAAAAATTATTTTTATTTTTATATATTTGGTGTAATAAAAGTTATCTAGAAATTGTTTTGCGTTAGGGTATATTGCTGCAAATTGTAAGTTGGCTAAGACAAAGAATGAGAGGAAAAGTAAATATTTGTGGTGGAATAATGCTGATCCTAGTCACATGTTTGTCCAACCAGATAGTGATTCTATACAAAAAGTCAAACCTGATCTGGAGCTTGTGAAGTGCTCTCCTTCTCCTAATCGGATTGGGAAAGCATTGCCCCTTGTTGCTTCTTTGGATGTCATTTCCTCTCCTTTGGTGACTCAACTTAGTGTTGACATGGAAAACTTAGAAATCATCATTCCAGTTCACAAGGAAAATCTAAATCGTAACAAGGATGATGGTTGCACTATTGTAGGGAAGAAAAAGAAAAAACAAGTGTAAATGATCCCCCTAAAATGCATTTAAGATCACATGGGAAGGATCCTAACAGATGAGGTTATTTCGTTTGGTGTTTGTTCTTTGTAGGTTTATCTTAGCCACTTGTAGAGGTTGCTTCTTTCGTTCTGTATTGTTATAATTTTTACTCCATTTGTTCTTGTGGGATTTTTGGTTCCCTCAAAACACAAACAATTACCTAATCTAACAAAAACAAACTTGTTAGTTTTTTATTATCCTTTATCAAATAACTCATGATTTCAAAAATTGTGAACACCTTACAATAAATGTTCGATGTTTTCTTTTTTTCCAAGTTTTAATTTGATTATGTATTATCATACTAGTACATATATTGTAACACCGGAAACTAGCCGACGCCACACTCACGACATCGACAAAGACGACGCCGCAACGAACAAGAGACCCGAAAATGCGACAAACTTTTTTTTTTTTGATGATGGTGTGCTCGCATACAGGCTCAAACTAAATTAGTCCCGTTAATGCTTCGGGAACGATGATAAGAAGAAGTTAAGTCTCAATCGACGTTTCGCCAAGAATGAAGGAGGGTCGTCTTTTGAATTATTTGTCTGATGTCTGGTGCTGTCGTGATAGCAATGAACGGAAAGGTAATTCGAGAGCAAGGCATAATTTACTTTGCGTCGAATTCAAAAGCCACTTCGATTTCTTTATTCTTACTTTATTATTCGGTTATATTACGTTATTTCAAAATTACTACATTATAATATATATATATATATATATCTACTTTATCATTCGGTTATATTACGTTAATTCGAAATTTAATACATTATAATTAACATATATATATATATATATATATAACATATATATATATATATAGATATATTAACAAATTTAAACACAATTAGTTTATACGATTATACATACATTTTGAAATTTGAAATTTAATGATCAAGGTCAAATCGGGGGGGGGGGGGGGGGGGGGGTAGAGTTTTTCAACCATGCTTAATTTTGTTGGTTGGGACGGTGGGTATCCATTCCAACCACCTGTCCACCATTAAGGCCTCCTCTCCTTGCGTGAAGACTGTTCTTCCTTGCTGGCCGCATATCTTCCTCGTTTTCTTCTCATTGATTCCATTAGATTTGCAAATCTTTTGTTTTATCAGTCGGCCTGCAAGATAAGACTGTCCCGACAGCGTGGATACAGAGAAAGAGGGTAGAGGAGAAGCTAAGGCGCATGAGGAGGCGGGTAGTGGAGGCGCACAGTAGCAGGTCGACCAACTATGATTTTATCTGTTCAGTACCATTTGCAAGCACTGCAACAATTTAAATATTCACTGTGGCAGACAGTGCTTTGTGTATCAGGTTGTCTATCAGGCATATCTACTGAAACGTATCATCATTTTGTTTTTTTCTTGCATATTAGTAGTTATTCTCTTAGACACGACTTAAGGGTGATTGACTGGTCTGATTTTGAGACTAACTCCACATTTGTTTGGGCAGTTGCGAGGCCTGCCATGCAGCTTGATATTTGTGAAGCTAAGACCACTCGCAGTGTCCCTATCTGGAAGAAAAAAAAACGTTTGAACAAGATTTGCAAACATTACAACATTTTAAATATTCGCTGTGACAGTCAGCGCTTGGTGTATCAAGTTTTCTATCAGGCGTATCTACTGGAACGTATTATCATTTTGTTTTTTCTTGCATATTAGTAGTTATTCTCTTAGACACGACTTAAGGGTGATTGACTGGTCTGATTTTGAGACTGACTTTACATTTGTTTGGGCAGTGGCGAGGCCTGCCATGTAGCTTGATATTTGAGAAGCTAAGACCACTCGTGTCTTAATCTGTAACAAAACATTTGAAATCGGTTGTTCTAATCTCTGTCAGAAAATAGTATCTTTAAGGAGCTTATGATAATAGTTCTGGCAATAGATTATGACATTGCCACAGATTTGCTTTGTTATAGCTCTATCTGCCAATAAGCACACCAACTAAAGGATAAACAGCAGGCAAAATAAAAATAAAAAAAAATGTGAGGGCAGAGAGCTTAAATCGGCTTGCCATGGAACTCACTTGCTCTTCACAGTGCTTCACCTGCTGGCGCACAGATAGAAACGAGAATTTACACAGCGTATAAGAAACAAACACGCATTTTCCTTGAAATACTCAAAAACTGTCAAGTGACCTGCTCTATACATGGTAGTGGATGCATACATGTTTCATAACTGCTCCACTAATGGTAAGGTTTCTAATAAGGGACAAACTTAATTCTCTTAGACATGTTTAATAATTAATACATTAGTTTCCTTTTATTTGAAATGTGGTGGTGACTTATTAAGCTAGAGACTTTACCTGATTTCTTTCTTCACAAATCAATACCATAACATGGGGTTTCAAAGAATCGAGTTCTTTTCCCTTTATTAGTTTGTAAAGGATTCTTGTATTAGATTCATAAAAGAAGAAAGCATAAAAGAACTAGATCTTACAAAGTTTCATTGTCATACTAAAAACTATTTGAAAACTTGAGTCCTTCCATCAAGTATAAAAGAAGGAAAAATGCACTAGTCTTTCATCCTTTCCAACATATTACTTCCAAGTACTTCAAACAAAATTTTAATATATTTCCTTTTGCACTTTCTTTCCAACATTCACAAGAATTCAACAACATTTCCAATCAATTTATAGAGTAAGAAATACTATCATTTCAATTCAACTTTTCCTTCAAATCTTTTACAACATGTCCTACTTCATGTGAAAAACAAATTTGCAATAATGGAAGCTAAAGAAAACAAACAATATTACATTTTTCCTCCACTCAAGGTGGGTAAATACATGATATTTTTACATTGTCAACAACAAGGTTCTTGTGCTCCAAGGTGTCCTTCATCAATGCTCCAAGTTCCAAGTATTCCAAATCACAACCAAGATAGGGGGAGAGGCAACACTCTCCTCCCAACCAAATCTCAATGGAGAAGAGAAGCAATCTCCTCCATTGACCCCCGAGCCCCAAATACAACACAATGAAGGATGGTCTCCAACTCAAGGCAACAATACATGCTTCCACAATACAAGTTTTTCACAACATTCAAGCTAAAATAGAAGAACAAAGAGACACACAATAACATCAAACATTACACAACAAGGCTTGCATCCAAGCCAACAAGAGAAGGAACTATGGGAATATTTTCCTTATGCCTCCCAAATGAGATGAGATGCCCATCCAAAACCCTCCACAAAATAACACAAGCCCCTATAACTCTTATGCCTCCCTCAAGTTCCCCTTTTTCCTCCTATACTCTTATGCCTCCCTCCTCTTATGGCTCCCTCAAAGACAAGGTAGAATGTAAACATTCCTACCCAAGATGGGCATCCCTCTCAAACTCCCTCCACAATATCCTAATCTACTCTTTTGCCTCCCTCATGTGTATTCCCATAGACCTCTCCTATACTACACAAAAGCATTCAATCCATCTTTCACAATACACCAAAGTAGACATGCATTTCTTACAATTTTAGCATAGAAACAACAATAACATGAAAGCAAAAAACAAGGAAAAGGGTTCCCTACCTCTCCATTGGAGAAGTCTAAACCAAGAATCTTGTCCAAGCTCCTTCCCAAATCAATCCAAGCATGCAAGTCCAAAAACTCTCTTTCCCTCTTTCTCACTATTCTTCTCTCTCAAAAATAACAAGGGAGAACTCTTCAACAACACAAAAACAAAGCTCTAACCCCCTCCACAAGAGAGGAAGTTTCAATAAATAGATCAAAGGTAAGGGTGAGGGTGATGTGGCTCCATGTAGGATGCCACATCACACATCCTCAAACCATCTCCCAAGGTCAACTCAAATCCCCAAACACCATAAATGGGTGGTTGGGTTGAATGACAACCCTCTTCCACATTCAACCCTTTCCCATGTGCCTTAAGGCACAATTAAATGCAAAATGAGGAAAATGCACTCCAAAGTCATATTTCCCTTCCCAAAACAATAAATAGCCCCCTTTTTGGATTCCCAACCCATAGATATGGTTGGTAAGGGGTTTTGGGAAGTGTGGGACAAGTTTAACTTGTCCCACAAGTCCCCTAAAAATGCACTCAATCTCAAATTCGAGATTCTAAGAGCATGGAGTGGTCAACACTCAAAACCAAGCATTCAATACAAGAGGACACACAAGGCTCAAGGAGCCAACAATCAAATTTATTACACCCACTTGATTTCCCCCAAAGCTTACAAACTAAAACAAGATATTACATTAATCTAAACACACTTAACAAAAGTAATAAAAGAAAGACATCACAAAAGAAATCACCTACTAAAGTAAATAAAACAATTAAATAAATTTCTCAACCCCATGGTCACATTAGGAAAATTTCCCCCTCATGGAAATTTTCTCAACACATACAAGAACAAGCTAACACAATACAGTTTACAAGTTGCCTTGACGACCAATGTTGTAACCACCCGACATTCTGTTGTGTTTGGTCCCCAATCCCCCTCATGGTTGTGATCATGCTGTGTTTCCTGCAAAAATGCAAAATACCCTCTTCGGCCTTGCGGCCATGTCAAAATATCCAAGTAATCATATGCATGAAATTTATTAACATCTAAACGTAATTCAATTATCCATTATTCTAGGTCTAAATCACAACTTAATTTTGCATTTCATCATTATCCAAAATCATAGTAATGTAAATTCAACAACTACATTCTATTCAACATGGCGAAGAAATCCAATGTTAGAACACATGCAATATATCCATATAAAAATAATATCAGAATCCAATAGTCTGTCCATGAGTCAGTGTAGATCATACTGAAAACAAAATCCAATCATAATCCAAATGCATCTAGTCACAAAACATCATGCTAATCAACATAAGTATAAATCATGTCCATATCTAAGGTCTGCATAACTCAAAACGGTAATCAACTAAGTGTCGTAGGGAAGTGGGCATCACATCCCCCTCCCCTTAGACTAGACTTCCTCCTGGAAGTCACTGAAATAAGTGTGGAAACTGAGCTCGCAATGATGTAGCATCCTCCCAAGTAGCAGCAGTCTCATCGTATCTGTCCCATTGGACTCGAACCTGATCAATCTCTCTGCCGCGAAGGCCCAGGGTCCTGCGATCTAAAATGCGCACGGGCTCCACCATCACCTGCCCCTGATCCTGCACCTGCAATGCAGTCCAATCTAGCACATGAGAAGGATCAGAAACATATCTCCTAAGCACAGAAACGTGAAATACATCATGGACGCGCGATAAGCTAGGTGGCAGTGCTAGACGATAGGCTAAGGGGCCGAGGCGCTCCAAGATCTCAAAGGGTCCCACAAACCTAGGAGCAAGCTTAGAACCTTTTCCATAACGGATAGGGCTCTTATGTGGCCTGACACGAAGAAACACCTTCGTGCCTACCTCAAAACTGCGATCTGTCCTATGTTGGTCTGCATACTTCTTCTGTCTATCCTGGGCCTCCTGCAATCTCTGTCTAATCAAGGTAACCTGCTGCTCCATGTCCTGTAATAATGCTGGCCCAAGAGAAACCCTGTCCTCAATCCTGTCCCAGCTAAGAGGTGTCCTGCACTCTCTACCATATAATGCCTGAAAAGGAGCCATGCCTATAGAACTCTGAAAACTGTTATTGTAGGCAAACTCCACCAAATACAGATACTCCTCCCATCTCGACTGATGATCCATCACGTACATCCTGAGCATGTCCTCCAGAATCTGATTCACCCTCTCTGTCTGTCCATCTGTCTCAGGGTGATAAGCTGTACTAAAATTAATCCTTGTCCCGAGGGCATACTGCATGGTGGTCCAAAAATGGGAGGTGTACAAAGGGTCGCGGTCGCAAATGATCTTCCGCGGAATCCCATGTAGTCTGACAATCTCATCAAGGTAAACTCGTGCCACTGCACTAGCCGTGTAGGTAGTCTTCACTGGAGAAAAGTGAGCTACCTTCGTCAATTTATCCACCGTGACCATGATGGCGTCGTGGTGGTATCTTGATGTCGGCAACCCAACAATAAAATCCATAGAGATGGTGTCCCACTTCCACTCTGGTATGGCGTGAGGATAGAGAAGGCCAGCTGGATGCTGATGCTCGGCCTTCACCCTCTGGCACTCTAAACAGCGGGATACAAATGAAGCTATGTCTCTCCGAAGTCCTCTCCAAAAGTACAACTGTCTCAAGGTGGCGTGCATCTTCTTCACCCCGGGATGGGCTGAATACGGTGCACGATGAGCCTCTGTCAAAATGTCATATCTCAAGCCTCCATCTCTGGGAACATATATTCGACCTCTGTGTCTGAGAAGACCATCTGCCTCTAATGAGAATCCATCAAATCTCCCCTCAAGGGGTCTCTGAGACTCAATCTCTGCTCTGGCTGCGAGGTAGAAGCTGTCATGAGGGAGCTGCTGCAAGATCCTACTCCGCAAATCTGTGCCCACTGAGGTGGCCATAGCCACATGTCTCCGTCTACTCAAGGCATCTGCCACCACGTTCTCCTTTCCCTTCACATGCTCTATCTCCATGTCATACTCACAAAGTAACTCCATCCAACGCCGCTGACGAGCGTTGAGATTGGGCTGCGTGAAGAGGTGGCGAAGACTCAAGTGATCTGTCCTGAGTGTAAATCTCCGGCCAAGAAGAAAATGTCTCCATCGCACTAAGGCATGTACTACTGCTGCAAGCTCAAGGTCATGGGTCGGATAATTGAGCTCATAATCTTTGAGTTTGCGAGACTCAAAGGCAACTACTCTACCCTCCTGCATTAACACTCCTCCAATTCCTGCCAAGGAAGCATCTGTGCATACGAAAAACTCTCCATGAGGATCCGGCACTGCAAGGATAGGTGCTCTCGTAAGGCACTCCTTCAGTGTACTGAAGGCCTGCTCACATTTATCTGTCCATACAAACTTCTTCCCTTTCCGCTGAAGAGAAGTGATGGGATGCGCAATTCGAGAGAAGTCCTGAACAAACCTCCTGTAGTATCCTGCTAATCCCATGAAACTACGCACCTCGGTCACACTAGTGGGTGCTGGCCAATCCATGATGGCTCGAATCTTGGAAGGATCGACTGCGATACCTTCCCCAGAAATAACGTGGCCCAAATACTGCACCTCAGTCTGAAAGAACGCACACTTCTCCAAGTTCCCGTAAAGGCGCTGCTCGCGAAGACACTGAAGAACCTGGCGAAGGTGCTCCTCGTGCTCCTCACGTGTGCGTGAGTAAATCAGAATGTCATCAAGAAAAATGAGCACGAAGCGATCAAGGAAGGTCCTGAATACCCCATTCATCAAACTCATAAACACTGCGGGGGCATTCGTCAAGCCGAAAGGTACTACTGTGAACTCGTAGTGGCCATATCTCGTGCGGAAAGCTGTCTTGTGAATATCTGTCTCCGCAATCCTGAGCTGATGGTACCCTGACTTAAGATCTATCTTGGAGAAAACGGTAGCCCCCTTCATCTGATCAAACAAATCGTCAATGCGTGGAAGGGGGTAACGATTCTTGATCGTTACTTTATTCAGCTGACGGTAGTCAATGCACAACCGAAGAGATCCATCCTTCTTCTTTACGAAAATAACTGGTGCACCCCAAGGGGATACGCTAGGACGAATTAGGCCTTTCTCCAGAAGGCCCTCCAGCTGCAACTTGAGTTCACATAACTCAGGGGTAGTCATCCGATAAGGTGCTCGTGAGATAGGCTCTGCGCCTGGAACTAGATCTATATGGAAGTCGATCTCACGTGGGGGAGGTAATCCTGGTAGCTCCCCTGGAAACACATCGGCAAACTCCGATAAGATGGGATGATCATCGAGGGAAGGTCCCCCCGACTCATCCTCTGATCTGTCACTAACTGTAACAGCATACAACTGGCAACCCTGTCGCACACACCGCTTAAGCTGCATAGCGGAGATGGTGCGAATAGAAACGGGTCTCCTAACTCCTGATATCACTGACTCTACCCCAAGATCATCTATGCAAGCAATAGTCTTGTGGTAACAATCCACTCTAGCTCTGTGGGCGGACAACCAATCCATGCCTAAAATGATGCCATAAGATCCTAATGGAAGGATCCTAAGATCTGAAGTAGTGGTGAAGGGTCCCAAATCTACTACACACTCCTTGACTAAGGAGTCTACAGAAATCTTGGCTCCCGAAGCCATCTCAACGTCCCAACTACGGCCCTGCCTAACTGCCACCAGCCTACAACGCTCTACCAAAGATGGTGCAATGAATGAATCAGAGGAACCAGAATCAAATAATATAGAGGTGGAAATACCACCAATACTACCTGTCGTCTCAATCACAGTACTCTGATGCTCAGCCTGGCGGTTCTCGACCGCTGCGTAGATCCGATGACTCCGTGCCATATCTCCAACAGTAGGCTCTGAGCTCTGTGCCTTACCCTTGGTAGGGTTAAGTGGGCAATCTCTCCAAATATGCCCAACAACTCCGCAACCATAACAGCCGCCTGATCCTCTCCAGTGGGAAGCGGCTCCAGCTGGTACTCTAGATGACTGAGATGCCGATCCTGACGATCCGGCTATGGACTGCTGAGGTCTCTGCTGGCGAGCTCCGACTGACTGAGCTCTCGGTGCACCCTGTGTCCTGATGGGTCCCCTAGGAGGAGGCCCCATACTACGTCCTCTCTGTGCATCGAATCTCTGAGGAGGTCGGTAAGGTGGGCGGGTCTGCTGCTGCTGCTGCTGCTGTGGTGGCCTAAATGAAGCCTGCCCTGAACTCTGTCCACCCCGTGGAGGAGGAACTGACCCCTTCGACCTACTATCCTGCATCTGCTGGATACGGCTCCGAACTCTATCTCTAGCCTGCTGTGTCTTCCCCCGTGTCTCCTCTGCAATATAGGCCTTCTCCACGGTCTCTGCTAATGTCTGTGGGCAGTGAATGCGCACTGCGCCAGCTAAATCCAAGTTCAGGCCCCGGATGAACCTGTGAATCTGTACCTGCTCATCCTGCATATAATCGACATACTGAAGTAGGTCCAGAAATCGACTCTCATACTCAGCTACTGTCATCGATCCCTGACGGAGGTCATGAAACTCATCTATACGCTGCTGAATAAACCTCCTAGGTAAATACCTGCTCCTGAACCGCTCCTCAAACAGCTCCCAGGTAATCGTCTCTGAGTCGACATGAAGCTTCTGCTCCTCGGTCCTCCACCAGACTCCTGCTCCATCCTTCAGAAGATGGATCGCAACACGAGCTTTTGTGTTGCTACTACAAGGACAGAGCTTGAAGCATCCGCTCAAGCTCACCAACCAGGCCTCTGCCTGAAAACCGCCTATATCTCCTGAATACTGAGATGGTCGCAGCTTCAGGATCTCCCTGATATGGTCTGCAGCTGATGTAGTACGAATCCTAGGTCTCTCTGTATGCTCCTCCCTCTGTCTAGGGCTCCGGGACCTGTCCCTATGTCCAGAAATCCTGTCCCCATATCCCCTCTGTGGCGACTCTGCCCTAGCCGACTCTGCATGGAAATTCTCTGCTCTGTGCTCCTCGCTGTGTCGAGGGGATGCCTGGGCATCTACTGATGGCTCCAAACTGTGTCTAGCAAGTCGTCCTCCCAAAGGCTCTCCGCGTATAGCGGCATTAACATCCTGAAGTGTCTGCAAAATCTGAGGCAGAAGGGCTGCTACGGCCTGCTCTGGCGGTGGTATGTCCAGGTCTATGTGGAGAGACCCCTCGCCCAATCCGCGCCTCCTGCACAGATCAAGGCGAGAGTTAGTTCACTGTACTAGGTCTTGTGCTCGTTTTCAAAATTTGCTGTTTACTATCATTATCAACATATGGCTTTATATATATATATATAATATATTTTAAAAAAGAAAGTTCTACCTAGTTAAGTGTTCCTGTTCTGCGTGTTCAGCGTGTGCCCAAGGGTCCCAGCTTCGAACCCCTGGCTCTGATACCAAAAATGTAACACCGGAAACTAGCCGACGCCACACTCACGACATCGACAAAGACGACGCCGCAACGAACAAGAGACCCGAAAATGCGACAAACTTTTTTTTTTTTTTTTGATGATGGTGTGCTCGCATACAGGCTCAAACTAAATTAGTCCCGTTAATGCTTCGGGAACGATGATAAGAAGAAGTTAAGTCTCAATCGACGTTTCGCCAAGAATGAAGGAGGGTCGTCTTTTGAATTATTTGTCTGATGTCTGGTGCTGTCGTGATAGCAATGAACGGAAAGGTAATTCGAGAGCAAGGCATAATTTACTTTGCGTCGAATTCAAAAGCCACTTCGATTTCTTTATTCTTACTTTATTATTCGGTTATATTACGTTATTTCAAAATTACTACATTATAATATCTATATATATATATATATATATATATATTTACTTTATCATTCGGTTATATTACGTTAATTCGATAATACATATATATATAATACATTATAATTAACATATATATATATAGATATATTAACAAATTTAAACACAATTAGTTTATACGATTATACATACATTTTGAAATTTGAAATTTAATGATCAAGGTCAAATCGGGGGGGGGGGGGGGGGGTAGAGTTTTTCAACCATGCTTAATTTTGTTGGTTGGGACGGTGGGTATCCATTCCAACCACCTGTCCACCATTAAGGCCTCCTCTCCTTGCGTGAAGACTGTTCTTCCTTGCTGGCCGCATATCTTCCTCGTTTTCTTCTCATTGATTCCATTAGATTTGCAAATCTTTTGTTTTATCAGTCGGCCTGCAAGATAAGACTGTCCCGACAGCGTGGATACAGAGAAAGAGGGTAGAGGAGAAGCTAAGGCGCATGAGGAGGCGGGTAGTGGAGGCGCACAGTAGCAGGTCGACCAACTATGATTTTATCTGTTCAGTACCATTTGCAAGCACTGCAACAATTTAAATATTCACTGTGGCAGACAGTGCTTTGTGTATCAGGTTGTCTATCAGGCATATCTACTGAAACGTATCATCATTTTGTTTTTTTTTTCTTGCATATTAGTAGTTATTCTCTTAGACACGACTTAAGGGTGATTGACTGGTCTGATTTTGAGACTAACTCCACATTTGTTTGGGCAGTTGCGAGGCCTGCCATGCAGCTTGATATTTGTGAAGCTAAGACCACTCGATATTTGAGAAGCTAAGACCACTCGCAGTGTCCCTATCTGGAAGAAAAAAAAACGTTTGAACAAGATTTGCAAACATTACAACATTTTAAACATTCGTTGTGACAGTCAGCGCTTGGTGTATCAAGTTTTCTATCAGGCATATCTACTGGAACGTATTATCATTTTGTTTTTTCTTGCATATTAGTAGTTATTCTCTTAGACACGACTTAAGGGTGATTGACTGGTCTGATTTTGAGACTGACTTTACATTTGTTTGGGCAGTGGCGAGGCCTGCCATGTAGCTTGATATTTGAGAAGCTAAGACCACTCGCAGTGTCTTAATCTGTAACAAAACATTTGAAATCGGTTGTTCTAATCTCTGTCAGAAAATAGTATCTTTAAGGAGCTTATGATAATAGTTCTGGCAATAGATTATGACATTGCCACAGATTTGCTTTGTTATAGCTCTATCTGCCAATAAGCACACCAACTAAAGGATAAACAGCAGGCAAAATAAAAATAAAAAAAAACGTGAGGGCAGAGAGCTTAAATCGGCTTGCCATGGAACTCACTTGCTCTTCACAGTGCTTCACCTGCTGGCGCACAGATAGAAACGAGAATTTACACAGCGTATAAGAAACAAACACGCATTTTCCTTGAAATACTCAAAAACTGTCAAGTGACCTGCTCTATACATGGTAGTGGATGCATACATGTTTCATAACTGCTCCACTAATGGTAAGGTTTCTAATAAGGGACAAACTTAATTCTCTTAGACATGTTTAATAATTAATACATTAGTTTCCTTTTAATTGAAATGTGGTGGTGACTTATTAAGCTAGAGACTTTACCTGATTTCTTTCTTCACAAATCAATACCATAACATGGGGTTTCAAAGAATCGAGTTCTTTTCCCTTTATTAGTTTGTAAAGGATTCTTGTATTAGATTCATAAAAGAAGAAAGCATAAAAGAACTAGATCTTACAAAGTTTCATTGTCATACTAAAAACTATTTGAAAACTTGAGTCCTTCCATCAAGTATAAAAGAAGGAAAAATGCACTAGTCTTTCATCCTTTCCAACATATTACTTCCAAGTACTTCAAACAAAATTTTAATATATTTCCTTTTGCACTTTCTTTCCAACATTCCACAAGAATTCAACAACATTTCCAATCAATTTATAGAGTAAGAAATACTATCATTTCAATTCAACTTTTCCTTCAAATCTTTTACAACATGTCCTACTTCATGTGAAAAACAAATTTGCAATAATGGAAGCTAAAGAAAACAAACAATATTACATTTTTCCTCCACTCAAGGTGGGTAAATACATGATATTTTTACATTGTCAACAACAAGGTTCTTGTGCTCCAAGGTGTCCTTCATCAATGCTCCAAGTTCCAAGTATTCCAAATCACAACCAAGATAGGGGGAGAGGCAACACTCTCCTCCCAACCAAATCTCAATGGAGAAGAGAAGCAATCTCCTCCATTGACCCCCGAGCCCCAAATACAACACAATGAAGGATGGTCTCCAACTCAAGGCAACAATACATGCTTCCACAATACAAGTTCTTCACAACATTCAAGCTAAAATAGAAGAACAAAGAGACACACAATAACATCAAACATTACACAACAAGGCTTGCATCCAAGCCAACAAGAGAAGGAACTATGGGAATATTTTCCTTATGCCTCCCAAATGAGATGAGATGCCCATCCAAAACCCTCCACAAAATAACACAAGCCCCTATAACTCTTATGCCTCCCTCAAGTTCCCCTTTTTCCTCCTATACTCTTATGCCTCCCTCCTCTTATGGCTCCCTCAAAGACAAGGTAGAATGTAAACATTCCTACCCAAGATGGGCATCCCTCTCAAACTCCCTCCACAATATCCTAATCTACTCTTTTGCCTCCCTCATGTGTATTCCCATAGACCTCTCCTATACTACACAAAAGCATTCAATCCATCTTTCACAATACACCAAAGTAGACATGCATTTCTTACAATTTTAGCATAGAAACAACAATAACATGAAAGCAAAAAACAAGGAAAAGGGTTCCCTACCTCTCCATTGGAGAAGTCTAAACCAAGAATCTTGTCCAAGCTCCTTCCCAAATCAATCCAAGCATGCAAGTCCAAAAACTCTCTTTCCCTCTTTCTCACTATTCTTCTCTCTCAAAAATAACAAGGGAGAACTCTTCAACAACACAAAAACAAAGCTCTAACCCCCTCCACAAGAGAGGAAGTTTCAATAAATAGATCAAAGGTAAGGGTGAGGGTGATGTGGCTCCATGTAGGATGCCACATCACACATCCTCAAACCATCTCCCAAGGTCAACTCAAATCCCCAAACACCATAAATGGGTGGTTGGGTTGAATGACAACCCTCTTCCACATTCAACCCTTTCCCATGTGCCTTAAGGCACAATTAAATGCAAAATGAGGAAAATGCACTCCAAAGTCATATTTCCCTTCCCAAAACAATAAATAGCCCCCTTTTTGGATTCCCAACCCATAGATATGGTTGGTAAGGGGTTTTGGGAAGTGTGGGACAAGTTTAACTTGTCCCACAAGTCCCCTAAAAATGCACTCAATCTCAAATTCGAGATTCTAAGAGCATGGAGTGGTCAACACTCAAAACCAAGCATTCAATACAAGAGGACACACAAGGCTCAAGGAGCCAACAATCAAATTTATTACACCCACTTGATTTCCCCCAAAGCTTACAAACTAAAACAAGATATTACATTAATCTAAACACACTTAACAAAAGTAATAAAAGAAAGACATCACAAAAGAAATCACCTACTAAAGTAAATAAAACAATTAAATAAATTTCTCAACCCCATGGTCACATTAGGAAAATTTCCCCCTCATGGAAATTTTCTCAACACATACAAGAACAAGCTAACACAATACAGTTTACAAGTTGCCTTGACGACCAATGTTGTAACCACCCGACATTCTGTTGTGTTTGGTCCCCAATCCCCCTCATGGTTGTGATCATGCTGTGTTTCCTGCAAAAATGCAAAATACCCTCTTCGGCCTTGCGGCCATGTCAAAATATCCAAGTAATCATATGCATGAAATTTATTAACATCTAAACGTAATTCAATTATCCATTATTCTAGGTCTAAATCACAACTTAATTTTGCATTTCATCATTATCCAAAATCATAGTAATGTAAATTCAACAACTACATTCTATTCAACATGGCGAAGAAATCCAATGTTAGAACACATGCAATATATCCATATAAAAATAATATCAGAATCCAATAGTCTGTCCATGAGTCAGTGTAGATCATACTGAAAACAAAATCCAATCATAATCCAAATGCATCTAGTCACAAAACATCATGCTAATCAACATAAGTATAAATCATGTCCATATCTAAGGTCTGCATAACTCAAAACGGTAATCAACTAAGTGTCGTAGGGAAGTGGGCTCGAGCCCACGATTGTGATGATGTAACATTAATTTTTTTTGGTTTATCTATTCAAATATTATCTCTCTCTTTCCTCTCCTCCCCCCCCCCCCCGCGCTAGAGAGCCTGTTGTGTTTCAGAGCCTCATGACGCCCCCACTCCATCTTTGAATAGAAAACAAAAAAAACATTACACGTCGCCTATACTCATCACAATGAGTGGGTCCCCTCGTTTGTCCCCCCCCTGGTAAAATTGAATGCAACCTTGTTGCAGTTCTACAATCATTAGAATTGCATCCTGTCACATTACTCCAACCCACCCGAATTTTGTATTTGTGGTACGCCACTTGCTACTAGCAGGACCCCCCGCGTCGTCCGCCTAACCCCAATGATATTAAATCTCACAAGTTTCTCCCCCCTAACATTTCAGTGTTTTCACAATTATTTTTGGGGTGGATCCGTTATGATCACCACAAACTTCACCATGCGCCTCCGCCCCCCATCCCCCCCCTCCCACCCCACCCAATTCCAAAGATCACAAAACACACTCATCTACCCAACACACATCACAAGATACTCTGTGGATCAACAAATTGCGAGGCCACTCATAGGGCTCCCTGTCGCACCTGTCTCTGGTTGACACAACCCAGCCCCCGACCGTAAGTCTTTTTCAACCACTCAAGGGAAAATGGGGAGATCTAGATAATTCATATAGTCTACTGATGTATTGTGTAGAAAATACAACACAAAGAACTTAAAAATATATCTCTCAACAATTCAAATGTGATTGCCCACTTCCCTACGAACTTAGTTGATACCGTTTTTTTGAGTTAGCAGACCTGAGATATGGCCCATGATTTATTACGTATATGATAGCATGATGTTTGTGATAGATGGAATTTTTGATTATGATTGGATTTTGTTTTCAGTATGAATCTACACGATCATGGACAGGATATTGGGATTCGATATTATTTTTATATGGATATATTGCATGGTGCTAACATTGGATTTCTTCGACATGTTGAATAGATGTAGTTGTTGAATGTACATGACTATGATTTTGGATAATGATGAAATGCAAATTCGTGGTGATTTAGACCTAGAATAATGGATAAGTGAATTACGTTTAGATGTTGTAATAAATTTCATGCATATGTTACTTGGATAGGTTTTGGACATGGCCGACAAGGCCGAAGAGGGTATTTTGCATTTTTGCAGGAAAAACAGCATGATCACACATGAGGGGGATGGGGACCAAACACAACAGAATGTCGGGTGGGGGGGGGTAGGTGGTTACAACATTGGTCGTCAGGCAACTTGTAAACTGTATTGTGTTAGCTTGTTCTTGCTATGTGTTGAGAAAATTCCATGAGGGGGAAATTTCTTAATGTGACCAGGGGTTTTGAGAAATTTATTAATTGTTTATTTACTTTACTAGGGTGATCTTTTGGGATGTCGTCTTTTATTACTTTTGTAAGTGTTGGTTAGATTAATGTAAGTAATATATTGTTTTAGTGGTGTAAGCTTTGGGGGAAATCAGTGGGGTGTTGTATTTGTAATAAATTTGATTGTGAGCGCCTTGAGCTGTGTGTCCTCTTGTATTGAATGCTTGGTTTATTTTGAGTGTTGAAAAACCACTCCATGCTCTTAGAAATCTCGAATTTGCGATTGAGTTGCATTTTTAGGGGCCTTGTGGGACAAGTTTAAATTGTCCCACACTTCCCACAACCCCTTACCCCCATCTTCGGTGTTGGGCCTCCCCACCCCGGGGCCCTCTTTCTTGTTTTGGGCCGGGCCCTTGCCTTTGGCGTGCATTCTTTTCCTCCTTTTGCCCTTTAATTTGAGTTGCATAACTCTATACACAGGCAACCTCCACTGGACCAGGCGAGTGCCTGTGACGTGCCGCACACGCCCACCGGGCGCCCTGCTGAACCCCCTTAACCCACACACCCAACACCACCCCCACCTTGAACTGTGTGCTTGACCTTGGGGCCCCAACCGAGAGCGTTGCCACCCCTTGGCGACACGGCGGCGTTACAACCACGGGGGAATGGATGACCCTTTCGATCTCCTAAAATGACGGATCGACACCCACCCTCACACCCCTCTCACCCTTACCTCCCACAAGTGATCCCCTATGTATGAAACTTGCTCTTTAGTGGAGCCGCAGGGGACTAGAGCACCCTTCGTTTTAAGTGTTGTGAACGAGTTCAGTCACCTGCGTAATATTTTGAGAGAGAAGAATTGTGAAAAGGGGACAGAAGACGGATTTTTGGAACTTGCATGCTTGGGCGATATGATTTGGGAAGGAGGTCGGACCCAAAGCAATAGCCCTCTCGGTTTAGACCTTTCACAAGGAGAAGGTAAACCCCAAAACCCACCCCAAAAACCCAGGGCAACCTTTTCCTTGATTTTTTGCTTTCATGTTATTGTTGTTCTAAGTGCTAAAAAAATTGTAAGAAAATGCCCCAGTCTCCTTGGTGGACCCCTCGGTAGTGAAAAGACACTGGAATTGAATGGTTTTGTTGTAGTTATGGAAATCAGAACCGGTAGATGGGAATACACATGAGGAAGGCAAAAGCGTGATTAAGGATATTGTGGTGGGAGTTTGAGAGGGAGCCATGACCACCTCGGGTAGGAATGTTTCATTACCTTGTCTTGAGGGAGCCATAAGAGGAGGGACGAGAATAAGAGTAAGGAGGAAACAGAAAAAAGGGGAACTTGAGGGAGGGCCATAAGAGTTATATGGGATTGTTTATTCTATGCGTGGAGGTTTCGTTGGGTAGGGCATCTATCTCATTTGGGAGTCAATATAAGAAAAAGATTCCCATAGTTTCTTCTCTGTGTGGCTGGGATGCAAGCCTTGTTGTGTTAATGTTTGATGTTCATTGTGTGTCTCTTTGTTCTTCTATTTAGCTGAATGTTGTGAACAACTCTGTATTGTGGAAGCATGTTTGTTGCCTTGAGTATGGAAGACCATCCTTCATTGTGTTGTATTGGGGCATCGGGGTCAAGCGAGGAGATGATTGTTCTCGTCTCCATTCGCAGATTTGGTGGGAGGAGACGTGTGGCCTCTCCCCCTATCTTGGTTGTGATTTTTTTTTTTTTTTCTGGGAATACTTGGAACTGGAGATTGAGGAAGGACACGTTGGGCACAAGAAACCTTGTTGTTGACAATTGTTAAAAATATCATGTATTTACCCACATGAGTGGAGGAAAAATGTATAATATTGTTGTTTTCTTTAGATTCCATTATTGAATTTGTTGTCAAATGAAAGTTTTAGGACAGTGGTATAAAAGATTTTTTGAAGGAAAAGTTTGGAATGAAAGATCGTATTTCTTACTCTATAAATTGATTGTAAATGTTGTTGAAATTCTTGTGAATGTTGGAAAGAAAGTGCAAAAGGAAAATATATTAAAATTTTGTTGTTTGAAGAAGTACTTGGAAGTACATATGTTGGAAAGACCCGCACCCTAAGACACCATGCCAGCCCTGGCCGTTTTCCTTAACTTTGATACTGAGGAAGACTCAAGTTTTCAAATAGGTTTTTTTTGTTAGTATGACATGAAACTTTGTAAGATCTAGTTCTTTTATGCTTTCTTCTTTTAGAATCTAATAAAGAATCCTTTACAAAACTAATAAAGGGAAAGAAACTCGATTCTTGAAACACCATGTTATGGTATTGATTTGTGAAGAAAGAAATCAGGTATAAAGTCTCTAGCTTAATAAGTCACACCCCCCATTTCAAATAAAAGGAAACTAAGTATTAAGTATTAAAAATGTCTAAGAAAGTAAATTTGTCCTTATTAGAAACCTTACCATTAGGAGCAGGTTAGAAACAGTAGCATCCACTACCATGTATAGAGCAGGCTTCACTTGACAGTTTGGAGGTATTTCAAGGCAAATGCGTTGGGTTTTTTCGTATAAACTGTGTAAATTCTCGTTCTATCTGTTGCGCCAGGCGGTGAAGCACTGTGAAGAGCAAGTGAGTGCCATGGCAAGCCCGATTTAAGCTCTCTGCCATCACGTGTATTTCCCCTATTTTATTTGGCCCTGCTGTTTCCACCTCCCTTTAGTTGGTGTGTGCTTATTGCGATAGAGCTATAACAAAGCAAATCTGTGGCAATGTCATAATCTATTACCAGAACTATTATCATAGCTCCTTAAAGCCTACTATTTTCTGACAGAGATTAGAACAACCGAATTCAAATGTTTTGTTCAGATAGACACTGCGAGGGGGTCTTAGTTCCCCAAATATCGAAAGCTGCATGGTAGGCCGCGAAACCGCCAAACAAAGTGGAGTAGTCTCAAAATAGACCAGTCAATCACCCTAAGTCGTGTCTAGGAGAAACTACTAATAGCAAGAAAAAAACAAACGATGATCCGTTCAGTAGATAAGTAGATTGCCTGATAGACAACCTTGATACACAAAGCACTGTTGCCAAGTGAAATATTAATTGTTGCCGTGCTTGCAAATGGACTGAAAGATAAAATCATAGTTGGTCGACCTTGCTACTGTGCCGCCTCCAATACCGCCTCCTATGCGCCTTAGCTTTCCTCTACACTCTTGCTCTGTATCACAATTGTCGGGACAGTCTTATCTTGCAGGCCGACGATTAAAACAAAAAGCTTTGCAAATCTAAGGAATCAATGAGAAAAGAAAACAAGGAAGAATATGGGCCAGCAAGGAAAAGAACGTCTCACCAAGGAGAGGAGGGCCTGGGCCCTTTTTTTAATGGGGGGGGACAGGTGGTGTGGAAATGGATTACCCACCCTTCCCACACCAACAAAATTAAGCATGGTTTGAAAAACTCTACCCCCCCCCCCCCGGATTTGACCTTGATCATTAAATTTCAAATTTCAAAATGTATGTATAATCGTATAAAACTAATTGTGTTAAATTTGTTAATATATCTATATATATATATATATGTTAATTATAATGTATTAAATTTCGAATTAACGTAATATAACCGAATGATAAAGTAGAATATATATATATATATATAGATATATATATAATGTAAGTAATTTTGAAATAACGTAATATAACCGAATAATAAAGTAAGAATAAAGAAATCGAAGTGCTTTTGAATTCGACGCAAAGTAAATTATGCCTTGCTCCCGAATTCACCTTTCCGTTCATTGCTATCACGACCGCACCAGACATCAGACAAATAATTCAAAAGACGACCATCCTTCATTCTTGGCGAAACGTCGATTGAGACTTAACTTCTTCTTATCATCGTTCCGAAGGCATCTAACGGGACTATTTAGTTTGAGCCTGTATGCGAGCACACCATCATCAAAAAAAAAGTTTGTCGCATTTTCAGGTCTCTTGTTCGTTGCGGCCGTCGTCTTTGTCGATGTCGTGAGTGTGGCGTCGGCTAGTTTCCGGTGTTACATTTTGGTATCAGAGCCAGGGTTGAAGCTGGGACCCTTGGGCCACACGCTGAACACGCAGAACAGGAACACTTAACTAGTGTAGAACTTTCTTTTTTTTAAAAACTATAATATATATATATATAAAGCCATATGTTGATAATGATAGTAAACAGCAATTTTTGAAAACGAGCACAAGAACCTAGTACAGTGAACTAACTCTCGCCTTGATCTGTGCAGGAGGCGCGGATTGGGCGAGGGGTCTCTCCACATAGACCTTGGACATACCACCGCCAGAGCAGGCCGTAGCAGCCCTTCTGCCCTCAGATTTTGCAGACACTTCAGGATGTTTAATGCCGCTATACGCTGGAGAGCCTTTGGCAGAGGACGACTTGCTAGACACAGTTTGGAAGCCATCAGTAGATGCCCAGGCATCCCCTCGACACAGCGAGGAGCACAGAGCAGAGAATTTTCCATGCAGAGTCGGGCTAGGGCAGAGTCGCCACAGAGGGGATATGGGGACAGGATTTCTGGACCTAGGGACAGGTCCCGGAGCCCTAGACAGAGGGAGGAGCATACAGAGAGACCTAGGATTCGTACTACATCAGCTGCAGACCATATCAGGGAGATCCTGAAGCTGCGACCATCTCAGTATTCAGGAGGATATAGGTCGGTTTTTCAGGCAGAGGCCTGGTTGGTGAGCTTTGAGCGGATGCTTCAAGCTCTGTCCTTGTAGTAGCAACAACAAAGCTCGTGTTGCCGGATCCATCTTCTGAAGGATGGAGCAGGAGTCTGGTGGAGGACCGAGGAGCAGAAGCTTCATGTCGACTCAGAGACGATTACCTGGGAGCTGTTTGAGGAGCGGTTCAGGGAGCAGGTATTTACCTAGGAGGGTTTATTCAGCAGCGTATAGATGAGTTTCATGACCTCCGTCAGGGATCGATGACAGTAGCTGAGTATGAGAGTCGATTTCTGGACCTACTTCAGTATGTCGATTATATGCAGGATGAGCAGGTACGGATTTCACAGGTTCATCCGGGGCCTGAACTTGGATTTAGCTGGCGCAGTGCGCATCACTGCCCACAGACATTAGCAGAGGACCGTGAGAAGAAGGCCTATATTGCAGAGGAGACACTGGGGGAAGACACAGCAGGCTAGAGATAGAGTTCGGAGCCGTATCCAGCAGATGCAGGATAGTAGGTCGAAGGGGTCAGTTCCTCCTCCACTGGGGTGGACAGAGTTCAGGCAGGCTTCATTTAGGCCACCACAGCAGCAGCTCAGCAAGTAGCAGACCCAGCCCACCTTACCGACCCTCCTCAGAGATTCGATGCACAGAGAGGACGTAGTATGGGGCCTCCTCCTAGGGGACCCATCAGGACCACAGGGTGCACCGAGAGCTCAGTCAGTCGGAGCTCGACCAGCAGAGACCTCAGCTAGTCCATAGCCGGATCGTCAGGATCGGCATCTCAGTCATCTAGAGTACCAGCTGGAGCCGCTTCCCACTGGAGAGGATCAGGCGGCTGTTTTATGGTTGCGGAGTTGTTGGGCATATTTGGAGAGATTGCCCCACTTAACCCTACCAAGGGTAAGGCACAGAGCTCAGAGCCTACTGTTGGAGATATGGCACGGAGTCATCGGATCTACGCAGCGGTCGAGAACCTGCCAGGCTGAGCATCAGAGTACTGTGATTGAGACGACAGGTAGTATTGGTGGTATTTCCACCTCTATATTATTTGATTCTGGTTCCTCTGATTCATTCATTGCACCATCTTTGGTTAGAGCGTTGTAGGCTGGTGGCAGTTAGGCAGGGCCGATAGTTGGGACGTTGAGATGGCTTCGGGAGCCAAGATTTCTGTAGACTCCTTAGTCAAGGAGTGTGTAGTAGATTTGGGACCCTTCACCACTACTTCAGATCTTAGGATCCTTCCATTAGGATCTTATGGCATCATTTTAGGCATGGATTGGTTGTCCGCCCACAGAGCTAGAGTGGATTGTTACCACAAGACTATTGCTTGCATAGATGATCTTGGGGTAGAGTCAGTGATATCAGGAGTTAGGAGACCCGTTTCTATTCGCACCATCTCCGCTATGCAGCTTAAGCGGTGTGTGCGACAGGGTTGCCAGTTGTATGCTGTTACAGTTAGTGACAGATCAGAGGATGAGTCGGGGGGACCTTCCCTCGATGATCATCCCATCTTATCGGAGTTTGCCGATGTGTTTCCAGGGGAGCTACCAGGATTACCTCCCCCACGTGAGATCGACTTCCATATAGATCTAGTTCCAGGCGCAGAGCCTATCTCACGAGCACCTTATCGGATGACTACCCCTGAGTTATGTGAACTCAAGTTGCAGCTGGAGGGCCTTCTGGAGAAAGGCCTAATTCGTCCTAGCGTATCCCCTTGGGGTGCACCAGTTATTTTCGTAAAGAAGAAGGATGGATCTCTTCGGTTGTGCATTGACTACCGTCAGCTGAATAAAGTAACGATCAAGAATCGTTACCCCCTTCCACGCATTGACGATTTGTTTGATCAGATGAAGGGGGCTACCAGTTTTCTCCAAGATAGATCTTAAGTCAGGGTACCATCAGCTCAGGATTGCGGAGACAGATATTCACAAGACAGCTTTCCGCACGAGATATGGCCACTACGAGTTCACAGTAGTACCTTTCGGCTTGACGAATGCCCCCGCAGTGTTTATGAGTTTGATGAATGGGGTATTCAGGACCTTCCTTGATCGCTTCGTGCTCATTTTTCTTGATGACATTCTGATTTACTCACGCACACGTGAGGAGCACGAGGAGCACCTTCGCCAGGTTCTTCAGTGTCTTCGCGAGCAGCGCCTTTACGGGAACTTGGAGAAGTGTGCGTTCTTTCAGACTGAGGTGCAGTATTTGGGCCACGTTATTTCTGGGGAAGGTATCGCAGTCGATCCTTCCAAGATTCGAGCCATCATGGATTGGCCAGCACCCACTAGTGTGACCGAGGTGCGTAGTTTCATGGGATTAGCAGGATACTACAGGAGGTTTGTTCAGGACTTCTCTCGAATTGCGCATCCCATCACTTCTCTTCAGCGGAAAGGGAAGAAGTTTGTATGGACAGATAAATGTGAGCAGGCCTTCAGTACACTGAAGGAGTGCCTTACGAGAGCACCTATCCTTGCAGTGCCGGATCCTCATGGAGAGTTTTTCGTATGCACAGATGCTTCCTTGGCAGGAATTGGAGGAGTGTTAATGCAGGAGGGTAGAGTAGTTGCCTTTGAGTCTCGCAAACTCAAAGATTATGAGCTCAATTATCCGACCCATGACCTTGAGCTTGCAGCAGTAGTACATGCCTTAGTGCGATGGAGACATTTTCTTCTTGGCCGGAGATTTACACTCAGGACAGATCACTTGAGTCTTCGCCACCTCTTCACGCAGCCCAATCTCAACGCTCGTCAGCGGCGTTGGATGGAGTTACTTTGTGAGTATGACATGGAGATAGAGCATGTGAAGGGAAAGGAGAACGTGGTGGCAGATGCCTTGAGTAGACGGAGACATGTGGCTATGGCCACCTCAGTGGGCACAGATTTGCGGAGTAGGATCTTGCAGCAGCTCCCTCATGATAGCTTCTATTGCAGCCAGAGCAGAGATTGAGTCTCAGAGACCCCTTGAGGGGAGATTTGATGGATTTTCATTAGAGGCAGATGGTCTTCTCAGACACAGAGGTCGGATATATGTTCCTAGAGATGGAGGCTTGAGACATGACATTTTGACAGAGGCTCATCGTGCACCTTATTCAGCCCATCCCGGGGTGAAGAAGATGCACTCGCCACCTTGAGACAGTTGTACTTTTGGAGAGGACTTCGGAGAGACATAGCTTCATTTGTATCCCGTTGTTTAGAGTGCCAGAGGGTGAAGGCCGAGCATCAACATCCAGCTGGCCTTCTCTATCCTCATGCCATACCAGGAGTGGAAGTGGGACACCATTTCTATGGATTTCATTGTTGGGTTGCCGACGTCGAGATACCACCATGACGCCATCATGGTCACGGTGGATAAATTGACGAAAGTAGCTCATTTTTCCCCAGTGAAGACTACCTATACAGCTAGTGCAGTGGCATGAGTATATATCTTGATGAGATTGTCAGACTACATGGGATTCCGTGGAAGATCATTTGCGACCGCGACCCTTTGTACACCTTCCCATTTCTGGACTACCATGCAGTATGCCCTCGGGACGAGGATTAATTTCAGCACACAGCTTATCACCCTGAGACAGATGGACAGACAGAGAGGGTGAATCAGATTTTGGAGGATATGCTCAGGATGTACGTGATGGATCATCAGTCGAGATGGGAGGAGTATCTGTATTTGGTAGAGTTTGCCTACAATAATAGTTTCCAGAGTTCTATAGGCATGGCTCCTTTTAAGGCATTATATGGTAGAGAGTGCATGGACCTCTCTTAGTGGGATAGGATTGAGGACAGGGTTTCTCTTGGGCCAGCATTATTACAGAACATGGAGCAGCAGGTTACATTGATCAGACAGAGATTGCAGGAGGCGCAGGATAGACAAAAAAGTATGCAGACCAGCATAGGACAGATCGCAGTTTTGAGGTAGGCACGAAGGTGTTTCTTCGTGTCAGACCGCATAAGAGCCCTATCCATTATGGAAAAGGTTCTAAGCTTGCTCCTAGGTTTGTGGGTCCCTTTGAGATCTTGGAATGCCTCGGCCCCTTAGCCTATCGTCTAGCACTGCCACCTAGCTTATCGCGCATCCATGATGTTTTTCACGTTTCTGTGCTTAGGAGATATATTTTTGATCCTTCTCATGTGCTAGATTGGACTGCATTGTAGGTGCAGGATCAGGGGCAGGTGATGGTGGAGCCCATGCACATTTTAGATCGCAGGACCCTGGGCCTTCGCGGCAGAGAGATTGATCAGGTTTGGGTCCAATGGGATAGGTACGATGAGATTGCTGCTACTGGGAGGATGCTACATCATTGCGAGCTCAGTTTCCACACTTATTTCAGTGACTTCCAGGAGGAAGTCTAGTCTAAGGGGAGGGGGATGTAATGCCCACTTCCCTATGACACTTAGTTGATTATCATTTTGAGTTATGCAGACTTTTGGATATGGATATGACTTATACTTACGTTGATTAGCATGATGTTTTGTGAGTAGATGCATTTGAGTTATGATTGGATTTTGTTTTCAGTATGATCTACACTGGCTCATGGATAGACTATTGGATACTGATATTATTTTTTTGGATATATTGCATGTGTTTTAACATTGGATTTTTCGCCATGATAAGTAGATGTATGTAGTTGTTGAATTTACATTACTATAACTTTGGATAATGATGGAATGCATATTTAAGTTGTGATTTAAACCTTAAAAAAATGGATAATTGAATTACGTGTATAGATGTTAATAAATTTCATGCATATGGTTATTTTGGACATTTTGACATGGCCGCAAGGCCGAAGGAGGTATTTTATATTTTGCAGGAAACACAACATGATCACAACCATGAGGGGGATTGGGAACCAAACACAACAGGATGTCGGGTGGTTACAACATTTGGTTGTCAAGGCAACTAGTGAATTGTATTGTGTTACCTTTGTTCTTTTATGTGTTAAGAAAAATTTCCCATGAGGGGGAAATTTTCTAATGTGACCAAGGGGGTAAGAATTTTAATTACTTGTTTTAACTTACTTTAGTAGGTGATTTCATTTGTGATGTTTTTTTTTTAAAAATTACTTTTGCTAAGTATGTTTAGATTAATGTAACATCTTGTTTTATTTTTTTTAGCTTTGGAGGGAAGTCTAGTGGGTGTAATTAATTTTGATGGTTGGCTCCTTGAGCCTTGTGTTTTCCTCTTGTATTGAATGATGCTTGTTTTGAGTGTTGACCACTCCAAATCCTTTGAATCTCGAATTTGAGATTTAGGGCAATTTTGGGGGACTTGTGGGACAAGTTGAACTTGTCCCACACTTCCCAAAACCCCTTACCAACCATATCTATGGGTTGGGAAGCCAAAAAGGGGGATTATTTATTGTTTTGGGAAGGGAAATGTGACTTTGGAGTGCACTTGTCTTCTTTTTTTCATTTAATTTGTGCCTTAAGACACATGGGAAGGGATGGATGTGGAAGAGAGATGATGTCATTCAATCCCAACCACCCATTTATTGTGTTTTGGAGTTGAGTTGACTATGGGAGGTGGTCTTGAGGATGTGTGATGTGGCATCCTACATGGAGCCACATCACCCTCACCCTTCCTTTTGTCTATTTATGGAAACTTCCTCTGTTTGGGGGGGTTGGAGGTTTTTTTTTGTTGAGAGTTTCTTTTTGTTTTTTTTTTTTTGGGAGAGAAAGATTGGGGGAGAATGAAAAAGAAGGAGCTTGGACTTGCATGCTTGGATTGTTTTGGAGGGAGCTTGGACAAAGGTTCTTGGTTTAGGCTTCTCCAATGGAGAGGTAGGAAACCTTCTCCCTTTTGCTTTTTTTATTGTTGTTGTTTCTATGCTTAAATTTGTGGAAAATGTATGTTTACTTTTGTGTATTGTGGAAAAAAATGGATAGAATGCTTAATGTGTAGTGTAGGAGAGGTCTATGGGAAAACTCATGAGGGAGGCATAAGAGTAGAATTAGGAAATTGTGGAGGGAGTTTGAGAGGGATGCCCATCTTGGGTAAGAAGGTTCACATTCTTACCTTGTCTTGAGGGAGCCATAAGAGGAGGGAGGCATAAGAGTATGGGAGGAAAAAGGGGTACTTGAGGGAGGCATAAGAGTCATAGGGGCTTGAGTTTTTTTGTGGAGGGTTTGGATGGGCATCTCATCTCAATGGGGAGGCATAAGGAAAACTTTCCATAGTTCCTTCTCTTGTTGGCTTGGATGAAAGCCTTGTTGTGAAAAAAGTATTGTGTTTTTGTGTTTCCTTTTTGTTTCTTTTTTTTTTTTAACCTTGAATGTTGTGAAGAAAATTGTATTGTGGAAGCAAGTGTTGTTGCCTTGAGTTGGAGACCACCCTTCATTTTGTTGTGTTTGGGGCTCAGGGGGTCAATGGAGGAGATTGCTTCTCTTCTCCATTGAGTTTTTGGTTGGGGAGGAGTGTTGCCTCTCCCCCTATCTTGGTTGTGATTTGAAATACTTGGACTTGGAGCATGGATGAAGAACACCTTGGAGCAAAAGAACCTAGTGTTTGACAATGTAAAAACATCATGTATTTTTACCCACCTTGAGTGGAGGAAAAATGTAATATTGCTTTGCTTTCTTTAGCTTCCATTATTGCAAATTTGTTTCCACATGAAGTAGGATATGTTGTAAAAAGATTTGGAAGGAAAAAAGTTGCATTGAAATGATATTATTTCTTACTCTAAAATTTATTGGAAATGTGTTGAATTCTTTTGTGGAATGTTGGGAAGAAATTACAAAATAATATACATGTTAGATCTCATTTTGTTGTTGCTTAAAAGGAGATGTATTGAAAAGTGGAATGTTAGTATATTTCCTCTTCTTGTATTATTGAGGAAAGGACTTAAGTTTTTTGGAATAGCCTTCAATATAACCATGAAATCATCTAGGCTCTAGCTCTATTATGCTTCTTCTCTCATTTAAAAACCATTGTAAATATATTTACAAATTGTAAAAGGAGATCAAATCCGCTTGAAATTTCATACAAATATCCCTATTAAAATATGTAGAAAGAGGTTTTAAAAAAAAATTCTAAGCTTAGTTAGTTCCTTACCCACCCTCATTTATTAGGAAACTAATACTTTCAATATAATTGATATCTAAGTAATGCCCAAGCTAATGGATTTATCCTTATTGAATTATATATAATATTAGTGTATAAAAAAAAATAAAAGGAATTTTTTTTACGTCTCTTAACAGAAACTATACTAATAAGTATATATACATATGTTTAAACCCAACCAACGGCATGGCCGTAACAGGTCTGCCAAAAAACAAACTGTACTAGGTTTTATAAAATCTTACCTTCCTATCATACGAGGCAATTACAATAATGATACGCTCTTAAATATAAATGTCATCAATTAAGAGGTGTCTAGAAGAAACAAGATTTGCGCTGGACTGTCCCAAACTTGCAAGCAGCCTATTAATAAATGGGGGGGGGGGGTCACGTGGAAGTGCTTGTTTTTTGTAAAACAAAGTATTGTTTCATATATATTCTGATCTAAACAGATCCACCTCCGTGAGTCTCTTCCATGAGCTCACCATGTAACTGGTAAGTCCCCAAGAAGAAACATGTAGGAAGCTTCCTCTGGTCGCCTCTACACTCTCTCACTGTTCCTTAATCGAGTTGATGCTTTGATATAAAAAAATGGGTGGAGGTGGGGCACTGCACTGTCACTCGTTCGAGTCTGTTTCTTCCATTGACAAATTCCCAGGCCAAACTCAGACGAGTTATTGTCCCTTAATCGATTTTGATATAAATATCTGGAAGGCGGATCCCGGATTGTTGAGGATGCATTCGATTCTGAAAGAGAAAAAAAAACAGTTGGACAACCTGCTCTTTTTGATGCCTCACAACCTGTCCTCCCCGCTGAGCTACAGGCGCTTGACCTTGAAATCTGCCCCGCTCACACCGTGCGGCACCCAATAAAAGTGGAGGTAACTCACCTCTTCACACGCTGAGGATTCTTTCTGCACATCCTTTTCTACTTCCACGCGCCCAGGACAGTGTTAAACAACAATGGGCCACCCTGTGAGCAAAGTCAGAGATTTGCAAAATCTATGAGAATAATTGTTGACGCGGCCAGAGGTTGGTTAGCCCGTATTTTTTTAGCAGTATTATAAATGCTGTGAGAATTTTCCCTTGCCCAAAAAGGTATTGTGATAGTATAATTGGGGATCAATTCTCTAAATTCGATTTACACCCTGTCTCATGAAATAAAATTCCTTCAAGGCCCCATGTCAATGAAATTGTGAAAATTGATAGATTATGTTGAAGGGCCGTATTTGAAGGCGTAGCATAATACAATGAAGGATGGACAATAAAGAAGTCAACGATGGGATCTTGAAAACAATCTCACTCAGACAATACTTAGCAGTATGATATATATTTAAGCTAGCGATCGTGCGTGAAAGGGGATCTTTTAAAGATTCAAATTAGAGTAGAGAAATATGGGGGGGAACAGGGTGAAGAAGAGGGGCTAGAGTGTGGAGAGAGAAGTGTGAGGGTGAAAAAAAAGGAAAGCGAAAATTATGTGAATTCTCATAGAATGGTGGGAGCAAGGTGACCCCCCCACTCATTTCGTCCAACTACCCCTTGTGGTTGGACAATTGTCAATATGGGTAAAGTGCAGGAAGTTGATGGACAAATATGGGTCATCCATGGACGTTATATTACAAAAACAACGAAAATATCAACTTGTAGGGATTATTATGTTAAATATTGAACAATTACATTTAAAAAGAAAACTCTGCATCTAATATTGAAATCATTCGGATAATATTCAGGAGGGGTAGAAGTTACCCTATATATAGATGTGTTATTCCTTGATGAAGGGATTAGATAAACCAATCCACAATCATCTCCACTGTATCACGAAGCAAGCTGCTAAAACCTTCCACAAATCTCTCCCAAATCACAACTCACTAAAACTTACTCTAAAATAAGCTAGTGAGTTGGTCTTCACAATTCAATACTAAACTATATTATTAATATGAGTTGTATTATACAACTCATTATTAATAATATTACAACATTAATAACATAATAATGTTACAAAAATATTATTCAAAACAGATTAGCAATACGCGCACCAAAATTAGGAAAAAAAAATAAATAAAATATGAATCATAGCATTCAGAATGTAGTTTCTAAAATACTAATTTTTTATAAAAAAAAAAGGAACCAATTTAGCTATATTAAACACTTAAAAATTATATGACTTGGTTTTTTTCGATAAAACTTATTAAGATTGTAGTCCAATTGCCCCGCATTTCGGATTGATAACATCTAATAACTGGTCAAATCTTACAATTGTTGAAAACCTTCAATGATGCATATCACACTATTGGTGTTAAGAGATGCACTAGGATAGTAAATTTGTGCATCGTGTTCTTGTCTACGACAGTGTTGTAAGTGAATCAATAAAAGAAAACAACATTTGATTCCGCAACTACGTCGAATGTTGCAAGTTAATCGAAAAACTCTAATGAAAGTACTTGAAAGAAATAGGCAGCAATGTGAGCACTAAAAGATCTGGGAAGGAAAAAATTGATGGAGGATATTGTAGAGGGTCCCTATGTTTGGGTGTTGATTCGACGAGGCATCTGCTATTTTCATGGAGTCTAGTAGTCACCCGTCTACTTTGAACTGATTTTTTATGGTCTCAGGGCCTCTTAGGGCACTACGCTTGAACGAAGTAGCCTTTGAACAACCGACCTTGTCGCACAGCGAAACCTCACCTCCCTAGATTTCACATAACCACCCAGACGTTTTGGCGCATTCATTTTGGTGCCATGACCCACTTTTGGCAAATCTAGGCAGTTTGTGATAACCTTAACTGGCTCGAACTGTACTATTTTGTGCTTTGCAAACAATAGGGCGCGAGGAGCACTGATAGGAAGAAAAAAACTGAGAGAGGCTAATTGTAATGAGGGTCCCTACAACAACCGAGGTGTCGGATCAGACGATAACATCTCTAGTGCCATAGGATTCTGGTAGTCCTTTCGATGTTGAATGATATTTGTGTCTTAGGCGCTCTTAGGGACTACACCCGAACTAAGTAGCCCGGAAGCAACAACTTGTCCAACGCACCGAAACACCACCTACCTAGTATTCACCTGGCTCACTCGATTTGTTGGCGTAAGGCGGTTCGGTGCACAACCCACGTTTGGAACATATAGCGTTTTGACAACCTTACCTGGCTCTTAACTGTCACTATTTCACGGGTTTGCCAACATAGGGCAACGAGAGCACTGATCTGGAAGAAAAAATTGAGAGAGGATATTTAGAGGGTCCCTAACACCACTTTTTCGGATCAGATGAGGCATCTCTAGTTGCCATGGAGTCCAAGTAGTCACAATGTCGAAGTTGAACGATATTTTGTCTCAGGCTCTTAAGGGACTATGCCTGAACAAAGAGCTGGGAAGCCAATACTGTTGAGCACCAAAAAAAATACCTCCTTAGTGTTTTCCTAGCCCACCTAAATGTCAGCATAGTTCATTTCAGTGCCACGACCCACCGTTTGAAAAAATATAGCATTTGGAAACATTACATGGGACTCCAAACTACACTATTTCATGATTGCAAACAATAAGGCAACGAGGAGCAACGATTTGGGAAGGAAAAAAACTCGAGAGATGCTATTATAGAGGTCACTATGCTGAGAGTTTCAGATAAAACGAGGCATCTCTAGGTTACACGGAGTCCAAGTAGCTAAACCGTCGAAGTTGAAAACGATAGTGTGGTCTAGGGATCTTTAAAGGATATCACGCTCGAACAAAGTAGCCTGGAAGCAATGACCTTGTTGAGCACCAAACAATACCTCCTCTAGTGGTTTTCCTAGCCACCCTAACATGTCACATAGTCATTTCAGTGCCACGATGACCCACCGTTTGAAAATATAGCAATTTGGCAACTTACATGGCTCCAACTACAACACACTATTTCTGATTTGCAAACATACGGCAAACGAGATCACCGATTTGGGAGAAAAAACTGAGAGTCTCTTCTAGAGGGTCCTCTAGTGCTGAGGTTTCAGATCAAACGAGGCATCTCATAGGTTCCAATCCAACGGAGTCCAGTAGTCACCACGCGAAGTGAACGATATTTTGGTCTTAGGGCCTTAAGGGACTACGCTCGAACAAAGTAGCCTGAAGTAATAAACTTATCATGCAACTGAAACACCAACCTCCTCTAGCAGTCACATAGCCACCTGAATGTGTCAGTGTAGTTAGTTCGTTGCCACACCCCTGTTTACAAAATATATAATTTGATGACCTTCAATTAGCTCGAAATTTACTTTTAACGGTTTACAACATAAGGCCAGCGCTGTCACCGGATTTGGGAAGGAAAAAAAATAGAGAGGCTATTGTAGAGAGTCCCTATGTCGAAGTGTTGGATCAAACGAGATGTCTCTAGGTGCCACAGAGTCTGAGTAGTCACTTGTCGAAGTTGAACGATATTTTGGTCTCAGGGCTCTTAAGGGACTACGCTCGAACGAAGTAGCCCGGAAGCAACAAACTTATTGTGCACCGAAACAATGCCCCCTCTAGCATTTACCTGACCACCCAGATGTTTCAGCACATTCGGTTTGGTGCCACAATGTCTTGAGGCATGACTTCTCACTCCTCGCCTCCGTTCATTTCCTAGGACTCAAAACATTCAATGTCACTTGTTTACCTTCCATCTCTCTTGTTCTCTTTGGACTTGCCTATATCCTCTTAGGTGCTTCATCACTGTCCTTACTTTTCTCTCTTGAGCTATGTTGTTATGGTGATCTCTCTCCATCCTCTGCTGCCCCAGCTATGTGCTTACATGCTCATTATGTTTGCATTGTAATATGGTCATGCTCTTGGCTACCTTGAAACTTTTTACATGCTTTTCATCCCTTAATGGGTATCTAATACCCTAATTATCATGCTTTGAAGATTCACAAGAATAAAGCATTCCCTTTTATTCTGATAGTGGATTAAGTATTTGAATATAGGTCAAGAATACTAAATGGAGTTGAAATTAATGAACCATAAATTGCTAGTGAAGCAAGACTAGTTGAAAAGTGGTGAGTAAAGGTAAGTCATGTTAAAGGAATGAAATGTATTTATTCATTGTTTCTAATAGTATGGTGAGAATGTGAACATATGAATAGATTATCAATAAAATGCTAAGGCAAGTTAGCTTCAAGTGTGCATATTTGGATGAAATTTTAGAAGGAGAGTGAAGTGGCCAATCAAGTCACTTATGAAGCATGCTAAAAGAAGTGAAGGAAAAAAATAAGTGAGAGCCTATGAAGGAATAAGAGGAAATAGTTTCCATGCACGAGAAACATGAAGAAGAGAAAAGAATTCTCATAATGGAGAACACAGCATGAAGAAGAATAATGGAGGAGAAAGGAAGTGCAAATGAAATGCTTAGAGAATAAATAGGTACTCATTTAATATGAAATGGAAATAAGAGGAAAGCAGCAGGAAAAGGTAAAATTTCAGTTTGAGGTAAGCATGTAATGGCTATGATCAATAAATGAAGAGAAGTGAAGGAGAGAGTGAATACTTGTTGTACATGAGGAAATACAAAGGGCTTGAGGAGATATTTATGATAGGATATTCAAAGCAACAAGAGACAAGTCAAGAGAAAAAGAGTGAACAATGGCAAAATAAGAAGGGAAAGAAAGAAGTCTTTAATACTCAAGCAATAAAGGAAGCAGAGGATGGTAAGTCCAAGAAGAAAGAAAAACAATGAAAAAGAAAGAGAGAAAGTGAATTTACTTTAAACGATAATCAAATTGAATTGTTTAACTTCTTAGTTGATTCGCATATAGCACCAAATTATAAAGAGATAAGGTGGTACATCCTATTGATTCCCTTAATTTCTCTAAAACAATGTAAATGCTTCCCTTAATTTCTTAACAATTGTATCATGCAATGTTGCACCCATAAGTAACGTTAATATTCATATAGTTCAAGAATGAACTCTACCTTGCTTATTTCTATCAATGTTCGCATTAGTTGATATGCAAATAGATGAGTGTTAGCTTTAAAAGAAAAAAAAAGTAATTACGTATTGCCCTTTTGTAGTTCACCTAGCATGGTTTTGCTTAATGGAATAGGTTTGATTAACAATTGTACCATGTAGTGCTCCAGGACATGGTTTTTTAATTTTAAATCAAACATATATATCTAGAACTAATAAATGGTTATGAAACACACATAGAAGGGTATCATACATGCAATGAAATCCAATCAAACATATAGAAGTAATATCGCTAAATGAAAAACCAACACACAGTGATTATATAAGAATCAAACAAAGTGTGCTCCCAGATGCAGTATCTAAAAGATATTGTAAGTCATAACATGTGTTACATCTTGAAATAAGTGTGTCATAAATGTATATATGGACCACATGTGGTTGCCAATTTAGGCTTATATATATATATATATCTATATATATATATATATATATATATATATATATATTATATATAATGGACCTATGGAAGAAACATGTACACTTGGACTAGATGGCCCAATATTATATCGATGTACATCCGAAGTGGACTAATGATCTACTCATGAAGTACTATCTTCCCACTCTTCACCCTACTTAGAAGTAGCACGTCCAACAACCTAGAGGATGTAGTGGAGGGAGATGGCACTATAGATTTCATCCGTGTAGTCCTATGCATCTCTAGAAGCAGTCTACAACTCTAACCTGCCATTCATAAACACAAGTTTTTAACACCCCAAAATTTTTACAATACATTCAAAAATTTAGAAACTTGTACAATTTTAGTGTAAAATGCATGTGAAATCTTACCGCAATGTCATGATCCATATCAATTTTTTGTTGACACATTACAGGGACAACAATAGACTCATAAGGTGTAAGTTACATACAAATAATTAATTTTCAAATTAAATATTTCACATACATATAAAATTAGATATTGTAGATTTAAAGTAATAAGAAATAATGAACCTCCAAAATTTAAAAAAATTTAAAAATTGTACCTCAGTTAGTGGATCTACATATGCTATTGCAGTATCTACAACAGCCTCCACAGTCTGCATATATGGAGGAGTCTCTTTGGCAGTCATAAGCTATACAAAAAACATTTACAAATCAATATTAAAATCTACATGACTGTGCACCACATAACAGAGGTCCAAAGCATGTAATCCACATGAACTTCCACAATTAGAAACAAAGTGTAAAGAGAAACTAACTTGTGTAAAACTCATGTGAGGCGTGCCAGTAGCCTCAGTTCCCAGAGCAGATGATGACCCGCTAGGCTCCTGTGTAGTGCCCACTTCCCTCCAACACCTTTTTTTATTATTGTTTTGATACTATCGACTGCACTTATGGATATATTATAGTTTTGATATAGCATGTTAGTAGATATCAGAGATACTGAACTATTATTGATTTTATTTTTATATGATGCATATGGACTACTGGAGACATTTGATGTTGATATTGATATACTTTTGACATGGTTATTTATTTGTAATTCTGACATGTGATATATTTAGTCATATTGAGTAGACCTTGATAATTGAATTAATGTGATGATCGTTTTGACATGAATGAAATGTGGAATAGAAATGTGCTAGAAATTGTAAGTGATATCGTATTTGCATAGATGATATTAATTAATATATAGTTAATTTTAGATTTATATCGCATATTTTGGCATGAATGTTTTAATGCGGCCACGAGGATGAAGAAGGTATCATCTGTTTTGTAGGTATATTATATTCACAACAACATCGGGGGAGTGGAGACCAACCACATCGGAATTTGAGAAGAATCCAACTAGGGTCACCATGGCAACATGTAATTGTGTGTGTTATAATTATTTTGTTAGGGGAAAATTGTGACCTAGGGATCATGTGTTGTTTTGTTTTAATTTTCCCTTTCTATTATGTCAGTATGTGTTTTCTCTTAGTAAGTGAAATTTAGCTTGTTTTATTATTTATATTTTGGATTGGTGTTTACCCCTTTTATTAGTCATGGGTTGTAGTGTCTTAATTAAGCTAATTTGAATTTATCCTAAACTAACTAAAGATGTGACTAAAAGGATTTCATTTATTAAAATTGATTTAGTCTTGGATTTTGTGTTGAGTGCAGTGTGTTTAAATTTTGAGTGTAGCACACTCTACCCTTTATGGGAAACTCGAATTTGGCCTTAGAGGCCAAATTTGGAAGCTTGTGGGACAAGTCAAACCTCTTAAATGCCCATGCCAACCCTACCTATGGGTTGGGGGGGTCAAATTTAGGCTCTTTTAGGTGTTTTGGGAAGTTAAAAAGGTAAAAGGTTAATTGCACTTTCTTTCAAATATTTAATTTTGTCCTTTGGGGGAGTGGGCTTAGATGGAGTGTGTAAGGTGCTTGTCATTCCTCCAACCACTCATTAATGGTGCATTGGAATATGAGGTTGACCAAGTGATGTGGAGTGGAGCGAAAATGAGGTGGCATCCTACTTGGAGCCACATAATCTCTGCCTCTCTTTTCTCTATTTATTTACACGTTCATTTTTAGTCTCTTATATTTTTGGAGAGTAGAGGATTTTGAAGGAGTTTGTGGATTTTTGGAGCTTGTTAATACTTGTTGGAATTTTTTTGGAGCTTGTGGATACTTGCTTGATCTTTGGAGGGGTTTGGAACTTCATACTTGGAACAAGCTCTACCATGGAAAGGTAGGAGCTTCACTTTTGTTTATATTATGTTATTGTTATATGTATGTGTGTATATGTTGTGTTAAATGTTGTTGTTTCTTTGAAATTATTTTTGGGTATGGGTATAATGCCTAAGTTGGGAGTGGGAGGAGACTATAGGGATTTTATTTGAGGGAGGCATAAGAGATCATTTTCTTGAGGAGGGAATTTGGGTTGGGTGCCCACCTAGTATGAGAAATGCTTGCATTTTCTTCTTGTTCTTACTTTGAGGGAGCCAAAAGAGTTAAGGGAGGCATAAGAGTGGATGGAGGGATAAGGGGTACTTGAGGGAGGCATAAGAGTTGTTAGGGGTATTGTGTTTTGCATTGGAGGCTTTTTAGGTGGCACCCATTCCCATTGGGAGGCATAAGTGGCCTCCCCATAGGTCTTACTCTTTTGGATTTCTTGATAAGCATTGTTTTATTGTTGTTTTGATTGATCTCTTCTTGTTGAGTTGTTGTGTTTCTATGTAAATAGAGTGAATGTGAAATTAGTTGTTAAGTATTGTGGAAGCTAGTAGTTGCCATGAGTTGAAATCTTCTCCCATTGTAATGTGGTTGGGGCTCGGGGGCCAATGGAGAGGATGGCTTCTCTTCTCCATTGGGTATCTTGGTTGGGTGGAGAGTGTTTCCTCTCCCCTTATTTTATTGTGAATCAAGAAATTTTTTGGAGGAGCTACCTTGTTGGTGTTTGGAGCATTGGAGTCTTATTGATGGCCATGTAAAACTTCTTGTATTTTTACCCACCTAGAGTGGAAGAAATTGTAATAATGTATTTCATTATTTATCCACAATTTTAGAATGGTTTCCCACATCAAGTGGAGGACATTGTAATGAATTTGTGAAGGGAAGTTGTATTCAAATAGTTGTTATTGATATTGCATTGCATGTGGAAAGAAACAAATAAAAAAAGAAAGAAGCAAGAATGTTATTGTGAAGTTAGTTGCAAATAGAAAAGAAAGATTCATTTTTATATTATACTTGCATTAGATAGTTAGTAAACCTCTTGCTTATTCCTTGGATAATAAAAGGGTGAATTGGAAAATAGTTTGTTACTCTTTTAGTGGAATGACAACCTTCATTTAGTGTGTTTTTCTTCCTCTTGTTTTAGAATATATTAATGGAAATGTTGTTGTAAAATATCTTGTGGATTGTTAGGAAATTTGTATTATGAAATATCAAATTTCATTGTGTCGCTTAAAAGGCATGTATTGGAAAAGTTAGAATATTAGTGCATTTTTCTTGTATTGTTGATGGAAAGAACTTAAGTTTTAAATAGTCTTCGATATGCCAATAAAGTAATTTAAGTTCTAGCTCTAGTATGTTATCCTCATTTAAGAATTTATTGTAAATCCATTGCAAATTATTAAGGGAAATGAAATTAAATCTATTTTAACTCCCGTACAATACTTATTAAACAGTGGAGAAAGAAATTTTAGTGCAAAATCTCTAAACTTACTAATACCGTTACCCATATTTCATTAATGTTTGATAAGGATACTAATATTGTAAGTATCACTCATACTAAAGTAATATTAATATTAATAGATTTATTAATATTAAATTATATTAATATTAATATAGTATTGCTAATGTAAACTATAACCAAAGAAATAATATTAAACTATATATATATGTGTGTGTGTGTGTGTGTGTGTGTGTGTTGTGTAATTTATAAGAAAAAGTTTATAAAAGTTAAAACTTTAGTTTCTAAGAAAAAGTTTATAAAAGTCAAAACTTTAAAAGGTACAACGTGAAAAATTTATTTATCAAAGTTAAAACTTTAAAAAGTAAACAAATTGCTATAGCCACGATGGTGGCATTTAGCATCCGTGGGTATTATGATAGTTTTTAGCCAAAAACTTTGGGAGTGTTATTTATGCTCCCCCATGGTAGTTTAGACCACCACCTCCAAATTAGAATTAACGAACTCACTTTACACCATTAAAAAAAAGATAAGAAACATGGCATATTTCTTTGTACATACGGCCTATGCAAAATATAAGAACCCACAGCCTGGTTTTTTTATTTGGTTGAAATTATATATATATATATATATACTATAATATAGATATATATATATATAATATATAATATAATTGCTATATTTTCCGTTTTTGGGTTCACCCATTATAGAAGATAAATTAGAATATAACACACACACACACACCAGACACACACTTTTTCATACCTAAATGTGAAAAACATGAATCCAAATCATAACTCTAATGAAAATGGGACAAAACCTATTGTGCCCATTTGGGCATATACAAGAAAATGAACAAATACAAAGAATAAATACTTTTCGAAACCCCAATGAGGGTATAAACCAACTAAGAAAATGAAATGAGAAGAAAGCTTTCATAAGGATGTTTTAGGGTTAGATTGCTATTTCCTCTAATCTAGGTTCCATATTAACCATCCAAGGATGAGATGCATCCCCTACAAAAGTAGGTGGAGAGTGGGTGAGTGAAAATTACCCCTTTTAATTTAAATGTCTTAATTTTAAAACATGAGTGGACTTTTAAGGGTCACTTTATGGGGTAAGGGGATGTTTATTCTAACCCCATGTAAATGGACCTTGTTATTTATTTATTTTTAGAATATTTAAACTAGTAGGAATTTAATTGTTTATTAAATTAACACTTAGAATGAACTAAACCGTGGTTTGACTAAATCTACTTATTAGTTTTAATGGGACTTAATAATGTTAAAATGAAAAAATTAATTCAAATAGTCAATATATCATTGACCTTGAAACATTATCGTGACAATTGTAGTTTCGAGCCTGTATGCAAGCACACTTTTCAAAAAAAAATTATTCCAGTAATTTTTCTAACTAACCTAGGTTGTTCTTGAGTCTCTTGTAGGCATTTAGCGGGCATTACATCCTAGTAAAAGAAAACATATTAATATGTACAACACTACACATGAAACATTATAATAATAATCTAGTGCAATCAAATGAAATTAAAAATTAAGTTTGTACAACTTGAAAATTACGTTCGAAACAACGCCCAGCCTACAAGAGCTATGCATGTCAACTGCCGGATGTTTTCCTGTCATGAATCTTCGCTATTTAAATAAAAAGAATTTTTTTGTACATGTATAATACATGAATGGGTAATCAAATACATATATATTAAAATCTCAAACATGTGAATTAAACTATTGTGTGGTGTGTGTGTGGTCTTAATTTATATTTATTGAAATTTGGACCGTGTGAAAGACCAATATTCATTTGGCACCAATTCCAGAAACATCCCCCAACATCTCTATATAGAAAAGAAATGCATGTTGAACTGCAAATGATGTCTTTCCCTACAGTGCATACGGCCCACATGATCCAAGTGGTGTGGTCGCTAGAAACTGGTGCCAACACCAACAATCACCATATGTAATCTGCACTATGTTGGGGGGTCAGAGTGTCCAGTGAGGCTCCCTTAAGCATGCAGTGTGTCAATCTCCACAACCTCCTTCACTGTAGGAGGATACTGAAGGAGTGGTGGTTTTGAGGCATGTGGGATCCTTGGTTGACGTAATGCTTGCACCAATCTACTATTGCAGGGCACCGTCCTTGACCAAAAAATTTAGAAAAAGTCCAAATAATTTCGGGACCTCCTTAGCACGAACTTGCAATGTAATCTCTCAAACATAAAGAGGAACCCATGTTGTTTTGCATGTGGATAATTAAAAACCATCCACCATCGGTCGGGCACTAAATGGATTTGGAACTGTTTACAATAACTGCGTTGGGGGGGGGCTTGTGTTTCTCATACAGGTCAGTAAATAATCAAAAATAAGGCACAAATGAAAGTATTTTTCTATGTTTTTTTTATGAGTATTTTCTATTTTTTTTGTCTTTTTAACGGCCGCATGGTATAATTTATCCGCATCCACCAACCTACATCACCTCTAAAGTATTCCATCTTATGTATTTGGTTTGGTTTGGCGGAGGTCGACTCACCACTCATTTTGCATGTTTGGTCTAAGTCATGCGTGATGGATTTGTGGCATGATTTTTTGTTTATGGTCTAAATAAGTTTCTCAATGACAATTTTATTTTCCTCTCGAATTCTTCCAATGATAGTTAGCTTGTATTCCTGCTAGTTTGTGAGAAAGAAGGAGAGCCACAAGAGTGGATCTATGTTTGAGAGGTTTTTTGAGGAATGTGTCGAAGGTTTTTTTGAGGATGTTTTGACGGTTTGTAACACGATTTCGAGCTTGCTGACCAACTGAAAAAACTAGAAAATTTTATACATAAACAAACATTTCAAAAACCCATGAAAAGAAAAGAATAACTTTGAAATGCAAAAATTGTATTAAATCGGTTGCTTACCTCCTCGTCTTGGTGGCGCTGTTGAATCTATTGCGATCTATAAGTCCGATGAGCAATTTTTGAGGTGGTATTCAAAGCTCGAGTGAAAAAAAAACGTCTAGGAGAAATCGCGGTTTGAAATGAAAAATGTGAAAATAAAAAAAGGACTTGCGAGACTGATTTTTTTTTGTCCTCATAGTTCCGCTATCACGGTTGTAATAACTCGCGCGCAGTTCTAACCACGATCCACGTTTAGTGGTTTGGTTATTCCGAACCTAAATTCAGGACCGTGACCAGCAGTTTAAACCGTGATCAATGTTCTTGAAGTTTCAGGTTTTATTTTATGTCCACGAGATTGTCCTCCAACTTCAATTCACTTACCCATATTCTTTCTGCAACCTCTCGTTGTCCCATCCACAAGTACATTTTTGAATCACTAACCAATTATCAATGATGCTAATCTAAATGAAGCTTTAGCACATGATATGCATAGTGTTCCAAGTCCTAAAGAATCGACTTGCTTGGTGGCATGGTGACTTTACATTTTCATAAAGATTAGCCTTAACATTCCATTCACGTCGCTCATGATGGAAACTTGATAGAGGATGCACCAAAATCAATTCAAAGAGAAATTTGTGGATGGGAATTACCTACAATATGGGGGCCCAATACGTCTGCGAATCAAAAAATTCATTGTTATAATAACCAATATTAACTCAAAGTTAAAATAACCTAACAACTTTAGTTTAATATGTTTCCCCACCATAATTTGCAACTATGTGCAATTTTCGAAGAGTTTAATTATGTCTTCATGTACTAATTTGTAGCAAAAGGAAAGTGAGCAATACTATCCATTCTCAGATTTATTTAACATATATCTATAAATGTTTCAAATATAAGCCCTGAAACTAGTACATCTCGTTATGGGATGGTCAATATTACTATTAATACATCTCTTCCATTACTATGATAGAATTGATTACTCTACCTAGAGATTCGATGATTGAACTATATCTCGTATTATTGTCGTAAGAATCCTCGAGCACGACACACTACCACATACCAACACTTTTACACAATTATTCTCTCTACCAATTTCTCACAAATTTGGGCCATAATTGTTAGAATAATTGTAGTATATTATGATACTCTATTATTGGTTTTTTAATTATTGTGGAGTTCTATAAGAAATTATACTTGTTCATATTTGTAGAAAACAACATCTTCCAAATTTTATTATAGAAATTCTACTTTCTGAAATTAATATTATATATTTTTCGATGCTCTATAAAATTTTATTTTTAAATTTTTAAATATTGGGGTGCTCCACCATTTGATTTAAGGAAAGATTCTTTATAGAAAATAACCACATTTTTCTTAACAGCGAAAATTATATAGTGTTTGAAAATCCAAACTATTTGTATAAACCCCACATCTTTGATTTATTTTTTAAAAATATTTTAGATATTGGGGGTGTTTCCACAATTTGATTTAGCAAAAATTCCTTTATAAAATCCACAATTTTATTAAAAATTAAATAAACTTATCACAAAATTAATTCACCACAATTACTTACTCTTATAGGAAATTAAACCGATCAATTAATATATAACTATTGAAAATCCATGTAAATACTTCGAAAATTCCACATTGCCCCACACGTTTCGATTTTTTTTAATATTTAAAAAGACTTATATTTAAAAAATAAAATAAAATAATGATGCATTCATAACTATATTTTTATCATGACCAAAAAAAACAATTATCATCATAATCTAGTGCAATCAAATTGAAAATTAAGCATGTTAAGTTTGTACAACTTGAACATTACGTTGAAACACGCCCAGCTACCAAATAGTAGCAGTCAACGCCGGAGGTTTCCTTCACTGACTCTGCTATTTAAAATAAAGAATTTTTTTTACATGTATATACATGACGTGTAATCAATACATATATATTAAAATCTCCAAACATGTGAACTTAAACTATGTGTGTGTGTGTGTGTGTCTATCATTTACTATTTATTTGAAATTACCTGTGCAAGACCAATATCAGTGGCACCCAATTCCATAAACATCCCCCCAACATCTCATATATGAAAAGAAATCATGTGCAACTAGCAAATGATGTCTTTCCCTACAGTGCATACGGCACACATGATCCACAGTGGTGTGGTGCGCTAGAACTGGTGCCACCACCAACATCACCAGATGTAATCTGGTCACTATGTTGGGTCAGAGTGTCAGTGAGCTCCTTAATGCATGCAGTGTGTCAATCTCCACAACCTCCTTCACTGTAGGAGGGATAACTGAAGGCAGTGGGGGTTTTGAGGCATGTGGGATCCTTGGTTGACGTATGCGTGCACCAAGTCTACTATGTGCAGGGCCACCTCCTTGACCAAAAAAGTTAGAAAAGTCAAAATAATTCGGGACCTCATTAAGCACGAACTTGCAATGTAATCTCTTCAAAAAATAAAGAGGAACCTCATTGTTGTTGCATGGTGGATAATTAAAAACCATCCACCATCGGTCGTGGCACTAATGGATTGGGAACTGTTTACAAGTAACTGCGTGGGGGGGGGGCATTGGTTCTCAGGTCAGTAAATAATACACAAATGAAGTATTTTCTATTTTTTTTTGTCTTTTACGGCCGCATGGGATAATTTATCCGCATACCACCACCTACAATCACCTCTAAAGGTATTCCATCTATGTATTTGGTTGGTTGCGGAGTCGACTTCACCAATCAATGTTTGCAATGTGTTGGCTAAAGTCATGCGGGATGGATTTGTGGCATGATTTTGTTTTATGGTCTAAATAAGGTTCTCAATGACAATTTTATTTTCTCGAATTCTTCCAATGATATTATCTTGTATTCCTGCTAGTTTAGTGGGAATAGAAGGAGCCACAAGAGGTGGATCTATGTTTGGAGGAGGTTTTTGAGGAATGTTCGAAGGGTTTTGAGGAATGTTTTGACGGTTTACACGATTTCGAGCTTGCTGACCAACTGAAAAAACTAGAAAATTTTATACATAAACAAACATTTCAAAAAACCCATGAAAATGAAAAAGAATAACTTGAAATGCAAAAAAATTTATTAAAATCGGTTGCTTACCTCCTCGTCTTGGTGGCATGGTTGAATCTATTGCGATCTAGAAGTCCGATGAGCAATTTTGAGGTGGTATTCAAAGCTCGAGTGAAAAACGTCTAGGAGAAATCGCGGTTTGAAATGAAAAATGGGGAAAATAAGGACTTGCGAGACTGATTTTTTTGTCTCATAGTTCCGCGATCACGGTTTATAACTATGCTCGCAGTTCTAAACCACGATCACGGTTTTAGGTTTGGTTATTGCCGAACCTAAAATTCAGGAACCGTGACAGCAGTTTAAAACCGTGATCATTGTTCTTGAATTTCAGGTTTTTATGTCCACGAGATTGTCCACCAACTTCATTCACTTACCCATATTTTTCTGCAACTCTCGTTGTCCCCATCCACAAGTACATTTTGATTCACCAAATTATCAATGATTGCTAATCTAAATGAAGCTTTAGCACATGATATGATAGTGTTCAAAAGTCCTAATCGACTGCTTGGTGGCATGGTGACTTTACATTTTCATAAAAAGATGAGCCTTAACATTTCCATTCCACGTCTCTCATGATGGTAAACTTGATAGAGATGCACCAAAATCAATTCAAAGAGAAATTGTGGGATTGGAATTACATGACAAAATAGGGTGCAAAATAAGTTCCTGAGAATCAAAAAAATTCATTGTTATAATAACCAATAATTAACATAAAAGTTAAAAATAAACTAACAAACTTTAGTTTAATATGTTTTCCACCATAATTTGCAACTTATGTGCAATTTCTAATTAGTTTAATATGTCTTCATGTACGTAATTGTGTAGGCAAAAGGAAAAGTTGAGCATACTTATCCATGCTCAAGATTTATTTAAACATATATCTATAAATGTTTCAAAATAGAAGCCCAATGAAACTAGTACATCTCGTTATGGGATGGTCATATTACTATTAATACATCTTCAATTACTATGAATATAATTGATTACTCTAACTAGAGATTCGATGATGGAACTATATCTCGTATTATTGTCGTAGAACCTAGAGCACGACACACTACAACATACAAACACTTTTTACCACAATTATTCTACAAATTTTCCACAATTTGCCATAATTGTAGAATAATTGTAGTATATCTATGATAATCTAGTTATTGGTTTTTAATTATTGTGGAGTTTCTATAAGAAATTAATATTGTTCATAATTTGTAGAAAACAAACATCTTCCAAATTTTATTAGAGAAATTCTACATTTCTGAAAATTAATATTATAATATTTTTCGATGCTCTATAAAATTTTATTTTTAAATTTTTAAATATTGGGGGTGCTCCACAATTTGATTTTAGGGAAAGATTCTTTATAGAAAATCCACATTTTATTAACACGAAATTATATGAGTGTTGAAAATCCAAAACTATTTGTATAAAACCCACATCTTTGATTTATTTTTAAATATTTAGATATTGGGGGTGTTCCACAATTTGATTTTAGCAAAAAATTCTTTATAGAAAATCCACAATTTTATTAAAAATTAAAATAAACTTTATCACAAAATTATTCACCACAATTACTCTTAAAGGAAAATGTAAAACCATTAATATGAAAATATATAACTATTGAAAATCCATGTTAAATACTTCGAAATTCCACATTGCCCACACTTTAGATTTTTTTAAATATTTTAAAAAGACTTATAATTTAAAAAATAAAATAAAATAATGAATTAATAAATATATGTTTATCATAACAAACAAAAATAATAAAAATTGTAATAGAAAGCAAAAACATTAAATAGTTTGTATTTGTAAGAAAAATATAAACTATATAAATTTATTATAACAAAATCCTTCCATACGTACACATTAAAAACTTGTATTATACCTAATAAAAAATTAAAATAATGTGAAAAACTAAGATTTCAAAAACATTTTAAGTTTTGTGTTTTTAATAAGTTTTACATATTTTAAAATAGCTAGTCTTAAATTATAATAATATAAAAAATGTCAAATGATTCATATTTATAATTTTAAAATATTTTAATATAGATATTTTTTAAATTTAATAATATTGTTGAAATGTCATAATACTAAAACTCGATATGCAGTATAATTTATTTGAGAAGACTAATGTAAAAATAAAATATTTTTGATATATTTAATCTATTAAAAATATTACAAACCACACTTCCATATAAAACATATTAAAAAAGCGTACATTACATTCATAAATGTGTAGAAATGACACCATTTAACAATATTAAAATTTTATAATATATATAAAAATAAGATATATTATATAATTACTCACTAAGGATATTTTAAGAATATTAACATGAAAACATTAAATACTTTGAAAATGTCACATTATATAAAATTTAAATTTATTTTTTATATTTAAAAATAAACATAATAGAAATATATTTCTATTATAACATAGATTAGGATGACTAATAAAATTAGGTTATATGTAACGCCCATAATTTTCTCAACAAGAACGCACGATAAACCTAGCAGCAAACTACAAAAATTATGGATTTTTTTTTTTTGGTTACATGGCATTAGCCGGAATTTACTCTAATTTAGATTATAAAATTTTAAGCAACTACAAGGCATCGGAAACAATTATCGAGCAATTAAGATTGCCCCAATAATCAAAATCAATATTACGTTTATATTCATTCACCAACAATACTCCAAAATTTTATTTAAATAATCCTCATTTAGCTTTTTACTATTTAACTCCATTAATCCCATTTTAATTTTCTATTTAAAAGTCCAATATCAAATTTAAATTAAATTGGAAAATGATAATAATCTTGCAAAGTTAAAGACATGCATAGTATAATAAATTCATTATCCCCTTAGACCCCCATTTAACATTACACACATCTTTTTATTTATTTTATACCCACCTAAATACCCCATCACTTAAGTGATATAGGGTTCATCTTACACCATTGGATCTAATCTATCTAAGCCATTAGAACTAGGTTGTCTAAAAGAACCCTAGAAATCCTTATGAAATCTCATAAATTCATTTCTTAAACATATTCTCTCATTTTCTTTGTTTCACTTGCAGGTTAAGGAAGAAGGCAAGAAGAGGGAGCCATGGACAACTATTCACCATAGGGGGATTTGTTTTGCATTCCCTCTCTTAGGTTTTCCATACATTTTTTTAATTTTTATTTGCACCTCATTTGTAAAGAAATTACCCAAATCAGGTTGTCGGTATTTACCCATTTTACTCTGATTTATACAAGAAATTTATTTGGGTTGTATTTACCCATTTTACTCTAATTTATACAAAAAATTTATTTCGGTTGCAGGCCCGAAAATAATCACTTTGTAAATATACCATTTAAATATGTGAATATATATGTAAATACATATATATGTTTTACAAATATATATGTATTTATATATTTATTTAATATATTTTCTTATCTTGTAATACCCATTTTAAATGGTGTTTGGCTAGAAAAAAAATCGATATATATATATATATATATATATATATATATATATATATATATATATATATATATATATATAAGCGAAGTGTACAAAAATAAAACCGTGACCTGCAACTAATTGGATATGCGGCCTGGTAACGGGTGTAGCCCTTTTTGATAGGGTAAAATAATACATTTGTGGGTGGGGAAAAACCTCGCCCACTTTATTTATTTAATATTTCTTTTAAAAAAAGATGACTTTAGAAGGCCATACGGCCCACCCATATAATACATATATTATGTCTTATAACTTTTCATTAAGAAAATACTCCCAACTGAATTTAGTTAAAACACTTTTATTTTGTTTTATTTGTTAAAAAACAAGGACTTTCCCACTTAGCCGATTCAAACAGCGTTTATTGTTTTAATATATATCTATATTTATCTATTTATTATTAATAGGTAATAATTCATATCTAAATATAATGAGTATTTACATTTATATATATTTATTAATATCTATTAATATTTTGTGATTATTAATATTTATTAATTATATGATCACATTGATTTTATAAATTTATAATAAAATCAATAAATGTGATTAACATGTATTTAATTTACATTAATAATATGTATTAATTTATTAATTACGTTTACCATTAATATGGTAGGTTTGCAAATTTGTGTGGAAGAATAAATTTGAAATTATAAAATTCATATGGGTACAATTTGCATACACAAAGGTAAATATGGTAGAGTAGAATTTTGGGCATCTATCAAATTTAAACAATTTATCACTTCCAATTTCATTTATATAACCATCTTAATGATATAATTAGTTGTGGTTCATTTATTTACTTAAGTCAAATCCTATTGCCACAAGAAGGAAATTATATTATGAAAACCATTCCATATATATATTTGTTTACATCATTTGAATAAGAGGATAATCAACATACCTAGATGAAATTTATCTCATTCAAACAAGATTGTCAGTAATGTCAAAATGATCAACACTCCCTTTTCATGCATCTTAAATAACATTCATACTTAAACGACCTTTATTTGCATTTCAAAGTAACTACAAGGTTTCCATTTCGATAAAGGAATGCAAGCCATAATAAACCATTTCCAAGAATGAATGGAATTACATCCAAAAACCATTGATGCAATTTACAAGGAGAAGAATCATAATGACACAAGTTGCAACTTTACATGTATTTCTCCAACAAGAGAACTTTCTCCATTGAGGTCACCATCTTCATCAAGTCATGCACACAACAAAATGGGAGAGTAGGCAACACTCTCCACCCAACCAAAATATCCAATGAGGGAGAGAAATCTTCTTCCTCATTGGCTCCCGAGCCCCGACAAGGAAGAAATGAGGGATATTTAGACAACTATGGAAAATCCAAAATGGCTTCCACACACACATTCAATCAAGACAAAATAGTGAAATAACACAATACCAATTTCTTTACAACCAACCAACAAATAGCAAAACACAAAGCCTTTATGATAAAGCCATGGAGGAAAAAGGAACATGGGGGTTCTTCTTATGCCTCCCAAGGGTTTGTGTGTCGACCTATGAGCCTCAAAAAAAAATCCATCATAATACACACACCACTCTTATGCCTCCCTCCAAGAAGATACACCACTCTTATGCCTCCCTCAAGAAAATAACAAGATAAACAAAAATCATATTTATCAACAAGGTGGACATCCCAACCCAACTCCCTCCTAAAATACCCAATAACATTTCTCTTATGCCTCCCACAAGTTTTACCCCCATTTCCATTTCTCCCACAACCTAAGGATCAAATATATTTCCCACAATCATAAGCAATACAACAACCATCATCCACACATATGAGTGCAACAAAATAGCAAAGTAAATACAAGAGTGAAGATTTACCTTAAAATTTAAGAGGATCAAACACAACGAGTTCTGAGCCTTCCAAAACCCCAAGCAAGCACCATCCATTCCAAGCTCAAATCACCATTCTTCAAGCAAGATCTCCAAAAATTCCCAACCTCCACAAAAAAATGAACAAGTAACCCCCAAATCCTCACACATGAATGAAATAAATATAAAAGATGGAGAGAGGGGTGAGGTGGCTCCATGTAGGATGCCACATCATCTCTCCTCCAACCCACATCACCAAGGTCAAACCCAAACCCCAAAGCATAATAAATTGGTGGTTGGGCAAAAGACCACTCTCTTACACACTCAACCCAACCCACACCCCTTAAGGACAAAATTAAATATCCATGTAAGAAAAGTGCACATAATTTCTCTTTTCCTCCATAAAAACACAAAAGAGGACCTAAAGTAAGTCCCTCACATCATAGGCTTAGTGGGTGGGTCACTTTAAGAGGTGTGGGACAAGCTTAACTTGTCCCACAAGTCACCAAAATGGCCTAGAAATTCAAAATCCGAATTTCACATGAGCGATTGAGTACACACTACTTCAAACCCATTTAATTCATTCTCATCCCATTCACATATTAAAGCTACCAAATCACATTTATTCCCCCATTTTGTCACATCCTGATTAACACTAGTTAAACAATTTTAATTAACTTAAGAGGGCTGTTAAACAATAATAATAAAGTGACTCCACATACTAATAAAAAATACAAAACTCACAAATAAAATAAAATCAACAAGACAAAATCACAAACTTACCCAAGGTCACTATTGAGGTCACCCCCCCAATGGGAACCTCCAACAATCAACAACAATACACAACATACGAAAACACGAGTTGCCATGGTGACCTATTTGCCAGTACCCCACATTCCTTCGTTGTTGCTCTCCTATTCCCTGTAGTTTGTTGTGATATAATTTCCTGCAAAATCCACCAATACCTTTATGGCCTTATGGCCATATTAATGACATTGAAATAATAAAACACATGCATGTAGACATAACAATTTACATCATTGAATATCCTCAACAAACCCATAGAATCAAATAATTTACCAATTGTTTGATTTTTAACATTTCGATTATAACAATCCATCAATTTGCACTAAGATCACAACATCAACAATCATCTATAAATATCTATAATTCACGTGTAATACATCCATACAATAGTAACAGGTAGAACATCGAATACTGATATAAGAAGCAGACATATAAATTTACTACAATAGTCGCATCATGTCACAAGTATAACATCTATGTAATGTCTATCCAATACGTAAAATGAGTGTATCAATTTCCATCTAGAAATGTCTAATTTTTATTACGATATCAAGGTATAGGGATCCAATAAAGAGTGACCAGAGCCTAAACAATACAACAATAGTAATGACATAACAATTAGTCTATAACAAGGTAACTATTCTAGATCATCATCATCATATCCTTAAATTACCATCAAGGTCCACAATATGATATCGAGTCAAGGTAATAATAATAATAACCAAAACACAATAGAAATCCTCATGTCTGTACCTTTTATTTCTATGCTAACTAGAACACAACAGTCATGTTTACGATTATAGACAATTGGAAACGATACTCATGGTTCATTTAGTGTCGAAGGGAAGTGGGCAATACATTATATAAGATATATTTGACTTATGAAAGCTATAATCTACCAGTTTAAATATAACTAGCAATATTAAAAATTAGTTTAAAAATTGTCTTACAAAGTTTAATATAAGTTAAAATAATAAAATTATATATATCAAGTTAATATAATTATAATACATTAATTTTATAGTTCTTTCCAATTATATTTTTCAATAAATATATATATCATTTTTAACAATTTTCTAAATTTCTAACTAATTGACATGCCATTTCAAATATCTTTAATACAATAGAATTTAAAAACTAAGAAAGTTCCATATAATTATCTATAAATATTTATAGAAATAATATCTTATTATTTCAATTTTTTGTTCAAATTTATCTAAGAAAAATAAAACATAATGAGAATTTATGATACTTATTATTGATCATTCGTCTTGAATTTCTTCATCATAAACATCAAATTCATCTTGAGCCAACTCTCGATATTGCTCTAAATTAACATCAAATTCTCCTAAATCGATAAATAAATTTATCCCAGAGTCTTCTCTCTCATCCACGATATCATTGTCGACAAGATTATCAAATATTGTTAAATCATATTCATCATTTATGCTTTCTGACTCCCCATTTTCTTGTCCTTCACTCTCTACTTGTCCTCCTCCTCATTGTCTATCTTCATTTGTGTACTCAGTATGTTCTAATCCTTGTTCCTCTACATGTTCTCCAATTTCATCCATTATTTCTTCTTCATCAATACTACGTGTCTCGTCCTCATTTATAATATCAACATTATTTTTGGTTAAAAATGATGCATGACAGTTCCACCTTGGATTGTGGTCTATGACAAAAGACTAGTTTGGGTTTTGCATATCTTGGATGATAAAAATTTGTTCACATTGCTCTGGGAAAAGATATGGCTCATCCGTGTCCATAAAATTTGATTCTTTTATCATAGGAAAACCATTACCATGCATATAAATTGTTCTATTATTTCCTTTCTCAATCAATGAAAACCACTTTACTCGAAAGATAACCTTCCTAAAGGCCCTGAAATCAAGTTCCATAATGTCCTCTAGAATTCCATATTACTTTGTCTTTGTTTCAATATTGTTGGAATCCACCACATCAAAATATGCTGATATCCCACAATCAAATGTACGCCTAAGCTTATCCATCTTCTCAATGCGAAAGTGCTTACCATATGCCCACATTGATTTGTAATGTGTCACCTAGACAAATAAAATATTTACAATACAATGTCAATAAATCATACTTAAATATTAACTACAATACAATTTTACTAAATAGCATAAAAAGCTAGAAAATATAAACATGCACACACCTTCCCTAGATTTATTCCATTTACTATTTCTAATTCTTCCCTTGATACATTAAGAGGATTTCTTTTACTTTCTTGTATAATATTATCTCTCAACCAATTCCATGGGCATTTATTTGGCCATGTATTTTTATGACTTTCAGGTAACTCTGGGACTCGACTCATGGACCCCATCCTTCTAACTACTCTTCTATATGCAATTGTGTCAGCTTCTTCTTTCTTTGTTTTGTACAACTCTATCCATTTATCCATGGATTTTGCATGCTTTGCAACATATAGGTGCATTTTATCATACTCATTTCCATGTGTAAGTGAAATTTGGTAAATTATTAAAATTAATATAAAGATATATAAAGGATAAACTATATAACCACTAAATACTTTATAAAAAATGATGCACACCTCGTACTTTTCTAAATCTCCCTTTTCCTTGTAATACTTCACTTTTTAGTATATCTAGTTGAGAATAACCCCACATACTTTGTGTTTTAGAATCAAAATCAGGTAAGTAATTAGATCTAATATTCATCATTGCTTTGAATACGATGTAACCCTCCACAATGGAACCCTTTGGTCAAGCCTTTTGTCTCACAAAATGCTTCAATACCTTCATTAAACACTCAACAAGCCACATTGATCTTGATGCGACTAGACCACAATATTCTATCTCATTAACAAGGTGTATGAGATAGTGGACTTGTGGATCAAAATATACAGTAGGAAGATAATTTTGAAGTGTACACATTAAAATAGGTGCTTTCACCTTCCAATAAATAAGGTCTTCCATTTTAATCTCTTTTGAGGACACAAACCTGAAATATAATGTGTAACTCACATTAGTTTTGAGTAATAAATAATTTATAATAGTATATCAGAATACATATTGGATAAAATTAAATATTATATGGTTACCTGATATATTTTGATAAGAAATATATAGTCTTGGTTATATTTCAATCAAAGGTACTAGGAATAATAATGAGAAGTATAACCTGCAAAAAAGAAGTGTACATTTGTTAAATATATTAGTTAATCTATATCAATGAAATTTGAAGAAAAGAAAAACATTTTAACTCTAAATTTAAAACTCACCTTAATCAGGTTGTGCCAATCATGTGTTTTTAGTCCTATTAGATCCTCATTTTTTGCTCTAGAGAAACAATTCTTTATTGTGGCACCATAACCTATAGGGAACCTTATTTTCTTTATGGCTTCATTGATATGATTTATCTCCTCAGTGCTTAATCTCTAAGGAGAAGGGAGGAATGTGTTATCATCAGGATTTGGCCATAAATGACGTGTGACTTTACTCACTTCAAGGTCCTTCCTCAACCGTATTCCATCTTCCTTTTTTCCAATGATAAGATTCCATAGTGATCTTGATACATTGTATCCAATGCGCATAACATAAAGTAGGTGTATGATGGGCATACTCCTATAATACTCAAGTTCATAAAATATTGAATACCTTTTCATGCCTAGAGGTAGTTGTTCTTCACATAAAGAAAACAATTATAAATTAGTACAATACTCAATGTTGGTCTAAAAGGAGTTAATAGATTTTTATATTTTTCCTCACCTCCACCATCATGATAAGCAATATACCAGTCATTTGGAGTCAAAACCCTTGGAATAGCATCTCTTACTGGTTTTGTATTAAAATCATTTCATTTTGTTAATCTATATGGATGATTAAGAGGCAAGAATTGTCTATATTCATAGTATATATCCTTCTTTAAGTGTTTTGAGTGTCTCACAATTGTTTGAAATCCACATGATGGACACCCAACTTTCCCTTTTGTTTGAATACCTATAGTAATGCATAATCATTATGTCAATGTAAAATTTTAAATATTTTCAACAACTATAAAATGATGTGCAATATTAAATTTACATAATATATTATAAATCCACTTACCACAACATAAAGATAATCTTGGGGCGTCATGAATGGTCCAACACATCATGCCTCGAAAGAAGAAATCTCTCCTCCCAATAGGCCTTGATATGTCATGCATTTCAAATCCCAGCCATAACTGTTTAAGCTCATCAATGAGGGGCCTCAAATATACATCCATATTGCGTACTTGATACTTTCCTATAACCATAGATAAGTTCAAAAATAATTAGATACTATTATATTATGAATATTTCATATAAAAATTAGAAATAAAATATATAAGTCAGGAAGGTTAATCACCTGGAATAATTAGAGTCAACATTATATGTTCCTTCTTTATTGCCATCCATGGTGGGATATTATTGAGGATTGTAACTACTGGCAATGTTGACCATCCTGATGATTGAATTGAGAATGGATTAATCCCATCCATAGCTATTGAAATTCTTGCATTTCATTTCTCACGTGAAAAATCTGGCCATTTCTCATCAATTTCTCTCCATGCCTTGCCATCTTCTACTGTTCGTAAGGTTCCATGACTGATTCTATTCTCAAAATGCCAACCCATGAGATTTACTAATTCGTTACATTTAAACATTTGCTTAAGTTGTGGAATTAAAGGAAAATGGTGAAGAATTTTCCGTGGAATTTTTTTCGACTCAACAACACCTTGATGCTTATATCTACTAGTATGAAAAACATCACATTCTTGTAATGATTCTTTCACACCATAATATAACATACAATCATTAGGACATGCATGGTAAACATCATAGTTCAATCCTATATTTCTTAAAGAGTGTTTCACTTCCCTGTAGGACTAAGGAAGATGATTACCCTTGGGAAGAACCTTCATAGAAAGAACTCTACATGATAAGAACACACAATCCAATTAGAAACAAATAATATGACATATGTGTGTATGTAATCATTGTAAAACATGATTAAAAATGTTGATATAAAGAAATGTGAAGAAATGTAATATTTAATTATTAAATTTTCGTACCTCAAAAAAGCAGTAAAGCTAGTATCTTACCACCCATATATAGCCTTTATGTTCAATAAAAAAAATATTGTTGATAATACAGATATATCTGCATTTTCATACACCATTTTCCTTGCCATTTCATTCAATTCAAAGTCCTTCTTAGTGAAAATGTCATGAAGTAAATTATCAATAGTTGGATCCATGTTTGGAACTTCATCATTCATTATGTTGTTTTGGTTTATATCCTCCACATGTGGATTAGTTGTATTGGGAGGAATAATATTGGGAACCTACAATATGATTTTATATTACTAAATAATCCATGGGAAGTAGTTGAAAATAAATCATGCCACATGGCTAAAAGTGACAAGAAAAAACAAATTTTGAACTTACCATGTCATTAGGTTCCATGTGACCATTTCCTTTCAAGTGAGAAATAGTTATAGAACATCTCCATCTTCTATGCCCTTTATATTTGAAGCATTCACTATGAAAAAGCTATTACAGTTACTGATTATTAACCTCTTATCTTGTAAGATTATTTGATCAACAAATATTGGAAAATAACACAACTGTAACTTCACAAATACAAACACATAAGAAATACCCAACAAGGTGAATACAATATTTTCGGACAATTGTCCCTGGAAAAACCCCGTAGGGAAAACCAGTACTACAGATGAGAAATATATTAAGCTTCAACAAATCAAGAGATACAAATACTACTTGCCTCTTACTGGCAGAGCTCCAACAATCTCCTAATCCTCCTGTTGATATTCCTCCACTGCTATCTCCAATGCTATCACTGCGCCCTTGCTAACACTAAAAGACTACTTGCTAACACTGCAAGTTTCTCTAAAAATTTCCTTGTTACAAATGACCCCAATGACCCCCTTATATACTACTCTCGTTGAAAATCAACAGCCGAGATTAATACAAATGAATGGCTGAGATTAAGACAACTCAATAACCATAACAACCTTGGTTATGAGGTGTCACCTAAAAGGAGTCAATATTAGATAACAATTGTTCTTATCCTAACAATATTTGTTTGACAAAAACAACTATTTCTCTAAATTCTAGGCTGTCCAAACTACCCATAACAAATGGATGAGGAAAAACAGTTGTCCAAGTTACTAACTACTAATATTAACACTCCCTCTTAGCGAGGAAGCTGTTCTGCATGACACCCAACATCTCTCTGAAGAAGATAAATTTTTCCTTCCCCAATGCCTTTGTCAGAATGTCTGCTACCTGCTGATCTGTAGGTACAAACTGCAGCTTAACAACCCCGCGCCATACACATTCTCTGATGAAGTGATACTTGATGTCTATATGTTTTGACCTATCATGAAACACCGGATTCTCAGTCAACTTGATGCAACTTTGATTGTCGCAATGTATCACCGTAGTCTCAACCTTCTGACCAAACAAAGCTACTAGCAAATTCTGAAGCCATATAGCTTCACATGTTGCCATGCTAGCTGCTATGTACTCTGACTCTGCTAAACTCAAAGCCACAGACTTCTGCTTCCTGCTGAACCAAGATACAACTCCTGATCCCAGACTGAAACAATACCCTGAAGTGCTCCTCTTGTCCGTTGTACTACCTACCCAATCTGCATCAGTATAGCCCATCAACCTGATTCCTTCACCTCGAGCATATCTAATTCCATACTCGATTGTACCTTCCAAATAACATAGCACATGCTTTGCCGTAGTCCAATGCACTCTCTTTGGCTCAACCATGAACTGACTAAGAGAGTTAAATGTAAAAGCTATATCTGGCCTGGTATTGACCAAATACATGAGAGAACCAATCAACTTCCTGTATAAGGTGGGGTCTACATCCTTCTCCTTAGATGTGTCTACCTTCCTCCAATTCATGATCATGGGTGTAGACATGGCTTTGCAATCTTCCATCCTGAACCTTTTCAAGATTTCCATGCAATATTTCCCTTGCCCAAGGAAAATCTCTCCATCTTTCTGCCATACCTCCATGCCTAGAAAGTAGTGCATAAGTCCCAAATCCTTCATCTCGAACTCCGCTGCAAGATCCCTCTTGCATTCTTCTATGAGCCCCAGTGAACCTATAAGGAACAAGTCATCTACATATAGAACAAGAATGAGAATCTCACCTCCAACTACCAAGTAGTAGAGATTAGCATCTGGCTCACTCTTCACAAAGCCCATTTCCTGTAAGTAACTATCAATGCGCTCATACCATGCTCTGGGAGCCTGATTGAGTCCGTACAACGCTCTCTTTAGTCTACACACATGGGTCTCTTTGCTGTGTGCTACAAAGCCTTTTGGTTGTTCTATGTATACCTCCTCTTTCAACTCACCATTAAGAAACGTTGTCTTGACATCCATTTGATGGATCTGCCATCCCATCTGTGCTGAAATTGAGATTACAGCTCATATAGAAGTATACCTGGCAACATGAGCAAATGTCTCCTTGTAGTCTATTCCCTCTTTCTGAGAGAACCCGTTTGCCACGAACCTTGCCTTATATTTCTCGATGCTACCATTTACACCGTGCTTGATCTTATAGATACAACGTGATCCAACCACTACCCTATCTATTGGTCTAGGCACTACCTCCCACACATCATTCTGCATAATTGAAGTATACTCCTCAACCATTGCTTCTTGCCACACTTGATGTTGTGAAGTCTCCTAATAGCTAGAAGGTTCACTATCTACCAACATACTAACTAATGCAACATAGTCATCATACCTGGCTGGTGGTTTCCGTTGTCTATCACTCCTCCTAGGAGTACCCACTAACTCCCGAGTATTCTTCTGTGTTTGTTGAACCTCACGGTTCTTGCTGCCAACTGTAGAGGATGAAATATAAACCTCCATGTCTTCTTGATGCATCTCTTCTTGCACATGTTGCTCCTTACTTTGAAAACTCTCTCCTCTTGAGTCTATGCTTGTACTAGTAACTGTACTCGAGCTTTGCTGCCCTTGACTCGATTGAGTGATCCTTGGAGCTTCTGTTGGCTGTTTACTCTGATCATCTACTAGCAAATCTCTAGACCTTCTAAATGCCTTATCCTCCATGAACTTGACATCACGTCGAACAATAATCCTTCTGGTCCCTGGAATGAATATCCAATATGCCTTAGAGGTTTCATTGTACCCCACAAAGTACCGTCTCTCTGAAGTCTGATCTAACTTGGTACGTGTATCCTTAGGAATGTGACAACATGCCAAACTCCCAAAGATCCTAAAGTGACTGACATTTGGCTTCTTCCCAGTGAATGCTTCCTCTAGTGTCATCTTCCCTAGTACCTTATGTGGAACTCTATTATGTATGTATACTATTGTATTGCATGCCTCTGCCCACAGATAATGGGGTAAATCCTGGTCATGCAACATAGCCCTTAATGCCTCTGTTATAGACCGATTCTTCCTCTCAGTAACTCCATTCTGTTGCGGATTGTAAGGAACAGTCCACTCTCTCTTGATTCCTTCTCTGGTACAGAACTCCTGGAAATCATTTCTTTTGTACTCACCTCCATTGTCTGACCGAAGAAATTTTATCTTCCTTTCTGTCGAATTCTCGACAAGAGCTTTGAACTCTTGGAAGTGACTGAAAACCTCATCCTTGGTCTTCAAGAAGTATATCCATGTCTTCCTGGAGAAATCATCAATAAAAGTAACAAAGTACTCATACCCTCTGAGAGACTTCATCGACATTGGTCCACATACATCTGAATGTACTAGATCAAGAACGCCCTTGGATCTGGTGTCACTCCTTGGAAAATATGCTTTAGCAAACTTCCCCAACACGCATCCCTTACATACATCATCGTACTCTGTGCTCACCTCAGGAACACCTGTCACTGTCTCATGAAGTAATTTAAGGGCTCCATGATGGATATGGCCCATCCTTCTATGCCATAGCTCTCCCTGATCTCTAAGATTACTGTTGCTCATGAGTGCCTTAGGAATGTCAAACTGCAGCCTATAAAGCCGACTGCTCCTAACTCCAATAGCTATGGGTGATTTCCAATCCTTGTGCTTGATCAACACATGTGCCACTCTAAAGAGTACATTGTACCCTTTGTCCTGAAGGACAGATACAGAAATCAAATTCATCCCTAAGCCTGGAACATGCAACACCTCATGAAGGGGAATCATCTTACCACTCTCCCTCTGAAACTGAACAGTCCCTTTCCCAACTGAGTTGAGTTTGGACATGTTCTCCGTAGAGATCTGGATTCTGGTGCTCTCTTCCTTATAACTGGAGAAGTATTCTCTAACTCCTGTCATATGATATGATGCCCCACTATCTATGTACCAAACACTCTGTGAGGTTGAGCTAACCATACATGCTATGAGTGCAAACTCATCTTCCATTCTACTAGAGAGCTCATCTGCACTTGCTGAATCTGCAACTTGCTTCTTGCCTTTCTTTTCATTCTTCTTCCTTTCTGGGAAATCGTTGACATAGTGGCCAAACTCGTGACAGCCATAGCACTTGATCTTTGAAGAGTCTTTCTTCTTCTTTTCACCTTGTGAATTTGATCCTTTACTAGACCCCTTCTTTGCTTTCCCTTTACCCGCTAGGGCAACATTTTCCTGTTCCACCTCACTTTTCTAACTCTTATTGTTGGCTGCATTGACAAGACTTAGTCTAAGCTCCTCCTGAGTGAAATCACTCCATAGTCGATCCCAACTCGGTAAGGTATCTCATCCATTGATGACTTGAACAAAGACATCCCACTGCTTAGTAAACCCATTTAGGGCTATTCTCACTAGCTCGTCATCACTTGGTTTGTCTCTAATAACTGCCAATTCATCCTTGACAAGTCTAAGTCTGGTGAGGTAACTTGTGATTTCTTCTCCCTTATTCATCCAAGTATTCCTCAACTTTTCTCTGAGAATCAGCTTCCGATTAGTGGTAGCATTCTGGCACAAATTCATAATGGCATCCCACATCGTCTTCGTTGTATCTAACTCTGTAATATGCGGAAGAATATGATCCTTGACACCATCAAGAATCAGCCTCCTGGCCTTGGCATATTCCTTCTTATATGCTAAGAGTTGTGTTGCATCTTTAGGTATAGGTACAACAGTGGTCACATATTCCTTGATACCATTCTCTTCCAGCAATAGAGAAATTATGGCTTTCCAGACACCAAAATTCGAGGCTCCATCCAATCTGTCCTGATCTCTTAAACCTGCTGAGGCCATCTTAAAAGAAAGTAATAATAATAATTTTGAAGAGATTAAATTGGGTTTTATAAACCCTCACTTTCTTTCACCTAGGGTAAATCTCTTCTACCCGAACTTAGCTCTGATACCATGTGAAAAATCTATTACAGTTACTGATTATTAACCTCCTATCTTGTAAGATTATTTGATCAACAAATATTGGAAAATAACACAACTGTAACTTCACAAATACAAACACATAAGAAATACCCAACAAGGTGAACACAATATTTTCAGACAATTGTCCCTGGAAAAACCCCGTAGGGAAAACCAGTACTACAGATGAGAAATATATTAAACTTTAGCAAATCAAGAGATACAAATACTGCTTGCCTTTTACTGGCAGAGCTCCGACAATCTCCTAATCCTCCTGCTGATATTCCTCCACTGCTATCTCCAACGCTATCACTGCACCCTTGCTAACACTGCAAGTTTCTCTAAAAACTTCCTTGTTACAAATGACCCCAATGACCCCCTTATTTACTACTCTCGTTGAAAATCAACGGCCGAGATTAATACAAATGAATGGATGAGATTAAGACAACTCAATAACCATAAAAACCTTGGTTATGAGGTGTCACCTAAAAGGAGTCAATATTAGATAACTATTGTTCTTATCCTAACAATATTTGTTTGACAAAAAAAACTATTTCTCTAAATTCTAGGCTGTCCAAACTACCCATAACAAATGAATGAGGACAAACAGTTGTCCAAGCTACTAACTACTAAGATTAACATTCACAATATGTACTTTGCTCATACCAGTCACTAGTGTAGGGTTGAGGACCACCACTAGAATCACTATCATTGGAATTACTAGGCATTTTAAAATCTACCAAAAGTTCAAACAAACATATCTTAATGATAAAACACAAAAGTTCAAACAAATGTATCTTTATGATAAACAATAAAAATTGTAACTCTTAGTATTTAATACAATGTCTAGATTACAAATGCACAAAATTTGAAATATATAAATAAACCTTGTATAATATCAATAAAATAGAATTTTATGGAGTCAATGCTAAATTTAATAGTTTAAAACTTTGTCTATAAAAAACCAACAAAATTGAAATTTTAATTTGTTTGAAATTTTATTAGAAATATTATAGATAAATCCATATAAAATTTAGAAGAATAATTTTATGAGTTATATTTGTGGTTTAATAATTTAATAAATACAATTCACTATAAATGTATAACTGACAAATAACACTTAATCACTCTTGTTCCATAAACTATAAAATATTGCATATTTCAATTTTTATGTTATATACAATTATTAAAAAATATAGTTATTTTATATTTATTGTCCTAATTTTAACTTCTAAAAATAAATATAAACTCTTTTAATAACAATAATTGTAATTAAATATTTTAATTATATATAAAATTAGTATATAATCATTTCTTATTATTTATATTATTGTGCATACTTTCCTCAACATTAATACTAATTGTTTGATTCATTAAACCTACCATTAATAAATACTAATTATTTAGTCATTAATATTACTATGACTAGTATTTTTACCTATGTGTCATACTCAAGTTTATCTCATGTTTATCCATAATTTATGGTATTCAAATTTTTAAGAGTCTTTCCCCATGTCAATATTCTTCAAGTCTTGCCTTGATTTAAGGCTTAAACCTTACCAAAAAAACATTTCAAATACATTTCAATTTTCTTTCTTTCTTTCAAGTTGCAGACCTCGAAAAATTTAATGGATCATGAAACAAGGTAATCTCCCTAAACAATATCATAACTATTTTTTTTCCAAATTTTTTTTTTTTTTTTTAACATGTTGAAATTTATCCAAATCTATGGTTAGTTTGCATAGTATATTAACTATTTTTCTCCCAAAAACAATCTTTTGTTGTTATATCTCTTTAAGGTTTCTAAACTCGGTTTCCACCACCTCGTCTTTGAGTATGCTAATGCAGCTACACAAAAGACTCTATTCTAGGTACGGATTCATTTTTTCTCTTTTTACTATTATTATTATTTATATTATCTGCAGATTTTAATCATGTCACATAATCTCATTTTTTTGGAAGTAGTGAATTTCTAAGTTTGTGGTATATAGTAATCTCGTGATTTTTCTAATCACTTATGTAACTTTTAACTTTTAAAAATCAAGATAAATCTTTTGAAAACAACACTGACTGAAATGGCCAATGTAGATGCAAAGAAGCATTGTTTATAATTTCCACATTATACTTTGTAGCTTAGGGTTTCAGACCATAAAAAAATGTTAAAAAACAATTGTAAATTGTCTATTTGTAGGACTCCAAAAATATTCTTAAATACATTTACTTTATTATTGAAAATATGGTTTACTTTATCATAGAAAATCTGCATTCCATAAATAAAAACTAGTGAAGATGACTGCACATTATTATTATAAATTGTCAAAATAAGTGTAAAAACCCTGAACTATAGAATTTAAAGTCGAGAAAATTGTGAAATATAGATCTACTTGCATAGGGAAGCCTGTTATTAGATTCTATTTGATTGTGAACTGAGCCTTGGAAGAAATCAAAGATTATATATAAACTCCCAACAAATTTTTGAAATAAAGTTAGAGCCCTTCAAGGAAAATCTAATCCGAATGATATCTACCCCATCCATTAGGTCCTGTTAAAAATTCAAAACACACAAAAAAAGACATGTTTACCCAATCCAACCATGAAATCAAGATTCCAACCATTTAGACCATTTAGGCTTTATGAGGTAGAAGTGATAGATATATAGGTGAGTTTATCTATGAAATAGGAAAGGATGTGTTTGAGAATGGAAAAAAAAAAAAATTAATTAAAATCTTTTGTTTGGAGGAATTTTTGTGTTGCTTTCCTTTTATCCGATGCAAGATCCAAGAGTTACAGCTGATTACTGTTATAAAAAATTGTTTTTGCCTTGTAGAACATAAATATTTTTCCCCTTTTGCTCCTAAATGTTAGAGACTTACAGTTGACTAGGATGTCGGTTACAAAACAGAGTTTTCTCCCTCTTAGAGAGAATTCGCTGAGCTATCTAATGTGAAGGTTTCGAATATCTTTTCCATATTGCTCGAGAATTTTGAGAAAGAAACAAGTCCCTTAAATGTTTTACATCTTATGCAAGTCCCTTAAATGTTTTGCATCTTATGCTGGAAACTTTTGAGAAAGGAACAAGTCCCTTGATCCTTTTGCATCTTCAAATACATTGATTAAGATTTCAAAAGAAACATGCATATCTAAACTACATATAAATTTATAATTTATGAGTTTACTGGTGCAATATTCATTTTTAGAGACAATAAATATTCTATTAGAGAACATGCAAATAATGAAAGACTGCAAGTATATGCAACGAATAATTCGATGGATTAGCTCTAACTTTAAAACAAGACTAAGATCTACTCTAACTAACTTCCATTCTGATCAATATGAAGTTTAGTTTCAGCAGTAAAGAGAAGCATGCAGCCCGGTAGATTTCTACAAGAATCACAAATATACATACCAACTATTCTTAGAACACTCAGGCCAATAATCTATATTAACAATTTAGAAGCCAAAAGTAATATTTTCCCTAATTCATTCTTCCTTATACGGTCTTTTAGGTGTAGCTACATGTGATTACATATATCACACGACACATTTACATGCAGTTTTACTAAAATACATGTCATGTTAAATGGTATGCCGTGACGGGTAGGAGCAACTCAAACCATGTTTTAATCCTAGAGAACAAGTTGTTACACAATTTGGATAGGGCATACCCACCTAAGCTAAAATATTAGAAAAATTAAAAAAAAAGATAATTATTGCAGGACAAACCGAATCAAAGCCATAGTACCTGTCTGAATGCAATATTGCAAATGCTGGTTTGATATTCAAATACAGAAAATGGATTTTTCAACTCTCAAAAAGTCAAACAGAAACATGGATGGCTTGTTTTTCCCTGTATAAATACTTTAGTAAATTTCTAATCAACCAAAATGCATAACTAAGAAATGACATCACTGCAAGAGTCCTATGGCGAGTGCACGCGGGAAAAGGAGATGCAAGGAGGTACCACGTGGCCACTCGATGCTTCTTCAAAAATCAAGGGAGTAGTGGAGACCATGGAGTAGCACGGGGCCTCCATGTGGAGTTGGGCATGGTAGAGGTACCAACTCACCGATCAAGAAGTGAGCTGATGGGTGAAGGATGATTCGACATTGACTTTTCAAAAATGGGCATGAATCACTGAGTAAGGCGATTGAGTGAAAATGGTAAAATTCACGTGGAACCAATGCCCACACCAAGTTGAAGGATAAGCGGTCATCAGGTGAATGAATGCAAAGTTCAGGTGAATGAGAAGAGGGGCTTGCCGTTCAAACAACTGCAAACATAATTGAGTTGCTAAGGATCTGACCATGAATATATCCAAAGAATAAAATTGTAACTGTAGCGAAGTAAAGGCCATGCATATAGCCGAGCCAATGTCTACACACTCATAAAAAAACATATTTAAATGTATGTCAATTATTGCAGCATACAGAAGACATCGTTATCCTCACAAGGTAGTCATAATGTTTCACCATATACAACAAACAGGTCTTCAATCCAATCAGTTTACATTTGCAAATATACTCCCAGCCTGTGGCAAAATAGGAGCTTTGTAATAGGGCATTTACAGCCATCAAAGCACAAAGGATAGATGAATTTTCTCAGGTGTAGTTGCAACTACCCTACTAGACATCTATACAAAATGTGGAAGCATACCTAATGCACATGAACTGTTTGAAACAATGCATGAAAAAGATGTCGTATCAGGGATTGCCATGATTGCAGTATATGTACTAGATGGATTTTGCAGGGATGCTCTCACTCTTTGACGTACTAAAACACTTTAGAACATGACCTAACGATTTAAGCTTCATTGGGCAATAAGGGATTAATAGTGCACCAATCATCGGCGACGCAAAGAAAATATTTGCCAATTTCTATTAATAACTACAAGAAATATATACATAAACATTAGCTTTAATATATTTCACATGAACTCCAAAGAAAATTAATAGGAGAAGCCGAATACAACAGTATCATGCGCGGAAGCCATGAGACAACATTTCTTTGAGGCATTCTATCAACAAATTCATATTGTGCATATTCTGCAATCATGGTATTCCATGAGCCCACATTTCTTTGAGGCATTTTATCAAATAGTTCACGTGCCTTGTCTATGCTTCCACATTTTGAATACACTATCAGGTAGTTGCAATTACATCAATCAAAATTCCTCTATCCATTATGGTTTGATGGATGTCCATACCCTGTTCCAAAGCTCCCATTTTAGCACAGGCATGGAGGATGCTGACAAAGGTTGTGGAATTTGGCTTTACATCTGCCAATTGCAATTGAATGAATGTTTCTAAGTAATTATAACACATTTATGCAATCATGACTGTCCGCGATACCACATTTTTTCAGGGATTCTGTTGAATAGTTCACGTGCCTTGTCTATGGTTCCACATTTTGCATACATGTCTACCAGGACATTTGCAACCACATTTGACAAAATTCCTCTATCCTTTATGCTTTGATGGATGTCCTTACCTTGTTCCAAAGCTTCCATTTTTCCACAGGCTGAGAGTATGTTGGCAAATGTAAACTGATTGGGTTGAAGGCCTATTTGTTGCATATGGTGAAATAGTGTGACTGCCTCGCGAGGATAACCATGGAATCTCCCCGCCGACAAGGTTAGAGATCGCTTCCCCCAAGTCTTATCCCATCAAATTCTTTTCCCTCATCTTCTCCTTCTTGTTTGAGGTATCTGCTTGCTCCTGCTGAGGCTTTTTTTTGGATAAAATTTTTAATGCATATCATAATAGCCATTCCATTATAACCCAAACGCTATTTCAAGAAGAGGGTCAGTCAAGAGAAGAATCACGATTTACAATTACAAGTTAGAATAAGAGGGATGAAAGACATGAGTTATAGGTGCTACCATGCAAATGACATACACAAAATCATGAATAAAAATTATATACCATGTAGGCGATTGTTGGAATGAGGCAGAGTAAGAAGCTACATAAACCAAAAAACACTTGCAACCGAAGAGAGGGATTGTCAGAACGTAGCACTTGCTTGACACCCAAAATTTGTCTGCAAGCTCCCATACAAGCGTCAATGGATAGAATGAAGGGAACTAATAAATTTTCATACCTGTATAGTCACACTCTAAGGGCTCTTGTCTCTTGCCAAACTGCGTAGATGCAGGGAATAACTCTTGGCAGGTTGTGAATATTTAATGGAGACTGAGGTGCAGGTGGAACACCTGATAGGCAGAAGACCCCACGCCACCTCAAGGTCATATCCAAGAGCTTGTAGACCAGTTGCAACAGTAATGTAGACACTTAAAATTGGTTACTCAATTTAGTGTCCCTCTCATCCATTTACTTGCTTAGGTAACCTGGGGCACGTTTTACGTCACCAACTATCCCCTTGGGATATTATCCAATTTGTGATTTAATCACTTACTCTAAATTTAATTCACCCCATCATATCTTACCCATGAGTGATTAAATATTAAATATTTAATTACGCTTCTTCCCATGCATCTTAATCACTTATCTACCCCAAATTTATCCTATCTATGTATCACATCTATTTTTCCGCTTCCCTAAGCGGGATATTTCCCGTATTCGGGGTAATTCTCATCTTTCTTGAAATCGCTCATTTTGGCCATCTCGGGAGTCTATTCCGCGATCGGCGCCGACCCATATGGTCGGCGCCGATTTTCTAGGAGCGGCGCCGATTATAAAAGCAAGTCCAGAACTCAGTTCTAGGGACCGAAAAAGAGACCACGAACGAGCGAAAAAGCGAACAGACGAAAAAAGGAAGCACTTACGCACGAACAGAGAGCGAGAGAGATACAGGTTGTGAGAAAGAGAGATCTTCTTAGCATCAATTGTATCAAATTAGGGCAGATCCTGTCCGAATCAATCCCTGAGAGGAGCACCGTTACTCTGTCCCTGTCACATCAGCATCGCACACCACCATCTATCATCTGGTGACTCTGTTCCAGTGTCTCGCCAACTTCGGCACATCCAGCAGACCACATTCACCTTCCAATTCCCGAATCTTATCGCACAGTCCCTGATTGATCGATCTGCCTCAAGTCGACGCCGATCTTACCCAGTCGACGCCGATCCGATCTCAATCGACGCCGATTCTACCCAGTCGACGCCGATTTCCCTGCAGATAGGTAAAAGGATACAGGTAACACAAATCCGGCATTATTTCATAGTTCCCTGTTTTCTGTACTTTCTGTCTGCTGTTTAGATTCTGTCTTATTACTGCAATAAGAAAATCTAGCTTTTCACTTACATCTCTTATCATGTATGCTTCTTTTCTTAATTGAAAACGTGGACTGACATCCGCCGAGGAAGCTTATCATTTCCCGGACCCACTTCTCGGGTAGTCCACCTAAATATCTTTTAACGTGGTCTTTTTCTGTCAAGCATCGGTGTTTTGCAGGTTACTCGGATCTATTGTGCGAATTGCTCGTGTGCGCCCGTCTTATCTACATCGGCTTCCTCATCCATCTACATCTTCATCAGGTATCAATTTCATTGGGGTTTTTCAGGGTTTTTGTGTTTAGTTTGGTGCATTAACTTGGACAGGTAACAAGCGCGAAATTCTTGATCTACATTCTGGCACGCCCGGTGGGACTTGAACCAAAGTCCCTTATTGGTAAGTTCATTTCTTTCCTAGTTTTGAACTTTGTTCCTTTTCTTCACTGATTTCTATCAGTCCTATTTGAGCATTTCTTTTCATCATTTCAATCTTGCTTTTTTTTAGGCGAAATCGTTATCTTCGAAATTTTTCTAGTTCCTTAAAAATAGAGATTTCTGTTTCACCGTTATCTGGATAATCTTTCTGGGTTTTCTTTGGTGTTTGCTTAACCTCTTCTTGTGGAGCACTTTGCTTGTTCGTGGGATTGTTCGAGGGGAAGAGCTCAACAACGCGCTTTTTGAAGTCCACACACCTTTGGAGAGCTAAATCTACAGGTATTCCTCTTTTACGGTGTTTTCTCCTTTTTAGGATTTCTTTGTCGGTTGCCTATCACATCCAAACACTTCAATTTTTGGTGCTTAAAAAGAACTTAATCGCATTTGGGAAAGAATCTGTTTGACTTGTCTTCATCGAAATCAAACACTTCATTTTTAAGTGCTTAAAAATAACTTTTCCTTTGTCATTGCTGCATGTTTTTCATCTAGTTTTAATTAGGCTGGAAAATTGATCAAAATCGGTAGTGACACTATTTGATTTTTATTTTTCACCCTTGCACACAAAGCCAAAATCACTAGGTATAAAGCATTTAAACAAAATTCCTTCCCTGGCCTCGCCTACTTGGAAGTGATATCCAAGAGGAAGAGCCTACGCGGTACTTAGGCCGCGCTATAAATTCACGGAAGATTTTGGTATATATTGGCAAAGCACCCGACTCCCTTATCGCAGCGGTGTGTGAAGTGCGGGGGTAGGCCCCTATATCAAGCCACGTACCGGTCTTTTACTGAAGTGCCTTCGGGACTCCTCACCAAACATTACCCAAACCATCCTTAGTTTGGCTATCTGAGTAGTTCCTGTTCTAAAAAGCCTTCCCTAACATTTTCTTTTCTTAAAAGCATCAAAATTTAAAGGAGATAATCACTTGCGCTGCTTGAATTGTCTGTGCATTAGTTAGGTCAATCTTCTTTTCTGCGTGTTTATGACGGTTATCACTCGGTCACAATCTAGAAGAATGGCTCAACTGGTTCCTTCTTCCTCCGAGATCACCACTAGTGTGGAGGTTACGGCACCCCCCTAATCTTCCTCGGGACCGCTGTTAGTTGGTTCCCCATCATGGTCATATAATCCTTTCTATCAAGCCAAAGCAATCCCATCACGTCCAGCTTCCCCTAGTCCTTCGGAAATATCATCTGGCTCGGAGTATGTTCCCCGCGGGGATCCTGAATTCCAGGCATTCCTCGATCGCAATCCGATAGCCCTCATGGACTACCTAGTACACAAGTCTATTCAAATATCTGATCAAGGACCACCAATCCAACAAGTATACGATTATCCTCGTGGATCACCCCAGGCCTTTGTAGAGCAGTTTGCATCATCTCTCTTGCCTCGAGCCACGGAGAAGGGCGAGGCCCCTATGCCTCCCTTTTCTCTTCCACCTACCATATCGACTAGTTCTCAAATAGTCTTACCTATTCCTAACACCGCAGTTACCTCGAGTATTCCACAACCTACTTCTGAGAAGTCTTTTGCCCTGGCTATAATGAATGCGTCTGCACACCCGCATATTGCTGTTAATTCATCTATGCCCTCCATCGTTTCCCAAGGTCAGTACCTCTTCATGAGCCAACCCCCTCCGAATAGTCAGTTGGCTCCTACTTCTCGTCCTCTAGGGGGTCTTTCTTCCAATATTCCAGCAACTGTGACCTTTTCCCATCCTCTAACATCAGCACCCTTAATACCTAATCCAGCAGTAGAAGGCCCCTTTCAGGTCTTGTTCCCCAATATGTCCAATCAAGCTGGCACTCATATTCCTCAATCTGTCTCGATTCAATCAACAAACATAGGAGTCCACCAATCACAGGCTCCGTCCGTCACCCAACCTTCATTTTCTCAACCACTTATTATCTCACAGCCTGCCTATACGCAAGCTACCTCACAGCAAATACCCCACCCGGTGTCACCCAGAACACCTGGTTATTCCTCTTATCATCCTATCCATCAACAGATGAATCCCCCATTGACACCTCAACAACATCCACCACTTGCTTCTTATGTAGGACATACCAATGTACCTCCTCCTCAATCTGACGTGGTTCAAATTCTCTTCAAGAAAATCGCAGACTTGGAAGCCTCCACAAAAGGGGCTCGTCCTTCATACTCCTTTGAAGAAGTGTGTAATGAACCCATTCACCCCTCAGTAGCTTTCAAGCCTTATCCTCCCCAATGGGAACTTCCTAAATTTTCAAAATTTCATAGTCGGGAAGACCCTCAACAACATTTGCGAGCATTCAAACATGCTTGCTACCTCATAGTCCAGGATCAGGAGCTTATGCTCCGTACCTTTCCTATGTCTCTAGCAGGTCCTGCTTTAGACTGGTACAATAACATTCCTCAACATTCCTTGTTTTCTTTCTCTCAATTGGCCCAGATGTTTGTTGAAAACTTTTCAATAAATATCGCGCATAAGATCTCGATCACAGATCTTTATAACATTCGCCAATTCGATGATGAGTCTATTGCAGACTTTGTCACTCGTTGGAGAGGGATAATCAACCAATTGTCTTTCTCCCTTCCTCAATCCCAACAAATCGAGTTGTTTACTCGATCTTGTGCTAATCACATTTCTTCCACTTTAAGGATCCAAACTTTTCATACCTTTGAAGAAGCCTTTACAATGGCACGCAAACTTGAATCTCGCGCCATTGAACAAGGGAAGCTAAAACTTCGCTCTAAATCTAAACCCGATTTTTCTCGGTTTACCAAACCAAATTCTTCCCCTTCTAAAGATAAAGAATCAGGGATCCACCAATGCCATCGTATTAAAAGCATCACAAGCCGATAACACTCCTAATCAAACACCACGAAGAGACTCCTCATCTTCTCGAAAAGGGACTTCATCATCTCGATCCTTCGCTCCATTGGGGGAATCATATGCCTCTATCTTAGAAAAAATGTTGGAAGTTCGCATGATCGAACTTCCCCCCATTAGGAATATTGATGAAAGCCGAGAACGCCCATTCTGGTATAGGGAAAATGATTTCTGTCCTTATCATAGAACCAAAGGTCATGACATTGAAGGATGTCAGACTTTCAAAAATCTTGTCCAGAAATTCATTGATAAAGGCGAGCTCATTCTGGATAACCCAAATGCTCCCCCAAATTAGGCACTCGATGTTTTTAAACAACCTTTTCCCAATCATGCCCCTAACCATAATGCTTCAGAGTCTCAAAAACCAAACACCCACACTATCAACTTCATCTCTACTGAAGAATCTTCTTCTGAAACCAAGCCATCTGCGAACACATCAATCGAATCAGAACCTCCTTCCACTTCATCAATCACTGGAACTCCACCATCTTCAGATAGCTTGTCTTTGAATATTCCTACATTACTAAGCACGGAGTCATCTGTCTCCGCTCCTTTGTCTGACCTTCCATCCATACCCGAGACAGTGTCATCCTCATCTATCTCATCGTCAGACATTCTTTCAATACTCGAGGCAATTACATCCCTTCGAGTTTCCACTGCAGACACATCTACTTCTGTTGCTCCCATTCCCGCTGCAACTATGCCCTTAGTGAACGTACCTATAATTGTGCCGACCTCAACGGAAGCGTCTTCGATTTTGACCCTTCCTATCTCTTTTCCTACAGTAGTTTCACCCATGATTACTGCATCAGAAGTAGTCCCTTCGCAAGGAACTGCTTCTTCATCACCCCCTTCTTCCATCACTAATGTTACTTTGCCTATTAAATAAAACCCAAAAGAAGTAGTACCAACACCTATACACTCGATTCCTGAACCTAAACCGAGACAACCAAAATCTAATGTTACACCATCAGTACCTCCCCACCTGCTTCCTCCGAAAAGGTTACAATCACCTTATGCCATTGAAGTTGTCACCATCCCTAGAAAAGGAAAACCCATATTTCGGACCATCAAGACTCTTGGTGCTCTTCCACAAAAATCTCTCTCTACGCCTCATAAATGATTGGATTTGCCCGCTGAGAAGGCGTCTTCTTCTACACACTTATCAAAGCCATCATCTTCTTCTACAACACATTCTTCACCAATACCCCAAAAAGTAGACTTACCTACTAAAAAGACGTCACCTCTTCTATCAGGATCATCATCTTCACTACCAAAAACCAAGGCACCCTATGTTCCTCTGATTACACCTACTTTGGGAGCTTCTTCCTCATCTAAATTGACATTATCTAAATCATCAGTAAATTCGACCAAGCAACCCCCTTTGTCTCCAAAGACCGCAAAATTTGTCACATATCCATCATCTTCAAAATCTATTTTAGGGGCTCCTCCTCCACCAAAGTCAATCATGTCTCACTTACTCCCATCCCAAGTACCCAAGACTGCTCCTCCAAATGTCCAAACAAATAAGAGGATCCCTAAAAAGACTGTTAAACCTAACATGCAAGTTCTTTTACCTCGGCAGTCGGTTAATGTAAAAGAACCACCTTCATCATCTCTATCCTCCTCTTCGTCTACCGGATTCTACACCAAAATCCTTCATCAACTTATCCAATCTTCATCCATAACCCTTCCTCCGATTAAACCTTATAACCCTAAAGGAGTTAAACCTACCTGGTTTAACTCTGATCTGATTTGTGCTTACCACCGTACCCCGGGTCATGATACTTAGGGATGTAAAGCTCTTCAAGCCGTTGTCAAGAACCTTCTGGAAGAAAGTGACCTTTTGCTGGAGGAGGAGGAACAAGTACCTCCTGTCATCTTAGCCCCATCTGAGCCTCAATGATCCACTCAGACCTCTAGTGGTTCCACTCCACTTGATCTTCCTCCTTCTCAAATTGACACAATCCATATCGCCACTAGAACCCAACACTATGATAACCCATCTTCATCTTCAGCATCTCGACCACAGGTTTTCATTTCTGCAGCCCCTGAAGGCGTTTCTCCTTCCTCATCAGCCCCACGACCCAGTGTCTCTATTCGTGCTGCACCTCGGGTTCAAGTTCCCGTGTCTGTTGAGGAGAGTGTTATGAAACAACTCACCCAGGCTCCGGTCAAAATGTCTCTTTTTGACCTCATCCAATCCTCTCCACAACATTGCCAGGATCTAATCGATAATCTGCGTCGCATTGCAGTGAATTCAGATGAGCCCCAGCCCTACGAGTTGGTTGTTGGATTGAATAGACTATCAACCACCATTTCTTTTGAAGATTCAGAAATTCCTTCTCTTTCTTCCGAGGATTTGGAGGCTCCCCTCTTTATCACAGTCCAAATCAATAACACTACCTTAAAACGTGTTATGATCGATAGTGGAGCTGCACTCAACGTCATCTCCTCGCACACGTTTGAGCAACTTAAGTTACCAAAGAATGTAGTGTCACCCCCGCCTTTCGCCCTTCGATCATTTAACGATCAGCTAGCAGTTACTTTAGGAACTGTGGTCTTACCCATTCGAGTAGGTAAGAAGCTGCTTCATGAACTCTTCTACATCGTCGAAGGAAAATTCCACTATAATATGATCCTCGGACGCTCCTGGATTCGCGCAATGCACTGTGTCCCATCCACCCTCCATCGATGCCTAAAATATCAATATGAGGGCAAAATATATACTCATCCAGGAGATTCTTTTCCTTCCGCACAATGCGACATGACCACAAGATCTGCCCCTTTAAAAGAAAATGCATGTTCTCCTGACGGGGCCTCATCTTCTTCCATACCTGCAACCAAACTACCGGATTTACAAAATCTAGAAGAGACATTGCAGCGTTTCTCACTAGGAGAGCTTCCTCTCTTTTCTTTTGATGCCCATCTCAAACCTAATGAGTATGGTAGACCAGACAAACAACCTGAATATCAACCAGGTCTCGGTCGCATCGTCACCATTGGTCTGCCCAATCAACAGACTAATTTCATCTACGGTGGTCTTGATACGCCTCACTATTGCCCAGATTCTCCTCCTAGGACCAAACCTTACTTAACAGGGTTTGATTATCTACAGAATCCCACGTTTGCAAAAACTTATCTATATCGATGCGTGTGGAAAGGCTTTGGCCTCGAAAAATATGAACAAGGTATACATGACCTCAAACCCATTCCTACTCTCATGCCACATTAGAAATTTGGTTTAGGATTTAAACCCCTTTCAAAAGCCACCGTCACTATTCTCGATGAGCCTCTTCCTACTAAGGAACCATCTTCCCCCACTAAGTCAGAAGCATCACTTGATGTGGACGATGACATTTCCATCCCACCTAAATTTTTTTTTTTGATCAATACCATTTCCTTAGGGCCGTTAGCCTATGAGACTAACAATCGGTCCGCTTCTATACCATTAATCTTCCCTGAAATAGTTGGAGACAACTCTCCTACTATCAACACTATCCACTGTGCGGATGACGATTCCGTCCTCACCTATCTCGGAGCAGAGGATTCTTATCTTCCCAAGACTATTCCTTCTGACACGTCTACCCTTCTCAACGAAGCCACTATCGACCTTAATATAGGGACTTCTGAAGACCCTCGCATCATTAAGGTCGGCCAATCCCTTAATCCACAGGAATTAGGGGACTTTACCACTTTTCTTTCCAAACATCGTCAAGCCTTTGCTTGGTCATATGAGGATATGCCAGGACTCGATCCCGATATTCTGGTCCACAATATCGTTACTCTTCCCAACATCAAACCAGTTAAACAAAAATTACGTAAAATGCACCCTAGAGTAGCCCTTCTTGTTAAAGAAGAATTATAGCGCTTGCTCTCAGCTAACTTCATCCAACCCATCGATTATCCACAATGGGTGTCCAATGTAGTACTAGTAACTAAGGCTACTAGGAAAATTTGAATTTGTACCGACTTCCGGGATCTTAATCTTGCCTGTCCAAAAGATGATTTTCCTCTACCTAATATCGACCAACTCGTAGATTTAACTGCGGGTCATGAGATGCTTTCTCTTATGGATGGTTTCTCTGGATATAATCAAATCCTCATCACACCAGAAGACCAACATAAGACTTCCTTCATAACTCCTTGGGGGACCTTTTGCTATCGTGTCATGCCTTTTGGTCTTAAGAACGCAGGAGCAACCTATCAACGAGCAATGACCTACATCTTCCATGATCTCTTGCACAAAACTATGGAAGATTATGTTGACGATCTCCTCGGCAAGTCCAAGCGTTGTCAGGATCATCTTTTCATCCTTGCACCTCTCTTTGAGAGGCTTATCCGCTTCTGTCTTCGTCTAAATCCAGCTAAGTGTGTGTTTGGCGTTCTCACTGGTAAACTTTTAGGTTTTATCATTTCCATCAGGGGTATTGAAGTGGACCCCGCAAAAATAAAAGCCATCCTTGAGATGCCTCCCCCGTCTAACTTGAAGCAACTCCGCAGTCTCCAAGGACGTCTTCAATCGGTGCGTCGTTTTATCTCCCAATTGTCGGACCGTTGTCAACATTTTCACCATCTCCTCTGTAAGAATGTTCATTTTGAATGGGATGAGCATTGCCAAAAGGCCTTTGATGATCTCAAAGCTTATCTTCTTTCTCCACCCGTGCTTACACCTCCACGCAAGGGGGAGCCTTTCTATTTTTATATCTCTGTGACTGACCATGCTCTGGGAGCCATGATCTCGCATCGGGACACTTGTGGTAAAGAACAAGCTGTCTATTACATCAGTCGCACCCTCCATGAGTATGAGACACATTACTTCTGAAGCTGAAAAACTATGTTGTGCTCTCTTCTTCGCAACTTCTAAGCTTCGTCATTATCTCCTTAATCATAAAACTTACATTGTCACAAGTGTCAATCCCCTCAAGACAATTCATGCAAAGCCTTATCATAATGATCGTATCACTCGTTGGCTTATGCTCATGACAGAATTTGACCTCGAGTTTATCCCGCAAAAGGCTATCAAGGGTCAGGTTATTGCAGATCAATTAGTTGATGCTCCTCTTCCGGACACTCAAGACCCCCTTGCTCAATTCCCCGATGAATATATCCAACAAATTGATTTTGGTCTATCTCCATTTAAAGTAAATCTCTTCTTTGATGGATCCAAATGCCAGCAAGGGGGAGGTGCGGGTTTCATGATGATTCCTCCTTGGGGTATGCCTATCCCAGTCGCACACAAATTAAACTTTGAGTGCACCAATAATATGGCTGAGTACGAAGCTCTTGTCTTAGGTCTTCAAAATGCCATTAATCTCGGCGCTCATCATATTGACATCTTCGGTGATTCTGAACTCATCGTTAATCAGGTCACGGGTGTCTATCAATGCAAGAATGATATCCTTCAAAAATATCGTGACATCATTCTTGCTCAACTCCAATCTTTCGATAAATTCACTATCCAAGCCATTCCTCGCACTGCAAATCGATTCGCAGATACAATGGCCTCATTAGCCTCACTTATCCCACCTTTCACCGAAGACTCACGTCTTTATGTGGCTGTACAACGATTAGACCAACCATCTCATCTTCAATAACTAACTTCGATCAATGCTGTCACAACCCATACTCAGGATGAGTGGTATCAACAGATTGTTGATTATCTATCTCATTCGATCCTTCCTCTATATCTGACTTCCAATGGTAGAAGGTCTTTTGTCCAACGCGCTAATCGCTATACTATCCTAGGTGGGATTCTTTACAAACGTGGCCTTGATGGTATTTTGCTTCGATGCCTCAAAGCCCATGAATCATCTAAGGCTATCCAGGAGGTCCACGACGGTATCTGTGGTGGACATTTTAGTGGCTTAGCTGTAGCTAAGCGCATCTTACGTCTGGGATATTATTTGCCTTCTCTTAATCAAGATTGTTGTGAATACACTAAGAAGTGCGTCAAGTGTCAACAACATTCCAATCTCACGCACATCCCTAGTCAGGCTTTGCAACCTGCGGCGGATTTGTGGCCTTTTTCATAGTGGGGTCTTGATCTTATTGGTCTCATCAATCCTCGTTCTTCACAGCGTCATCATTCTATCATTACTGCCAATGAGTACTTTACTAAGTGGGTAGAAGCTATCCCTCTTTCTTCAACAAAGGCTAAACCCATAGTTGATTTCGTCTATCAACACATCATTTGTCGCTTTGGCGTTCCACACAAGCTAATCATAGATAATGGTAAGTCTTTCAAGAACGCTGATTTGTAGAATCTCTGCAACGCTTTCAATATCAAGCTCATTTTTTCTTCTCCATACTATCCTTAAGCTAATGGTCAGGCCAAAGCGTCCAATAAAACTTTGCGTAATATCCTCACAAAGGTAACTAGTCGAGCTGGTAGGGATTGGCATTTACATATCCCTTTTGCTCTCTGGGCTTATCGGACTAGCATTCATACTCCTACTGGTGCTACTCCTTTCTCTCTCGTATATGGGTCTAAGGCTGTCCTTCCTTTGGAAGTCCAAATCCCATCTCTCCATGTTTCTCTCAGAGAATTTGTCTCTGATGAGGATTATCGTCAAAATCATCTAGCACAACTTGAATTATTAGATGAGCGGCGTCTCAACGCTCTTGAGCATCATCAAGTCTATCTTGAGCGTGTCAAACGTGCTTATAACAAGCATTTGTAGCATCGTGTTTTCAAAATTGGTGACCTTGTTCTTAAGGAAAATCAAAATGTCACTACACTCGAAAGAAGTCAACGTGGTAAGTTTGCTCCCAACTGGGTGGGCCCGTACATTATCACTCATAAATATGGGTCTGGGGCTTATACTGTTTATCTTCCATGGATGGTATACCTGAAGCGAAACCTCTTAATGCCTTGCATCTACGGCCCTTCTATTGTTAAAATCTATCTTACACACATCTAGTCGCAACACAGATCTTTCATCTGTCCTAATAACCAGTCATCTACTTTCGTGGTGATTCGAAATTGTGTGGTTCTCCGCCTATTGCCTCGTTTACCTTAAATATGAGTATCGCGGCTCTACTCATTACACGTTTCTTTTGGATATTTTCCTCCTCATGGTAGGAATACCTTAATCACCACTTCATCTGTCCCAAGTACTTATCTTAATCGGATCTACTCGGGGCATGAGTGCATGTACTTCTTTGTTCTCCTCCCCTCCATCTGATCTATCTAGGTATAAACTCATCTTCTTCCAAGAAGAGTTTCAAAAAAAAAAAGAAAAAAGATGCTATCCAAAAGATAGACTGATCCCTTGAAGGACAGCTATCCATACATTATCAAGTGAATCAAAAAGAAAATAGACCATGCCCTTGAAGGATGGCTATTATCAAAAATTCTAAAAAATATAGACCATACCCTCGAAGGATGGCTATCATTAAAATTCAAAATACAGACCACTCCCTTGAAGGACAACTATTTCTCAAAGAAATATTCAAGGCTTCTTGTAATTAATCAGCCTTCCAGTCAGTTTATACACTTTTTAGCATCACTGAAAGACTTCCCGCATCGATCAGTCTTTCCATATCAAGCAAACTTCCCGCATTGATCAGTTTGCTTTTTTCTGCCAAAATCATGAAGCTGAGATTTAGGACCTTTTGTCAATCATATGGAGAATCCTGTTTTCCTACTATGGACATGTATTCTATCCCTTGTAGGTTCCGATAAGATACTTACTTTTCTTTCCATTTCTATCCTAGATCTGGTTTGCGACTAGTTAGTGTCAGGTTTATTTTAATCTTATATAGGGCCTTGTATGCTTGGTCTTTCGATTTCCTATCTGGATCTTATCTATGGTCGGTTGGAAGTCCGACTTATCATTTTTCTCCTTATCCGAGTATCTTCTCTTCTAAGTCACGGTTGTTTCCATTTACATCTTTGGCTCTTGCAAGGAGTATTTCCCATTTCTTTGTCTTGCATCTAGTTAAATTGACATTTCACATGTTAATTCAATCAAAATTTATCTTCTATCAAAATTCATCTTATCTATCAAAACATCTATCTGTATTCATTTCTCATTAAAATTACATCCATACATCAAACACATCTATCTATCTATCCATCAAAATATTTAAAAATATGTACATCCAAGGTACATTACATCTATCTATATCTCATCCATACATCAAACACATCTGTCTATCTATCCATCAAAACATTTAAACACATGTATATCCAGGTTACATCACATCCATCTATCAAAGTTATATCCATATATCAATCTATCTAATCACATCTATTTCTATCATCTATCAGTCTATATCTATCCAACCACATCTATTTTATCCTCTATCAAGTCTATATCTATATCCATCTATCCACGTATATCAAAATTAAAAGCATGAGTACAATCATATAACAAATAACATGATGAATCTATATATACATGGGTGTCTGTACAAAAATGGGTGGCTTTCAATCAAGCCATCTATACAATGCCTTCCAATCGAGGCTACATCACTATACAGATACAAAATCTATCAATCTCTATATAGTAAAGTCTGACGCATGGAGGACACTATCTCCTCCACCCTCCTCTGCACCTGGCTGTCTCTCCTGATCACCGCTATGTGCTCATATGCCCAGCAATGGAGCACAAAACTGACATCAATCCCTGTCCTCCAGCCAGTGGTGTACATCCATAGCTCATGATATATCTGAGCTATCAGGGCATCAGCGAAGGCAAAAACCTATCTGTACTGCAGGATGTCACAAACACAGTCTAACAATAACAATGGGAATCTCCCACCCTCCTGAATCTGGCAGGGCAAAGTAGGATATAGCCATCTGAATCAGCACTATCCGTCTGCTCTGAGGGCTATCCTGCCTGTACTGTGAGGCTATCCTCACTACCCCAGACACTATCTCCGAGTCATCTGCCCTATCTCTGTATAACCGACCTAGGGCCCTCTGCTGCTGCTCCCGGGGGTGTGATCTCAATCGGGTCCCCAGAGATCGGCAATCTCAGGATCCTGAATATATCCTCATGGGTGATAGTCATCTCACCCGTCCTGAACCAAAAAGTGCACGTGTGGCTGTCCCACCGTCCCACTAGTACCCGCATGAGCTCCACATCTCGTGGCACTCGTCTATAATACCGGAAACCCCCGAGCCTGGCTAGCTCTAAATGCTGCCAGTCTGCATCTGTCACATTAGGGAGAATAGTCTCTAATAACTCAGGAATGACATCCCTCATATGAAGTGCCTCTCGTGCCTGCATCCACGACATCAAAAACATAATTAGTCTCTTATTTCCCCAAATCACATCCTCCAAAACAATAACAAAAAACAAATAAAAAATGAACATATATCAATCGGCGTCGATTTGGTAAAAGCGACGTCGTTCATTTAAGTCAGCGCTGATTAATACCAATCGACGCCGATTTAACATCAATCGATGCCGATTACAACAATCGGCGCCGACTGCCTGTCAGCACATACACCGGACCCTGGCCTCCCATGCAAAGAAAATCAAACAAAAAAGAAAATCCATTAAGAACAATGGGTTCAAGAATGACCACTTACCCCAGGTCGTGTCCTCCTGCGCTTCTGACCGCTCCCAGAGGCTTCCATGATGCTCAAATCAAAAATCTGGCTTTCTCTGAATCAATCGTCACGTTGAAAATAAATCGTTTACGTTTTCCGTTCACATATTTATATGTGCCTGGATTGGTCGGCACTGATTTTGTGGGTCGACGCCGTTTGTTTTAGTCGTCGCCGATTAATTTGGTCGCCGCTGATTTTCCATATCTTTTTGCCATAGTGTTGATGCTTGGCTTACTTATCTATCTGATCATTGTTGTGTGCTGAATTTTGCCTTTTGGCACATTTTTTTTAGATATCCTTGTCTATTTCGGGTTTGTTCCCTTTGCGTGGGACACTCGTACTTTTTGGCAGCTTAGAGTTAAACGGGTCTGTAGGCACTAACGTCGTCTGCTTTCCAGACCGTCTAGTTGTCCCTACCAATGTGTCTCTCTTTAGATGCTGACCATTTTGCAGTTCTCCTTACACTCATGGGTCTGTAGGCACTAACGTCGTCTCATGAGAAGACCGGCTAGTTTGACCTACCAATGTGAGTTTCCTTAGGTTGCTGCCTTTTATTTATGTGTATGTGTCATCAATGATCAGATCTACTCCAGACATCCAACAACTGGGGCATACAGCATTTTTCATCTACCTTTTTCAAACTTGGGATCGTCTGTTCTATCATCCATCCCATCCCAAGTTTGAGGGGGATCACATCATCACAAATTCTTCCCTTCTTCCATCCCTTTGTTTTTGTCTCATAACCTTGCTTATCGCAAGTTACTTGATAAAAAGGGGCAAAATGTAGACACTTAAAATTGGTTACTCAATTTAGTGTCCCTCTCATCCATTTACTTGCTTAGGTAACCTGGGGCACACGTTTTACGTCACCAACTATCCCCTTGGGATATTATCCAATTTGTGATTTAATCACTTACTCTAAATTTAATTCACCCCATCGTATCTTACCCATGAGTGATTAAATATTAAATATTTAATTACACTTCTTCCCATGCATCTTAATCACTTATCTACCCCAAATTTATCCTATCTATGTATCACATCTATTTTTTCCGCTTCCCTAAGCGGGATATTTCCCGTATTCGGGGTAATTCTCATCTTTCTTGAAATCGCTCATTTGTGGCCATCTCGGGAGTCTATTCCACGATCGGCGCCGACCCATATGGTTGGTGCCGATTTTCTAGGAGCGGTGTTGATTATAAAAGCAAGTCCAGAACTCAGTTCTAGGGACCGAAAAAGAGACCACGAACGAGTGAAAAAGCGAACAGACGAAAAAAGGAAGCACTTACGCACGAACAGAGAGCGAGAGAGATACAGGTTGTGAGAAAGAGAGATCTTCTTAGCATCAATTGTATCAAATTAGGGCAGATCCTATCCGAATCAATCCCTGAGAGGAGCACCGTTACTCTGTCCCTGTCACATCAGCATCGCACACCACCATCTATCATCTGGTGACTCTGTTCCAGTGTCTCGCCAACTTCGGCACATCCAGCAGACCACATTCACCTTCTAATTCCCGAATCTTATCGCACAGTCCCTGATTGATCGATCTGCCTCCAGTTGATGCCGATCTTACCCAATCGACGCTGATCCATCTCAATCGACGCCGATTCTACCCAGTCGACGCCGATTTCCCTGCAGATAGGTAAAAGGATACAGGTAACACAAATCTGGCATTATTTCATAGTTCCCTGTTTTCTGTACTTTCTGTCTGCTGTTTAGATTCTGTCTTATTACTGCAATAAGAAAATCTAGCTTTTCACTTAGATCTCTTATCATGTATGCTTCTTTTCTTAATTGAAAACGTGGACTGACATCCGCCGAGGAAGCTTATCGTTTCCCGGACCCACTTCTTGGGCAGTCCACCTAAATATCTTTTAACGTGGTCTTTTTCTGTCAAGCATCGGTGTTTTGCAGGTTACTCGGATCTATTGTGTGAATTGCTCGTGTGCGCCCGTCTTATCTACATCGGCTTCGTCATCCGTCTACATCTTCATCAGGTATTAATTTCATTAGGGTTTTTCAGGGTTTTTGTGTTTAGTTTGGTGCATTAACTTGGACAGGTAACAAGCGCGAAATTCTTGATCTACAAGTAAACAACAAAAGAAGGCCAAGGCCCTCTTGAAAGATTAGAGCATACCTAACAAGCACATGTATAAGTTAGTTAAAGTAAGTAATCATTCTGCTAGGTAAAAAAAATCCAAACTACTTTATGAAGAAGTTGTGTTGATGCTACAAAAAGAAAGAAAGAAAGATGTCATAATAATGTCCATGGATGACCAATGTACGTCAAGGTGTTTCCAAAGTACAGTACGTTATAATAGCTAATCAAGAGCACTAAAAGGAAGACCAGTAACTAACACGAAAATTATATAAAACTTAAGCTAGGAATCAATAAAAACCAAAAAAAGAGAAGAAAAATGAAACCAAACAGGTAAACCTGAGATGAGCCATTATCAGGGAGCATGGAGAACAAGGCTCTAGCATGTGTCAGAGTTAGGAGCACAAAAGAGGTCATCATCCTCGCCATGCAGAGACTAATGAAGTTATTAGGAGAATGACTTAGGTTGAGAGAGACTGATTGACCAGTAAATCCTAGGAGGAAGCGAGATGCTCATATCTCCTATCATCCAAGGATGACATAGGGAAGGATTTCTCTGAAAGGGCACACTTCTTGCAATCAAACAATATGAGAACAAAAGAAAATATGTCCAAAGTGTGCATGGATAGAAAGAAAATGGATTGCCTTTGAAGGTCTCTTTTTAAAACAAAGTGAAGACAAGACTGGTTAATTTCTACTTCAGTTATGAGAAAACTTGCAAATATCAATCAATATGCAAATTTTCTCACTTTGCATATCCATTAGCTATCAGCCTATCAGTCTGTGGAAGTATCTTTTTTCCCCTTTGTTTTGTCCATTTGTCTGGAATTAACTATTCAGTGCTTGTAGGGGATTAATTCACATAGTTCAAATATTCTTGAGACATCTTAGATCCTGATCACCGAAAAAGTTGACTACAACCCACTACTACAAGGAGGGGTCATTTGAGACATTAATAGAGACAAAATTTGACTAAATTGTCTCAAATAGAGACAATAAAAAAGTTGTATATCGTTTCTATTATTGTCTCAAAGCGTGTGTCTCTAATATTGTCTCTAATTATTGTCTCTCAAGAGACATTAATGATTGATACATATATTTTGTCTCTCTAGAGACAATATCATTTTCGTCTCTCTAGAGACAATATCAGTATTGTCTCCTTAGAGACAATACCGAATACTAACATTTTGTCTCTCCGGAGACAATACTAATTTCAATATTTATTTTCTCTCTAAAGATGATATGAATTTAAAGAATGAAAAATATGAATTTTAAAACTACACAATAACCAAATATCATATAGTGCAATCAATGAAGATACATATCATCTATGATGTCGGAGTGGTATGGTAATTAATATTATAAATTAACAACAATTTGATTTAAATATTGTGCCCTAAAAAATGGGTCCACAAATATTTTATTAATATCAAATAAGATAAGATACAAAAGGGTGTCTGAATTCCGTTAACCCTTGATATACAATATTAACACCTTCTCTCCACCACCAACTTCAAGTGATCCATATGATTCCCTAGTGCTACTTTGAGGTTATTTTTCTTAACTTCAATTTTGAGCAACTTCCTTTTTGAGCAATTGCCTCTCCATCGGCAACAATCATCTTCATGTTCTTCGCTTTGATTGTCTCAACTTTGATGCAATTCTCTACTATCGTTAGTAGCGAAGGTGCATTAGATTCTAAGAAATTATGATTACATATTTTACTCCAATTCTGCCAAAAGTATTCAAAAATTACATTTAAATTAGGACAATAATTAGTTTTCACTAAATCGACCTGATCTTTATATTTTGTTCTAAAAAATTAGTTATCACTAACTCATTACTGTCAATCCATTTTCATAACTTATATCAAGGACTAACCTCAGACATTATAATCCCTGGAATTCCACACATGCCTAGTGAAAATGTTCTGATATAAGCCTGTACAGAAAAACAAAAAAGAAGCCATTATTCATCTATTTTTTCTTTAGTGGATATTCTACACTACATGCATGAAAATTGAGTAAAAACGTACAAGCATTATATACAAACAATGCCTAGTGAAACCATTGAGGCACAACACTCACCAATAGACCAATTAAAGCTATCTTACTTCAAAGAAATTTCAAAGAAGATTGATGAGAATGCCCCTGTATAACAGAAAATGAGTCAAGATAATCCACAATAAACATGAATAATTGTGATCTTGCTGAAATCAATCTATTGTATTCTTGCTGAAATCTAGAAGCTTAAGCTATGTACAATTGGCCAAGTATGCAGGCAGGGTCCCTAAGAATTTATTTGAATGAGCAGATAGAACCTCTGTAGATTTGGGGATAGTCAAAAAATGTCTACAAGATGCGGAAAGGAGCAAGCACCAAATCAACAACATTGTTTTGGTATGAGGTTCATCTCGTATACCAAAGGTGCATGAGTTACTAAGACAATTTTTTGACAGAAAGGAGTTGTGCAAACCAATAAATCCCAACGAGGTCGTCGCCTATGGTGCAGCTGTGTAGATAGTAACATTAAATGATGAAGATGTACCCTTCATACTCACTGATGTTACACCTTCGAGCCTTGAATCTTTGGTTAACAGTAGTATCATGAAAGTGGTGATTCCTAGGAATACTCCAATTCCCATTAGGATAGAAACTTCTGTCACCACAAGATACGATGATCAGACAACCATATTGTTTCAAGTCTATAAAGGAGAGAGACCCTTGACTGTATACAACAATTCGCTGGTTGAATTTGAATTATAGGGAATTCAACCGACACAACATGGGATGCCAAAAATTAAAGTTTGCTTCCAAGTGAGCGTGGAAGGGATTCTAAAAGCCTTTTCCCAAGACAAACAGATTGGGACATGTAATGAAATCACTATAACTAATGATGGTGGAAGACTGAAAAAAGCAAAGATTAAAAGGATGATAAGTGATGCACAAAGGTTTTTAAAGGAGGACGAACAAATGAAAAAGAAAAAAATGGCCAAAAACAATCTGAATTGTTATATTTATGACACAAAAAGTAGGGTGACCGATGCCAAGTCTAAAGGAAGAGTAAATCATTTTGATGCGGAAGACATCATTAAGATTTTAAATGAAGTTGAAGAATGGTTGGATGACAGTGAACAGGAAGAAGTTGGGGAATTGGAAATCCAGTTGGAATAGCTGTAGTTCAATCGGTTGCCTCCATTTGTTATGAACCTATAATATCTAGATCCCCGAAGAATGAATTTCCAGACAACTTTAGCCTCCTCAATGTTGTGTGGTTACCCAATGTTGCAGGAAATAGTGATAGTAGTTGAACCCACAGTCACATCTATAAGACCATCCCCACATCTGTAAAGAAGGTTATGATCAATGTGTAAATGTCAATGTGTGTTTTTGCAGGGCACATTATATTCCACATCTAAATATGCTGGTTATTAAAATGTAGATGATTCTGAGTGGTTGAAATTAAGATTTAGTTCAACAAAATCGGCACAGGAAACAGATCTTTAAATGTTAACAAATCAAACTACCAGAAATTTTGAGCTATATGGTGGTTAATCCTAATCATGGACTCAGTTGGTTCATACTAGATTTTCACATATCAGTGCAACAAATAAAAGATGAAATCAGTTCTTTTCTATAAGGAATATACTTTATCATCAAATACAGACATAAATATAAACAAGTTACATCTTAATATTGGTTAGTTGACCAGTAAACACATATGATAGACATATATATTAATAAATGAAACAATTATTACCTATCATGTAGATCATAAACTTCATTGGATAGGGCAATCTGGGCAACACATAAAAATGCTTCCTCCACGTTGTAATCTTCCTTAGCAGATGTTTCAAAGTATGGGATGTTCCCTTTGGAGGCACACCAATCTCTAGCTTTCATTTCAGAAATCTAACCTATCATGAACAAATTAAATGAAAATCCATCAGCTCATGCATCATACGATTCCTAGTGTTGTAATTATATATTTGGAGAAGAACCATACCACTCTGCTGCTTCCTACATTTAGATCAACCTTGTTTCCCATCACAACGAATGGAAATATTTTCGAGCTTGGAGATCATGCCTGGCAAACATGAATGGAGTTTTTTAAATAATTAGAAAATGTTTGTTACCCTGGAAATTGTGTACAGGTTAGCAAAAATTAGTGGGTGTTTAAAAGAACTCTTAAAATATTTAAATAAGAAAACACTACGTACAGCAGATTATATAATATCTTATATATTGACATACCTGATTGATAAATTCATTGTACCAATTAAGGAGGGTTGTAAAGGATTTTTCCACACTCACATCATACACCGGAACACAACAATCTTCCCCTCTGTAGAAGCCCACTCCAAGGCTGTGGAATCTCTCCTGCCCAGCTCTATCCCATATCTGCCTAACATTACTCCTCAAAAATTCATTCATCATGACACATGCACATACATTTCTCAAAAGCATTCACATATAATATAGTATAGACTCGAGTTTGGATATTCATATCACAATTATACATGATATTTATTTATAAATCCAATACTAGACCCATCATCAGGGAGATGAAGCTTACATATTTCTAAACATGAATCAACCCACATATTTTCATAGTTATAATTGTTAGTTCCCTTCAAAATCATAGTAATTTATCCAATGGTCATTGAAGGTATTAAAGACTGAGCTATGGGTCAATATAAATGTGAACATTGGCATACATATTTTACTCTCTGTAAGATTCAAAATTATAACCTGTCTTTCAAGAAAACAAGTCATTTACCACTAAGAAATGGATCCTTCTCAATCTTTATTTTCATAAAACAATTAGAAGATGCTAACTTATTAAGAAATGGATACTTCTCAATCATAATTGTAAATATGCTATATGCTTCCTGCAAAACATGAACAGAATTGCCCACAATCTATCTAATCTAATACCCAAAAGAATGCACTACTCATCAATATATATATATATATATAGAATTAGAAGATGCTAACTTATTAAGAAATTGATACTTCTCAACCGTAATTGTAAATCTGCTATATGCTTCCTGCAAAACATGAACAAAATTGCCCATAATCTTTCTAATCTAATACCCAAAAGAATGCACTACTCATCAATATATATATATATATATATATATATATATATATATATATATATATATATATATAAGATGCTAACTTATTAAGAAATGGATACTTCTCAATCTTTATTCCCATAAAACTATAAAACTTGGCAAACCTGCAATGTAACCAATCTATCTCCAATCTGAATCTCCCTTATCATAAAATCTGCACCAATGGTTGCCTTGTATTGATCACTAAATGTAGCGTGAGCATATCTATGTCCTCTGCGTCTTGGTTGCATACATGTAGTGTTATTGGCATTTGGAAGTTGAGAACAAGATAAATAGCAGCAGCAATAGTTTAGTATTCTCTACTCTTATGTCTAATATGCCTTTGTGTACCCACTCACAAGTGGTCAACAAGATTTCACTAGGACATGCCTCATGGACTATGAAGACAAATTAGATCACAATCTTGTCTTCTTCATTCATTTTTGTAACTCCCCTTATAGCCTTGCAGTTTACACTCTGAACTCATGATTATAGAATTTTTTATAAGATTGAATGAATTAGTTAAAGTTCATAATTCCTTGATAACAAATTCTTGGTTCAGTTTAGATTTCTATTATAGAAATTAGACAAACACTATAAGAAGGTAGAAGCTTCCAATGAAAATACTTTAAGCAGAAAGAAAAGTCTAAGAACTAATTTGAAATGAAAATAGATCATCCTCGAATAGGAGAAACTCAGTTGAATAGTATGTAAAACTATTTGTGGAGTTTTTTTATCATGTGAAAACATTTCTATGTGACAAGAACCTGAAGATATTGTTTCTTTAAATGCCTTAATCATTCAAATGTAAATGAAATAAGAGTATTGAAAATTGTTTCTTTAAAATAAAGTAAAATATTTGCTTTTTTGTGAAAAATACCTGAAAACACAACCAATTCAAAAATGAATGTCTTTCTCTTGCATCAAGTTTTTCTGCAGCCACATTTGCATGCCACGATGACCTACTTTGTTAAAATATTCATATTTATTAGGATAAAATACTATGACATTACAAGAAGTTGTACTATCAATATTATTAAAAAGTCTAAACTACCATGTAAAGAATAAAATATTGGGCTTTTATAGCTAGCAAAAATTAACTATTGGTATAATATAGAAATAACAATTGCACCTTACAATTTTTTTCATGGTGGTCAGAAACTTGTGATAACAATTGTGACAGCTAAGTGATGAAACATGTTTGAGTGCTACAAAGAAAAAACTTATGTTATGATATAAGTAATTCTTTCTTTCTTCAAGAAGATCGCCATAAGCTTATCAGGATACTATGACAGACTCATCCCAAGGCCGCCATAGCTCATCCTACATATATTTCGAGTGTAATGAAGCATACTGATGTTAACGAGATGGGTATTCTGTTAAAGAAAATACAGTAGATATCTATTACTTCCTTATTCAATGCCAATGAAGAAGAGACAAGCTTATTCAATGGAGGTAACAGTAAGTAAATGGGGTGTGGAGCAGGAGACCTTTTTTTGATACAATATACTTCAAGTGAAACAAACAAGCCTAAGCCAGTCCTGACAACAACAGGATTTGCAACACACAATGTAAAAGTTGCAAGAAAAGGCTATGATCTTGAGCCTTGAAGTGTCAAGGTTTCATGGCTTCCTCAATACCAGAACTATGGTCTCATGTTCATTTTTCTTACCATTGTTAGTGCTATAACTTGCATTTTAAATACACTTTTCCCAATGACTGCAATAAAAATTATGTCTTATCAATTGCTTTCATTATCAGCACCACAAACTCTTCTCACAAGTTAGATTTGTAGTTACTTTGTATTAAGGTGGTTTCAAAATCCTCCATAAAAGATATAAGATGTTCAATGTGGAAGACATGGGATACATTAAATCCATTGGCCAAAACACCCATTCATTCGTATAAGCCTAATCATACTGTAATGCATACTGGTAACTGCAATGCAATGTACTGTGACTGAGACCAACATGTGTATATTACTTCAGGCTGTGATCAAAATCAGATACAAATCATAAGTGCCTCTCTTCCATTCTAGATGAGCCTATGTTCAAGAAAAAAGAGGCAATCAGCTGAACTGCTACATCCATCCTAGCACCTTTCATTGATATTTTCTTCTGTTTGAGTTTTCAATTTGGTACTCTTAAACAGAATGACAACTCTATTTCTGTTCGCATTGGCACTATTAATCACAACAACGGTCTGGACCATCAAGTGAAAACTATTAGTGTAGGGTCATCATTTTACCAGGCCACTAGCTATTTCCTCAAACGAGCCATTATCTGCAAGTATTATCTCCATGAACATACTACAGGTTTGCAGTGTATATATCATTCTCCACAAGTATTATCTCCATGAACATACTACAGGTTTCCAGTGTATATATCAAAACTTTTAAAATTTGAAAGAAGTACATACTCCTCAACATATTACTGGTAGTATGTATAATCACCAAAATATATAGCCAAATTGGGGTTTCCAAGACAATCATTAAATACAATAGAAAATGATGTTCACTTTGCCAAATGCAGTGTGCGCAGGATTTTAGTTCATTTCTATCCCCGTTGTCTTCATCTAAAATAATTAGCTTTGGAACAAAATTTATGCCAATTTATCACAAAAAAGACATGGTGAGGGACATTCTTATAATGATTGCAGCCAAAATGATGTCCATCATCAGTTATGTACCCTACAGAACTTATATTGTGTCCAGTGCTCTTAATAGGTGGGTGCCACAGTTTCTCAGTGCAGTAAGATTTATCAGAGCCACCTGGCTCTGTCTCATGCTCCTCAGATTTGTAGTAGTGATTACAATGGCCAAATTATTCCCTCTCTTCTTCCGTATAAGGATCGACGAACCTGACATATTGCCAATAAGTCTCATGAGTCATCTCGTCTTTGGCAATATCCACGTCAGGTCCATATTTCATAGTTTCATGTCTGGAACCATCGTAGAGATTGCTGGTGCATTTCACCTTTGGACATAGAACTAAATGAATATGGCCTCATCCCTATTTCTTGTGATATGGCCTCAACCATGTTTTTGAGACAAGTTCATACTCGAAAGATACCCTTTGACCCTGGAAAACCTGAGTTTGTCTGACTAGCTCTGTAAAGATATCGCATATTCCAAACATTTCACATTCTTCAGGGCAGGTATATTCATTTCCACACAAATGCTCTACATATGGATCCAGATCATGGAAATGGTCTTTGACTCCACATGTCATGCTGCAACCCTTTATACTGTAATTGCTCTGGCAATATCTCTCATGGCACTTATGTCGCTTGTGTTTACGCTTGATTAGCATAGCACATGGATTGCTGCAGCTTGGAAGAGAGCATTTTTGGTTGCACACATGTTGTGGGGAATTGCACTTGTGCTGACCAAAGTGTTTGGGCCTCAGAGAACACAACTCATTACAATTTGAAGACATTTGAAATAAGTGACAGGTCTCTTGGCATGTGTGATTTTTTTCTTTGCAATCATGAGAGCCTTCATGCCCTACCAAATCCTTGCACACATTAAAGCTGCCTCCTCCTCGAATGCAATAGCTACAACTTTCTACACATGAATGATTACTCATGCAAGAATGGTCATCATCGTGGCCTTTCTGAAGCACACATCTCCAAAAGCACACTGAACATTTACATCCACACACAGAGAGACCTTGTTTTACTTTACCCAGAGCTACATTGGCTTCTAATTGCAACCTTTGTACCTCATCATTATCACAAAATTCTGCAGTGTTTGCACGTATCCACTTTTGAACTCTGTCTTTCCTTCTCTCTGCCAGTGACTCACAAAAGTTCTTAAACATAGAATGCCACACTTCACCGTTGCTATCATTCCTTGGTAAAACCAACTCCCAGCTTGACCTAAGTTGAGATAAAACATCTCTTATGGTAGTACAAATTGATGATTCCTCGCAAGGTGAGAGATACAAACCTGAATCTTTGATGTTGCATGAGAAATCTTCCACAGCAATAGGAAAATCTGGAACTTCTTCCTGTGTGTCAAAATTTACAAAAACCTGTAATTCTTCATCTATATTTGTAGAAAGACATCCCATATGAACCGCAGATACAAGATTTCTCCTGAGAATGTCAACTATGATAGCAACACACTTACTGTCAACTGAAGTCCAGTCTTTCGCTGCAATTTGGGCTATAAGAAGCTTGAGATCCCTCAAGAAAGTGGAACCATTATCATAGCAAGAATCAATTCTATTCTCCATGGTTTCTACTAGTTCACTCAAACTCTCTTTATAGTATTCAGATCGATTATAAGGAGCAATAGCAGCAATCTCGAACCTTTCCATCATACATTTTTATAATGAAATTCTCTTGAGATTTGGTGCATATCTGAGAAATTTTTTCATTAAATTCTTGCATAAGGTCTTCAATATCGGATGTATCAACATCCTTGATTGCGATGTAAAATAGACCTTTAAACAAATTTTTGTCCTGCTTCAACAAATTGATGCCATTCTGGAACCGGCTGAATGCAGATTCTGTGTCCTTGTCTAAGTGAAAATCCTGTTAAATACCGGAAACAGGTAAGAAAGAAAGTGTACAATGGATGGGTTATTCACATTGTATTTTTCATAAAATGGATTCCCCCCTCCTCTCAACTAAGTACATCTTATCAAAGCAATAGGATTTAAAACAAAAAAACATTACAGAATTTTAAGGCCACAAATTGCATACCTTCTTGTTAAATATTGTAAGATTGTTAACAGTAGCATTGAGAACAGAGAGGAGCATATCCTCCTGTTCGCTTCGTTCAAAGCTGCCCAGTCCCTCAAAGTGTAAGAGTACATACAAGTACCTGCTATCCCCCTGGCCATCTCCATTTTCACCTATTGTAATTTTCATCCAGACACCATCAGTGCACCTGCCCCCTGCAACATCCAGAAGAGACCCTGAAAGATGGTTCAGCAAATATGAATTTCCACTGCTCTGCTTTCCCATAGAGGATATAACCTTAATTTCACCCTTCCAGCTATTGAGAACAACATCATAGAAGCCAAAGCGTATAGAATTAGCAAGCGATACACTATCCACGTAGCTAATATCATGGGGTATTTGAATTCCATCCTTGAGAGCTACCATGGAATTGTTTTCTGCACGAGCTATTTGAACGGGCACAAGGCATACAAGTTTGTAAACCCACATTCCCATTTTCACAGGGGTTTGTTCCTCTGTTGGAACTGATATCAGGTAATTCTCTACATTGTTAGTTAGGAATTGAATCTTCATATTTGTAAAATCTTTATCTTTACCTGCCTTCAGTTGTCTAATAACTACTTCTAAATATTTGATGCTTGCAAAGATTTTGGATTCTTGGCTTTAAATCTGACAATGGAATTTTCTTACATGCCTCTAAGGACTTTTCAACAAACTCATTTTGTGCATTTCAAGCAACAATGACAATTAAGGGGATGCCATATGGAAAAGGCATTTCTTTGAAATTCCTCAAGACTTGTCAAGAAAACCATTTATCCTGCAATCATTATTTATGTCAATGAGATCACAAAGTTAATGTAGTTTCTATCAAATAATTAGAACCAACTGCATCAATTAATGTTATGCTGCATACCACTTGCTACACCCTCGCTAGCTGCATCACGAAATGTTGCATGGTATATAGCTCGACGAGCAAGTTCACCAGCTTCTTCCATGGGCATATCCCAATGGTAACTACGTATGCAACCATGAGACAACAGAAGTTAGTGCATGTATAACATCAAACAATGAATGCTGGAAAACAACTAAATAAAAGCCTGGGAAGACATACCAACTATCCAAGATACCATAGGCATATGTATAACCAGATCCGACAGAGAAACGCATCCCCTTTATTCGTCCTCCTTCACTGTCTACATAATATAAACCAGGCCCTGTAAATGCAAAGACAACAGTGCCACTATGATTCTTAATAAACATCCAAAAGAGAGCATTTCCATTAATAACGTGATCAAACTTCTTTTACCATTTCATCCCACCCGACAATCATTATTCCTTGGGGAAACATATCCAACCATTAGTCATGACTACTATAAAAAGCATAAGACCTTCTCACCATAGACCTTCTCCATCACCTCCCCTCTGTTATCATCACAATCTATGTTAGGCACCCTCTCAATCATCTCAGATATGCGGCGTGTGGCAACAAAGGCCTCACTGAAGTACTTCAAGTTGGGAAGAGCAGTTCCAAGAGCTCTGTTAATACATTACAATGATTTCAAAAACTAACCATAAGTTAAAGTTAAAATCAAACATCCAAAATACTATATATAAATACAGTGCAAGAAGTAGAGAAGGATAATTAGGAGTCATGCAAGCCTCCAGTGATAAATGAAAGACCAGTTCTAATGGAGCTGAATAATTGTCCAATGTTCTCTTCTCTCCCACAAAGGAATACACAGTTCTAATGGAGGAGAGAGTCTGCTCTACAATGATACCGGATTTATTGTATTTTGTATGCAGTTTACTAGCCAATCCCATGAGAATCCGTCCATACATCAATCCTAGGATTACAAGTAAAGCCAAGAGAGGTAAAGCTACCAAGGCCAATTTCCAACTTAGGTAAAATGATGTTGCATAGCTGAACACAAATAATGATGTATTCATCAAGAAGTTCGGAACCTAAAACATTCAAGCCAAGACATCTAACTCATCAGAAACTGTACAAGGAAAGAAGGCCAGATTGGAACAGCATATGAATAGTATGTTTCATTGCTATACTAGTGAATGGCTGCAGCATCTGTTGGTGCAATTTTAAGGCCTATTTTTTCAAATAGGTTAAGGTAATAATTATACAAAGGTAGCACCTTCGCCTCAGTGAACATAAGCAACCGATGCCCAAGAACAAAACAGTGTATATATATGTATAGTTTTGTTGACTGCCCACTCTTTAACATTAATTAAAACTTAAAAATCAACCAACACAACCAATATACCCACATATCTATTCTTTCTTGGTAATTTTAAGTTTTGGTTTTTTACATAGGTTTAAAAAATAAGTGCACATGCAAATGAAATATAGAAAAATATCTAAAACAATATGGCAATTGAGGGCTGAATGGTTCACACTTACCTTCTCATGACTAGTATACTTAAAATTCACTAGTATACTTAAAATTCAAATCATTAAAAAAAACCAATAAGTTCATTGGTAATGAAATAGCCAATAATTCATAAAATAATAGTCAATTTAAATCTATTTAGCCGGATAGGAAAAATATCTATTCTTTTTTGTCCTCTTTTGACGAGGAACTATAATAGATGGTGCAACATGATAATCATCCTGAACTCTTGTCTGTTGGATTTCTGGGTTGTTTTCCAGATGAGTTGCAAGATGGTCAATCGATTCATTTTTTCCAACAACAAAATCATCACATCCTTCTATGGCATCTTCATGTTCACTGTCAGTTGCATCCTTTAAGGAGTTTGATTGTTGCACATCCTATTAAACAACATACTTTAGTTAATTAAATTACCACAACATTGATACTTAAATGTTTTATTATGTCATCAAATACTATAATCAACTTACCTCAGATTCATGCTCAATGACCAATTTCTCCCCTCGATCTATCATATGTTGTCGGAGGCCTTGGGAACCATGCATTAAAGCATATTTCAGATCTTCATCTGAAGCTTCCTTTCGAAATTGGTGAACCTAAGTGTACAAAGACATTTTAATTTATCAAGTATCATTTGTCATCCAATACATTCAAGTCACCAAAAAAATATTAAAAAAATAAATGAAATTATTCACTTACCAAGCTCCCACGAATACTATTATACCCACCCGACCCCAATTTATGGGACCCAATACTTGACAACCTAGCTTGGGTAGCCTTTGTTGTATCTCGAAGGCGTCTTTTACCTCCTTCTCGTGCAGATGGCATGTAGTTTGGATTTTTGAAGGACTTTCTCTTGAATTTGGCATCTTTGATAAGCTCATCCCATGTTGTTTGGTTAGTGATCCAAGCTGGTCGGGGATATCTCAGGTCATTTGTTAGCTTTGATCTTATTTTGTCTCTTTTAGAATGAATGAATTTCCGTGCATAATCCATTATGAAATCCTTGTTAAAACCGAGGATTTCCAAACTCTTTTATGACATCTTCAAAGAGTTCATCTTTCTTAGAATTGGCTTGCTTTCTCCAATCCACTTGTATGGTATTTCCAAATAGGCATTCTGCGCGATGAAATAGAAATTGGAAAAATTTCGACCCCATTTCATCTTTTAAGACATTTCCATCTGAGGTTAACAAGATTGTAACCTCTTTTTTTCCTTTTGTGTTCACTGTGGAGATTGTTGCAGTCGTAGGGGTCACAGTAGCTTCCCCTATAGGTACATCAGGGGGCATGCCATTTTCTTCCTGTATGTATAGAGCATGAATGTTTGTTAGGACTATTGTAAACCATGCAATATGAAAAATTGTTGTTATGGCTGTTTTATAGCACATGAATGATAATTAGGACTGTTAGGAATATTTTATACATAATTAATTATCATAAGCATACCTGTTCAGGTGCAGCAAGACCTGTACTTTCCAGCAATGTAGACTCCAATGCATGAATTTGCTTAATTACTTCTTGTCTAACTTCATAAAATTCAGGAGTATCTGGTAGGAGCGTTAAAATTTTGGCTTGTGATTCTATGATACTTGTCAAGGAAGCATGTTGTGGTGTTGGAGGGTGAATTCGGAGAGAACCCACACATGAAGGGTTACTCCTTAACTCTGGTGCTATACTATGTGTTGGCATGCTTGACGGAATTGGAATACTAAATGTTTCAATGTTGGATGTAGAAAGTATGGTATGGGATTTACTTCTCGGCGGCACTCTCATGTTAGGATTTTCTAGTGCATATGTAGAGGGCCTGCCACGATCCTTCAAAATATCATAAAACAAAATTATTAATAGTAAAAAAAAACTTCAAAGTTGCATGTAACATTGAACAAATTCACTAACAAATGAATAATAACATATGCAATACTAAATTTCCATTTCATTTCATGTATCAAAAAATATATATATTCAAAAGGACCAAAAGGTGTGCATCTTCATATAATCTTCAATAAGGAAACATTTAATGAAACAAGGAAACATGTGCAATGTATGCATTGACATAGAGAAAAAAACATTAGCAATCCACTCATAAAATATATCAAATTGTGTTATGTCCTTGCAATGATTTTAAGGTTTACATTATGATTAAATAAAATCATCTTCATCTGACATTACAATTTCCTCATCTGGAGGCATGAATACACCATAATTAATGGGCCCCAAATCCACAAATAAATTAATACCATGGTTCTCATGATCTTCATCCCCTTCAGCCATAGGTAAATGATGATCAATAAACTCATCATGTTCATGTATTTGATCACCAAAATGTTGTTCTTGTCCTTCTGGAACTTCATCTTGTTCATATTCATCATCAATAGTCATGTTATCATCATCCTCCACTTGGTCATCTATGTCTTCAAGTGGATCTTCTACCTCTTCAATTACATCATGGCCTTCTACATCTTCGGAAAAGGTGACTCTTCGTCCTCTTGGATCATAATCTATCACAAAGGACCAGCCAGGGTGTTCTAAATTTGGAACAAGAAATATTTGACTGCATTGGTTTGGAAACACATAAGGTTCAGAAGTAGATTCAAACCTCGATGTATTTATCATATTGAATCCATTCTCATGCAACAAAATAGTTTTGTCAAGGCCCACTTCAATGAGCCTATACCATTCAACATGAAAAATAACTTTTTTAAAAGATGTGAAATCAAGCTCTATTATATCCTCCAACACTCCATAATACCGAAGTGTACTCGTGATTGTGTTTGTGTCATATGCATGTGAACGACACTCCACTTCAAATGGTGCTGAAATTCCACTATCATAAGTTTTCCGCTTCTCATCGATCTTCCTGATTCGAAAATGATGACCGCTAATCCACATTGCTTTGTAATATGTTACCTAAATGCATATGTACATATTATCCAATTAGATTCAAGGACACAAAAAGTTAACTAAATAGTTTCAATGATAAAAAAATCTTTAGATTAAACAATATTCATCATAATACTTTATTTGTATATTACCTCCCCATTTATAGATCCTTTAATGAAATCTACTTGTTTTTTTGTCACTGCTTTCATTCCCTTGGTTTCCTCATGTTCAAAATTTGTCTTTAACCAATGCCATGAGCATCTATCTGGCCATTTTATTTTATGGCATGCAGGAAGTCCTCTATTAGAGTTTTGACCATGTCTATTATATATATCAGCCCATGCCTTCTCATCTTCTATTTTCTTTTGTTCAGCATACTTATCCATCCATTCTAACATAAATTTAGAGTTGTATGCAACATACAAATGCAATGACTCCCACTCCTTAGCATCTACAACAGAAAGTATATAACTAATCATTGATCTAACCATTCTTTAAAGGATGCATCATACAATACTTAAGATTTAAAAACTACTACTAACATTTAAGATTACCTTTTATCCTCTTTGAAGTTCCTTGACCCTCTAGTTTTCTATCTCCAATGGATTGAGGTTGTTGATCACCCCATAATCTTGGAGCCTCCAGATGCAATTGAGGCAAGTACTCAGATAAATGAACCATGGTTTGAAAAAACCATGTACCCTTCAACCATAGAACCTTCAGGTCGAGCTCTTTGCCTCACAAAATGTTTTAGGACCTTCATATATCTCTCTACAAGCCACATTGTCCTGAGATGGATGGGCCCACATTGTTCAATCTCTTCTACCAGGTGTATAAGGTAGTGCTCTTGAGAATTGAAGAAACTTGGAGGGAAACACATTTGAATGTCACACATCAAAAGAGCAACATTCCTCTTCCAATAGTTCAGCTCATCTGGATGTATCTCTTTAGATGATACCCACCTATAAATTTTAGTAACAAGCATTAACATATCACCAGTTATAATATTTGCAAAATATATGTTAAAACAATTATAAAGACATTGAAAATGATATTTATAGAAGGAAAAAAATTAATTATTGAATAACAAATGATGGTTTATAATACCTCAAATATTTGGACAATTTGTAAATTGTTTGTGGGATGTCATGGTTGAAAGTGCTTTGTATTGTTGTAGGAAGCACATACTACACCAACATTGAAAAATAGCGTTTAAACTATATATTATCTTCTACATTACTAATATATTGAAATTTTCAATTATACTACCAAGAAATATAAGATATCATGAATTACCTTTATCCAATTATGCCAATCATGTGTTTTCATTCCAGAAAACTCTGAACCATCTCTTGTGAATACGGTTTTTAATGTCACACCAAAACCAGTTGGAAATCTTATGGCACACATAGTATCAAACATATATTGTTTCTCCTCTGATGTAAGAACCCATGGTGTAGGATCATATGTGTTATTTTCATGTAACCACATGTTTGGCATCATATTGATGGTTTTGAGGTCCTTCCTTAATTTTATTTGGTCTTCATTGTTGGTTCCCTTTAGATGTTTCCATAAGCACTCTGCCACATTTTTTCCAATATGCATTGTATCAAATAGATGAGCTATTGGAAGATGCTCGTAATACTCTAACTTATAAAACTTAGATAGTATTTTCATTCCCAATGGATAATCTCTCCCTTCCTTTTTGTCATATGCTGATTTCCACCTCAAAGGGTTCATCCTTTTTGGCTGCCTCCTTTCCTCTTCCTTTCCATTGAACTTATTTTTCTCATGCATGTGATAACGATGGTTTTGAGGTAAGAAGTGTCTGTATTCATCGTACACATTTTTTTAAGATCCTTTGATTGCCTAGATACAGTGTGTGGCCAACATGATGGACAACCATGTTTCCCTTTAGTTTGTAGGCCTGAAAAATTAGTATGGAAACCATATTTAATTAATGGGCAGCAACATAAATAGAATGATTACAAATGAATATGATAAATAGATTACCACAACACACAGAGAGCCCTTGGAGCATCGTGAATTGTCCACATAATTATTGCATGAAAAAGGAAGATCCTATCATTGCTAGGTCTCGATACATCATACATGTTGACACCCTTCCATAATTCACATAGCTCATCAATGAGAGGCTCCATGTATGTGTCCATATCTTTCACCTGGTGTTTTCCTATGAATAAAATGTGAATTAAAATTTAAATATATTCATGTAAATGTACATCATCTTCAAGAGAACATAGCACTAAGAAGTTCATGTACCTGGTATTATTAGAGTTAGCATTGCATGCTCTTTTTTCATTTCCATCCAAGGGGGAAGATTATTGTTAATAAGGAAAACCAGCCAAACAGAGTATGTTGTTCTAAGATCTCCAAAAGGATTGACACCATCCATAGCCAATGAAATTCTTGCATTCCTTGACTCATTTCTTAAATCAGGCCATTTTTCTTCAAGCTCCTTCCAATATTTTCTATCAGCCACCATACACATGACACCATCTTGGATCCTTCTTAGTGCATGATAGTCCATAAATTTTGCCAAATCCTTACATTTGAACATCCTCTCAAACCTCGGTGTTATTGGAATGTGGCGTAGAACCTTATAAGGAACTTTCTTGGACACTTGATCTTCACGATATCTATTGGTGAAACATATTGGGCATTGTTGTAAATTTTCATTTTCGCCATAGTATAAGATATGGTCATTTGGACATGCATCATATGTTTTGTACTCCATCCCAATGTCTTTCATTGCTGAAGATACTTCCTTTTGTGAACGAGGCATCTTATTTTCCTTTGGAAGTATCTTATCTGCCAAAAGTCTACATAAAACAACAAAAGATCTTTATATTATTCACTATACACAATATTCAAAACTTGAATGACATGGAGAGATATAGTTTAGAGGAGTTTAAAATATACCTCAAGATATCAGTGAAGCATGTATTCATCATTCCATGCATAACTTTCAAGTTCAAAAATAACATAAGTGTTGCCAATACAGAAAAATTTGCATTTGGGTAAAGAGGCGTCCTAGCAAGTTGAGTTAGGGGTGAATCATCAACTTCTTCAGCATATGTGTAGAAGTCTTGTAAAAATTTGTTCACCCCATCCTCATTTAATTGAGAAGTGGTATCACCCATATATGTGTCTTCTCCTTCATTGTGAGTGTCACTATCATCAGTGTCATATGCCCTTTCATCAACATTATTAAGAACTTGGATTGGCTAAACATTACAATATCATTTAAAATAGTTAATAATAATGTGATATAAAAATTTCATATTTTTAATAACAAGCATTTTTGAAATTTCAGTATAGTATACCTCTTCTATATAAACTCCATACTTCAACCTATGGATACCAACGAGTCGACGCTTCTTTAATTTTCTATTTTTGCACTTTTCACAAGTACAATATATCATTTCATTAAAATATTCATTTGTCCCTGGAGTAGGTCTCGGTACATGTTCATCTGAACATTCAGATGAAGATATACTATTTTCCTGCATAAATCATATACTTTAAATAATGAGCATCTACCTCTCAACTTCAGACTTATATTTTTATAGTTTGGAAATGGGTAATTCCGTTATGATGTTTCCATAAACTAAAACATCATTAGTTTGAACTATGAGGTCATTTGTGCCATTATATATTCCATCTACTCATGTTTATTCCTTTTGTGAGAAGTTATATACTCATGAAAATTATGGTCTTTGGCCCTTACTTATCCATTTTTTGTAAGCTAAAAGAGGGTCCCTTATGAGTGTTATTTAAGATCTGAGTATTATTAAAAAAACTCATGACTGTGATAATACTAATCTTCATTGAGATTCAATTCATTAAAGAAATAATACAGGTGGCAGAAAATGAAAGTACCTGTCTTTCCATTTTTTCCAAGTATAGTGGCTAATTGGTTAATAGTGTCCTACAAAAAAGGTAACACTCGTGATAATAATAGAGAAAAATATTTTTAAAAAATGAATAAAAGTATTTGCACGTTCTAACTATTTACCAATATATGTAGGACTAGAATGTCATCTTATCTTACCTTCTTTCACTAAAGCCACTCCACACCAACTAGAGCAAGAGAAGACAATGAAACCTGGAAAAAAGGAAAAGACGAAGAAATTAGACAAGGAAAAGCAATCTAATCTATTAAAAATGAAAACAAAATAGCATGAGAAGGTCCACATATTCAAAACCATGCTGTAATAAGACCTACGATAAGTTACAAGGTTAAATTGGAAGCAAACTTGAATCTTGGAACTTATCATAGGTCTTTGTTTTCATTAGAGATAAAGTAGATTGCTTTTCATTGTCCAGTATCCAGTATCAATCCAATTTATACTCTACAAGCTCCATCATTATAATATCTAATGACCAAATATGTGCCTTGAGAAGAGGCTTCTCTACCCAAATGTACAAGTCATGAAATATTTTAATTCCTTTCTCAAACGAAAGGAGGGTAGAGAAGCCTCTTATCAAGGCACGTATCTTGTGATTATATATTATAATGACAAGAGATTATTCTACTTTATTATTGTGTTACTCCACTTAATCTTTTCAAATATAGCCTTTATTTCTGATCTTAGAATTTTCCAAACCCAAGAATAAGTTACAGTGTAAATGACTAAATCCTTTGTAATCTAACTCACTCCAGGTTAGGCATTTGTTTCTCATAAGTTGGTTATAAGTACATTCCTCTTCCATTTTAATATAATATAATTTATCAAAACAAAAAGGATTTAGTCATTTACATTAAATCTCATCAAGCTCACATAAGCTTCTAACAAGGTAAGAGCTTGTATCTAAATGGTTGAATGCATTTCCTTTGTTATTCTAACAGTATATTGAGTGCTTGAATGGATAGAGAGTACTAAGAGGAGTCAAAGGCCCAAGAGCTAAGGTGGTTAGTGAGGAAAGGAGTTTTTTCGAGAGTAAGGAAGGACAAGTGAAGACCAATTGGGAACTACAAGCACATAAGCTATATGAAAGTTTAAAGGAAAGGTAACATTCTTAAGCTCAAAACTAAAGAGATCGGAATAAGAACAAGTAAGGTGGGAATCACAATAAGTGAAGGTTGCAAGAGATAGAGCTTGTCCTGGGAATCCTTACACTGTGTGAACAGAGGAGAACAGTGAAGGTGTCCAAGAATATCATTTGAAGATGAAATTAAATAAATTTATCAAGGTTTGAGAAATATAGCAAGTTTTTATCCTTTATATACTTGGTGTGGATCCTCATATGCAAAGAAGAAAGTGAAAATTGAGGTTTGTGAGCATCTGGATTGTTGTTTTTGCATGATGTTAGTTTATATCTACATCAATAACACAAGCCAAAACCAGCACATTCCCTGCTTGATAATTGAATAAATAAAGATGATGAAATGTGTTGTACAACACTATTTTGTCTGCCTCTTCTCTTGCAGTTTACCTCTTCCTACTTGTGGTTATTGGGGGTTATATTTAAAGTGGATGGAGAAGCTTATGAAGGATCACATGCAAAAGATGATGGAAAAGTTTAACTGTTATATTGATAGGTTTGGTGCTAAGAAGAGCTGAAGGTAGATTTCAGAAAGACAGGGGGTCTTGAATTAGGTGGAACAGATCTAATTTGGACCATGACGGGTCACTGCTGGTACAACAACATAATCTTTTGTTGCATAACTGGTTCATCTTGAATTTAGGTGCGGATAGATCTAATTTGGACCATGACGGGTCACTACTGGTACAACAACATAATCTTTTGTTGCATAACTGGTTCATCTTGTTAGTTACCCATGGTTGTAACTTGTTCTGTAGTTTGATTTGCGATATGGGCTGCATCCCAACAGACCTTTATAAACTCTACTCTTTGATATAGGTGCCCCTTTGTGGGATCAGGCCATGACTTTACTTTTGTTATCATTTCACATGTCTGATAGTGGACATATACCTATTTTGCGGATTTTTAAATCCAATATAAAAAATTATAAAACATGTATCCTTATTTAAACACTCCAATATTCAATGAAGCTAGCTACCCACAGGCTAAGCTAAAACTGATACACTCTTGCTACTGCTTTACATTATAGTTTGAATTTAGACATTGAGAGGGTATCCTACTACTACATTCAATATTTATACCCCATATCTAAAAGAGACATTTGCAAGGATAATTGTGAGATCTATAAAGCCTACTGAATAATACAGATGAGTCATGATATTTTTATCAGAAAACCTACTTAACAACTTCATTTTCTACCCCCAGTTTAAAAATAGACTTAACACCACCTCAAGCTACAACAGTACTTATCCCATTGACCAAGATTTCCTCTAAACCAATTACGATTCTGCTCACCACTCCAAGTTGAGACCAATAATATTCCTATATACCAACAGAGTTGCAAACTCTGCAGCATGGAACAAGAGACAGAGGTTTGTTTCATCTTCAAGTCTTCAATCTATTGGGAGACTGAAGATAAATATAGCTCTCTCTTCAGAGGTGGAAAGGATTCTTTATAGCTCTGATAGTTTATGAAGATCAAAGATGTGTAGTAATGTTTGTTTGAAAGCTATTTCAATGCCTGAAAAAAAATTCAACAATGGCTTTACTCACAAATCCCAGTTAGTGATCATCTTATTGCTTCTTCTTTCATCATGTAGAAGATTAATTCAGCACATGAGGAATCTGCTCAACAAATGATATACGCACATATCCAGTAATTGTCTCATCATTTCAATATTTTCAGCCTTCAAAAGCATCATTAAGATACATGATCACCAATGTTAGCTGATACTATTTCAATCTCCCAAAAGACCACACAAAGGTAAACAATTTATCACAGTCAGTCCTATGAATTAATAAAATGCCTGTTGAAATAGGTGGGCATATTGGGTGGCATTATTGCATGACTCTGATACGGATCATATGGATTTTATTAGCAGAACCTATATAGACAAAAATGTATCTACACTAATAAACAGTGACAAATTCTGTTAATAAAGCCCATCATTGACATATCAAGGTTTAAGAGATAATTAAGCAGTATTTCTGCAAAAGGTAATTAGTTTATTATATTTGCAAACAATGTCTTCTAAAATGACTTGAGGTTTTTTATTAAGGCTAATTGAGAATGGATTGATATCCTCTTCCTCTGGTGAAAGGGATTTCTATTGACACCAAATCTGGGTTGTTAAAGGAAAATTTGGGCATCAAGTAAACCTAAAAAATTTACCCAAGTCCCAGTCTCATTCCAGTCAAACAGTGTTTACATCGTCCCATTCCAGTCAAATAGTGTTTTGTGAAATCACCTCACCAAATCTCATAAACAAATGCCCATTTGTGCTCCCTCTAACATCTTTGTGCTTACCATCTTCATAAACTCAACAGCTGTTGTATTTTCGTTAGTAAAACACGCCATAAAACAAAGTGCCCAACCCCAAAACCAAACCCTCACCATTTCTGAGCACAATGATCAGAAATCTGCAATAAAACTTTACCAGAAATATTGAATGAAACTGGGTTGTATAGCATTTGTTCATATATTTGTATTCCAAAGTTGAAACTCTAGCTAAACAAATTTCTTAAATACATCCATTTGAAAAGTTCCAAGAGATAACAATCTCAAGGCCCTTATCAACTGACCCCTAGTAATAATTACATGAGGTATTTGTAAGAATATGCAGATGGTAAGCATAGAGACATTATCGGGAGCACAAGCAACACTTATGATGGGCATTTGTTTGTGAGATTTGGTGAGGTGATTTCACAAAACACTGTTTGACTAGAATGAGACTGGGATGGTGTTGTGTCGGTAAACAAATTGCCAAAGTGGCATGTAATGGTGTTGGTGTCAAGCCTTTTGGGTGTTATCTAGCTTGTAATTGTTATCTATGTGATGCCCATAAATAACAAGTAATTTCCGAGAGTTGCATTTCCCTATAATGGGATCTTGTTCCACAATACTCTCCTTCTCAAGATTTTCCCCATTGCAGGCCATCTATTATAGAGAATTTCACATGACCTTGTCCTGACCTACCACTTGAATCATCCCTACTTTCAACCACAACTAATTTAGAATTTCTAACCAAATATAAATTGGCAGTAGATGTGAACTAAGATAATTGGTTGATGAAAAGTTTGATTTCCAACTTTTTCCCATTTCTTATCAAAGTTATTTTCCTATATGATCTTATTTGTTGCTCAAATTAGATGTGTCCTTAGTCCCTATTATGTTTAAAACCACATCACTTTCCAAAGGGTAATCAGGTGAACTTTAATCAATGGCATACAATCATACAATGCACACCCTTTTGGCACAAGCCCCACACACATGTAAAAGTTGGATTGCCAAACGGTCAAACTCATGTGGGTATATTTATATAGTTGTTCCTTTATACCTACACCACATACCCTCTGATATGACTATATTATCAGATATCATTTGCACTATCATGTACATGAACAGGTCATTCAAAATGCATCTGGTGCCTTATAGTACACCTCTGAACAAAAAGGGTATCCACTGCCAGTCTTGACTAATAGGTTGGTTTTTTTTTGTCTTTTTGTGTTGTATGTATGTACATGTGTGCACATGTATATGTGTGTGTATATCTATGATGAGCGTCATATATGTGTATATGTTAGGCACACATATATGACAGACACGAGAGTGTCGCCAGTACCTGGTGGGTGGAACCATGTATGTTTGTCAACCACTCCTACACCAACTATTTGCCTCAATTTAAAATGTGCCCTTTATTCATACACCTTATACCTTGAATTTGGAATGTCATAACCCAGCTGGTGACCACCAAGAAAATCAGTTCAGCTTAGGATGATATATCTTGACATTTTTGCTTCAAATATTGCATCACTTGCCTTATCCATAAGCCTGCTGTTAGTGTGGTTGAGTGTAGTCAAGATAGCTCAAGTCTCAGTCGAAATTTCTCTTATCGAGTGATGTCTCTTATTCTCCATGTTCATGATAGCATTTTTTATGATGGACTTTTTTTTTTATGGTTGTACTTGCATGTTTATTTTCTCTGATATTCGAATATCTGTTGGTCATAGACAGTTAGAATTTTAAACTTATTTTTGAAGGAACTCGGTTACTGAATTACATATATTGCTGCATGGTTATGTTCATATTAGGCAATTTAGAAATTAAAAATTCGGTAGAATCTATAATCCTGAATATTAAGTTTGGCTTGGGTTTTGATATATCTTGACATTTTTTGATTCAAATATTGCATCACTTGCCTTATCCATAAGCCCGTTGTTAGTGTGGTTGAGTGTAGTCAGGATAGTTCAAGTCGCAATCAAAATTTCTCTTGTTGAGTAATGTCTCTTATTCTCCATGTTCATGATAGCATTTTTCATGAAGAGCATATTTTTGGTGGTTGTACTTGCATGTTTATTTTCTCCAGACGATCCTCCTTTCACCTATATTAAATGTTTCTATTGTTTTTTGTAGCAATAACAAATAAAAAACACAATCACCTAAGCTTCATACATCTATGATTGACCTTTTGATGCACCTACATTTAGCATTAGCGATGAAGGCACACTCAAGATCATGAAAATGTGCATATTTGATTTTTAGTTTTGCTTTCCCAATAGGAAATAAGAAAAACACACCTTCACTTCAAACATCCATGATTGACCTTCTAATTCCCCTTGATGTAGAGAAGGCATGTGAAAAGATTTAAGACACTATGTTTAGTCTATTTGGCACTTGTTCTTCCCAATGCTAGTAGCCTTTTAAACCTGGTTCTCCCTATTGAAAATCAATTTTAAGGAGTTTCAATACAAACTAAGGGATTTTTAAGACACCATTTATCCTCCTTAAATTCTCCAAGAAGTTTCTTTAACAAATTCCAAGCGAATTACACTTTTCTTAAACCCTGCCCTGTCCTGATTAGGTCTATCAAACTCTTGAAGAAAATTGTCAGAGTTTTCGTACAACTGAAGAATGGTTTTAGACTCCAAAATCACAAAAATATGTTAAAAGGTCCCTGGGACAGAGATATCTACCAAGTTTCGTGGGATTTCACTGGTTATACCTCCTTCAAAATGACTGTCTTGCTCACAAACCCTAGACGAGGATTTACAGTTTTGGGTTTACCTGAGAACGATGAATTTGAATTTTTATGAGTATTATTGGGTTTCAAAGGCTTCTGTGCGTTCGTCAAGGTCTGTGCTACCTAATACAACTTAATTCATTCTCAAATTCCCCAGCTTATAACCCTCAAGGTAATTTTGATAACATGCATCAAATTCTTTTATCCCAAGCAATTATATTGATTCCAGGCAAAAATTCATATTTCTAGGGTCCCCTCATATTTTTTCTAACTCCCCTGTCCAAGAAGAAGAGAGAAAGTTCTGAGAAAATGTAAAAAATTGCAAAAAACAAGCTCGGGCCAGAAAAAATCATAAAAATGGCTAAGTCCTAGTCCTTGCAATAGTCAGGACAGTTGGGACATCTGGACGTGAACCGACCGAACCAGGCGAAATGAGTCAAGGCAGCTTGAAATAGTTTGGGACGCGTGGGACAAAAGTACGCGAACCGGCTGGATCGGCCGAAATGAGAACTTAAAGTTTGGGACGCGCGGGACAAAAGTACGCGAACCGACCGAACCGGGCGAATCGGGAAAATTTGTCCCGAACGGTATAAAAGCAAATGGGACATCTGGGTCGTGAGTACGCGAACCGGCCGGTTCGGCCGAAACAGGGAACTTCAGCACTAGGCCAAATGGGACAAAGGGACGCGCGGGACGCGGATAGCCAAAGGAGCCGAAGGCCAATCAGATCACGCCATGTGTCACCAGCAGAAAAGGGACATGGAAGCCCATTTTGGGCGGTTCGGAAGAATTTGTCCCACGCAGCACTGGGCCAAATGGGACAAAGGGACGCGTGGGACACGAAAAGCCGAAGCGGCCGAAGGCAGAGAAGAAAAGTCAACGTTTGGTCCATAGAACTTCAAACGGTCATAACTTTTGACTCCGAGCTCCGATTTTCAGAAAATTGGACTTTCTGGAACAAGCACGACGTCCTCTACGACTCCAAGCTATGATTTTTAATAAGGGTAGATATATTTAAATTAAGGAAAAGTGTTTTGCTCCAGTCAGTCAATGCTCATTCCCGTCAAATGACAGAAAACGCCTGCCAGACCCAAAATAGCTGCCTGCACTCAGAAGGCCATAACTTTTGCATTTCTCAACGAAATCGCACAAAACTGGTACCATTGGAATTGTGGTTACGAGCCCGATGCAAAAAAATCAAGAAATTTCAGATTTGATCAGATATTGATTTATATTTTTAAGAAAACGTGGCCAGGTTCAGAACAGTGTTTTATTTGGTAGCTGGGAGTGCAATTAAGAGGCATGGCCATCATTCTTTCTCTGCTACAGCACATGGGACAATATGGGGAGCCTTTAGCAAGTAATTTATAACCATTCCAATCAGTTTAATGCCTCTTACAGGTGGTTGAAGGACAGATTTCGGGATTTCCATTTTCCCTTCTCTTCTCCTTCTCATTTTTCTATAAATTGGAGTGTTGGGCTCATTGTAAAAGAGAGAGTTTTTGGGTAGCAAAGCTCTGCCAAAATTGCTTTGTGAAGCTAGTGTGTTGCAGGCCCTTGTAGTGGACTCCTTGCATGGTGATCCAGGCCCTTATCTTGTAATAGACTGAACTGTGCATACCAGGAAGCAATAAAATACAAGTTTGTGGATGTATCTTCCCCTACTGTGTTTTCTTGCATTCTTCTTGCCCTTTTATCTTTCCACAAGAATATTGTGTCTATTTATGTTCTTGCAGGAATTCATTATCATTGTGTGTGCTTGGAATACTGCTGTGAATGCATTTTGCTAGATTATGGAGAACTGTCATCACCTCTTCTAGTGTGCACTTTGCCTTTGTATTTAACACATTTGGAGACTACTCTCACATCCTCCTTTTCTGGTGTATCACCACTTTAGTGTAGGCTTTCATTTTATGTATTCTCTTTCCCTGGTCCCTTGGAAATTTAGATTAGAACAGTTAGCTTATCCTGCATTAGAGTAGATTGTGGCAGGTAGTTTAGGAGCAAGAACCAACTTTCTCTAGAGGTCTATCTCAAGTAGCAAGTCCCACAACTTGGAGATAATACCCATGTTATCCAATCACACTGTGAGTTCAGGTATATGCACAGGGGTGCTGTGATTCGGTGATAACACTACCTAATACAACTTAATTCATTCACAACTTCCCCAACTTATAACCACTTTTGCTCTATAACATGATTTTTTAGAAAACTGTGACAGTAGATGCCCTGCTCTTGTATACAAACCAAACCACCCCTGCTACATCTAGTAACAAATACTATGCTGTCATGAAGTAACTATACATCCTACCAAAATTCAAGCATGGTTTACTCGTCCGATGCTACAGTGTAACTAATGTACACAAGAGCATACCAGCTTCAACATCATATACAACCAACACCTATGCCAAGACCAACAGTTCCAAGGAGAAGATTATGTTCTATAAGATGCCATATTTAATCCCAAGAATCCAAAAACTGTATGTTTCCATAACAGCTTACATATCTATGATTGTCCTCAAGTGGGAAATATGAATTCTTAGGTCAAGAAGACTTAACTATGAAGATCAAATATCCTCCTGAGAAGTTACACAAGCCTACTGTATTGTTAAGGAAAATTCCAAACAATGCTCATAATGGTAATTCAAACACACTCACAAATGCATAAAGCTTGAAATGCTTAGCACGCTTCAAAGAGACAATGACCAATTTCATTTAACTATGATAACCACTGTGATTTTTCGTGAGGGGAAGAATTAGTCTAGTTGTCAATGACTATTGCAGTAATTCTCAGTACTGTATAGTACATAAAGATAGCAACACTTCTTCCCTCAAACATCTAGCAAATTCATACATACTTGGTATGAAAAAAAAAAGTACAGATCTAAGCAAGGTTGGATATAAATTGTATCTAGGCTATAGATAAGCTAAAAGGTTTCATACATCAATTTGAAGCAGCTAAAGCATTCACTTTCTCATTTATTTATCAATCAGTAGCTTAGACTAGTCATTTTATATTTAACATCTCAGTTGGTGTTCTTATTACCATTTTTATAGTCTTGAATCGGTTAAATTGTAGCCCACAAGGCGTTCCTTTTCACTCAACATAATAGGATATGTCACGTGTAACAACCCATTAATTCACACATGAACAACATAGTAAAAGACAGGATATTTTTTTTTTGACTTGCTTCGACACATAACACGACACAACATGTCGTCACCAAAGCTACAACCAACACTAGTGAACCACTTGATACATGGGGATGACCACAAAGGCAGCACGGAAACGTTCACACCTTTCAAGGATAATACACTTTTTTTTTTTTTTAGACATGACAACATAGAAATCCAACCACAAAACACACTTACAGTTAGGGAAAACCATAGTGAGATATTCTTGAGAGGTTATTTATTTTAAAAAGACACCCTATTGCAATTCTTAACTTACGTTTTCAAGGAGGATTCAAGATATGATTCATACAAATTCATCTTACCAAACTAAGCTCATGTTCTTTTACACTGTAGAGTAGTTCATCTTTAAAGTCTTCTCCTATTATGACCATTTATTTGCTTAATATCGTTTATTTGGAGAAAGGGGGTAATTTAATTCCACAAGGCCATCTATTTACACTTACGCTACTAGAACTCATTCATGCCCTTATGACAACATCGGTTCACGCTCAACAACTTAAGAGAAAATTACAAGGTACCTTGGATAAAGTTAAAGGAAGAAGGTCAATTGAGTTCATCCTTGAGTCATCATTAGTTATTACTGAGGTTTAATTGAAGCTTGAGGTTTTATACGTAATTATTAGCGATCGTACTTAGGCTTCACCGAAAGAGCTTATCAAGAGGAAGCTGCTTACTTTTAAATAGGTTGAGAGATATAAATTGAGTGGTTTCTAAATTTTCTTCTCTTACTTGTTACAATCTTATTAGAAACTAACCATTGTTTTCCTTTAAGCTTGTTTTAAGAATTCACCAAAAAGAGTAGTGTTTACTAGTTCAGTTAGGGATGACACGTTATATAAAATCACTTTGCAAGGATAGTATCACTATAGATTACTTAAGGCATTGTTTGTTTTCGAGGGGATCTCCTCCACAACATATTTCTTTGAATAAAACTTTTAGGTAACTTCTGTAAGGAAAAGCCACCCCATTAAAACTTACATATAACACATCAATACAAAGTCTTAGAAAGATTTAAATTAACACTTAATTCTCAAGATCAAAGTTTTACAATGCTTATGCCAGTGAAAAGATTGAATATTATTTCTCACTAAGAAGAGTTATCGGCCAAATTACAAAAAAAAAAAAAAAACAACTTCTTCACGTAATTCTCCGAACAAATCTAGGAAAGAGGTCATATAAACTCTTTGCAAGCAATGTTACACAATTTACAACACATAGAATGCTTTTACAAAGAAATTCATTAGTTGCACTGATGAAACCCTTACAACTCTTTCCTTTAATCTACTCACATAATCCATCTACACAAATACTAACTAGAATCAATTCGCGAGAACTGAGCATGTTAAGGCTACACAATGCAACAGTAAGCTAACATTTAACAATAACAAGAAAGGAATGTTCTAATTCAAAAATGGATTAAAGAACAACCCACAACTCCAAAAATTATTCGTATGAGAGAGAAATCTAAACCAACCAACAAGGAGAAATTCAAATACCAGTAAGAACAAAATCAAATAAAACCAGGCAAGACCTTATGAGTTAGGAACAAGAAGGTCAAGAGTGTTGATATCTCCTTCAAGTAATCCTATGGATTACGTGATTGGAATCCAAAACTCAATCCATCCAATTAAAGGGGACCAAGAGAAGACAAAACATACTAATTATGATCGTAGGCGCGAAACAAAACCACGTTACCCAAGATCTCCCAGGGGGAGGCTTCATAGTAATAAGAGTTCGATGCCCTTAAAAGAAGAACAACTATAGTTTCAGTTTTAACCTAGGTAGTTTTACCACTACCTTCTTATAGGATTTTCTTAAATGTAGGACTAGTTAACAAAATAAATCCACTCTTCCAAAAGCGTACAAATGAGACACAAAAAGGGCCATTATTCTACCAATGAACCTTATCCTAATCGTCAACTTCTCTACATAATATAAGGGAAGGCTAAACCCAAAAGTCGTTAATAATTTTTATATATTTCCGAAAATGTCAATAAGTGTTTTAAAATAAAAATAAAAATTGATTTCCTTAACAAAGCCACAAAATGGGATTTTTAGTAACCAAGTTCGAAGAATAAGATATTTGAGTTCAAAAACAAAGGGATTCGATACATGGTGGGTAATACACCAGCGATGCCCCAGACTCAAAAGACCTTACCACGAGTGCAAGCACAAAAAATAAGAACCAACACACATATCCATCAGGAAGGTTACGTAGTGCAGTCAGGCCTAGAAGTTCTATGAGCTCCTTGCCAATGGTAAAGAAGAAGGAAGTTTTACCCAATCCATGTGGGTTTATCAAGGAGTTGTCTAGCAAATATAAAATAAATGAATATAATAGCCACCTATTATATTATCACTGAAATCAGCTGTCATCTAACAGGAAACGAGTTCATGATTCCAATACCATGGATTCACCTACAACTTTTGTTTCAGTCCAGCTATTAATAGCTTGCTCGTGACCCGTAATAAAAATTGTAGAGACTTCCTTCAATTAAACCTACAATGTTTCCCCCTTACTTTAATCAAACAAGAGTTTGAACCAGGAAGTAGGTAAAGTAAATCTCTCAACACGTAGAGGCCAAAAAAGATGTCAGGTTATTCGTCCTCTAGAACTGGGTACAACAGTCAACCTTGTACAGTTCTAAAGCAAAAACCTAATGCCATTTTCTAATCAAACAAAAAGTAAAGAATTCCCACAGGCTTAAATAAGTTTTAGAACACAATGTCACTATTAATGTACCTTTTAGCAAAACAGGAGAGCCCTAAACAGGAAATACGTATTTATTCAACCCAAATAGAGATATGAAGGCTTAACCTTCCATATAGTAAGGCTTCAATTATAAATACCATCACAGAATTCTTTTAAAAGAGAGTCATATAAGCAAACGAAACTCTATAATGTTTCTTTCCCTACGAACTAGACTCCATCACTCAATATTGCAGTAGCCCATTTAGACAAATATGAAATTGAGTAAGCTATAAGAGAGGAAAAGAACATTCCAAGAAAAACCAACGAAATTGGAACGAGATTTAAAGGAACACACCAACACAATCAGGCAGTGATATAAACAACCACGAAAACATTTAGTCTAGGCGCCATTCAAGAGGAAAGAAAATTCATTTCAAGATACTGAAAGAAGGTAGAAAACTATTACAAGGAGTAGATTTAACATGCTTGATTAGAATTCTTCCAATCCAACAAGCACGTCAGATCAGGGCTCGGGCAACAGCAACACAACCTATGCACAACTTCTCTTCCTCAGCTTGCTGAAGGTCCAAACTCTGTTAACAGCCATGCATAGCCTAGGAAAGGGGTGATTGAAACATGCCTTCTTGGAATCCTCGGTAGAAACTCTGGGAAGATAGAATCACTCTGCTTTGAACACCGCATCACAACCACCATAGAAAACCACAGAACCATCGTCATGTATTGCCATATCCAAAGAAGATATGTATCTGTTTCAATTGAACTATAGATCCCCTCGTCATTTAGCCCACAAACCCAACTATATTCTCCACCATCTCCATATGCATCTGATTGCTTCTGATTTGGACCTCCTAACCTTGGTGCTCTCGTATTAGGAGCAGCCCTAGTCTGAGACGAAGCAAAAGAAGATGGCTTTATTAACAAAAAAAAAACAATCTCTTGGTACAGACTCCATATCCATAAAACAGTCCCAAGACTTAGCATCCTTAATTAAGGCTGACCAGTCACTAGATTGCTTCAATACAGCTATTTTTCCCTTAACCCAAAGTGCTCTGTGAGGTTGTGCTAGTGCCACATTCATGTGGCGAAAAACAGCTACAAAGCCAACCCCATGATTTGAAGCTCGAACACAAGACATAATGATTACCTCACGCTCCTGGCTCTGAAAGGCATCTACCATAATGATAGATAAACTTTTTCCTTCATTAGGTTTAAGGACAACATCAAACTCTCGGTGAAAACATTTCAGTTGTAGCTTGTAAGGTGTGATAATACCAACAGAAACCTTTATGCCTGCCAACTCAGTGACTTGTTGAAGAAACTCGTTGAAGAAGCTCATATAATTCCAAAGCAAAATGTGCTTCAAGAATATTCTGATATGAAGACAGATCCACACCTATGAGATTCTCTTCCATGAGTTACATCGTAAAACAAGTAAAGTCTCAAAAGAGAATCCTTGTAAATAATTTTCATCAGGTCTCCTGGTAACACTCTCACTATCACATAGTCGATTTTGACATAAATATCTTGAAGGAGAATCCTGAATTTGAGGATGCATTGGATAATGCACAGATAACAACATGGCTGGACATTCTGCTTGTCTGGAAGCGCTCAAAAGGCTTCAACCATACTGCAACATGCTTGCTGCCTGGCCAAGTTACTGTCGCAGGCTGTTGCTGTGGAGATCCCCGGCAAGAACACACCTCGCAAGCACCCAATGAAAATGGAGGTAACACACCTACTTCACTGGCTTGTTTCCACGCCCCTCCTCCACAAGGAACGCAGTCTCCAGCTACAATCCCACGCGGCCAACAACAAGGCAAAATCCTAGATTAAAAAAAATAGTTCATGAGACCACACAAATCCTTCACCACACAAACTCATGCGTCCAGGACAGAGTAAAGCACGTAGACCACGGAAGGCAGCAACAAGATTTGCAAATCAAAAATTTACGTCCAAACCTTTGATGTTAACAGGCCACCATCCAAGGAGAGTCCAACACGCAGAAGCAACAGGCAGGTTCTTTAATGCAATGGAAAGGTGGCTATTAAAGCCACCCACCTCCATAAGCCAAGGGGGAAGGAAACAAATTCAAGGCAGACATTAGACATTCCAATTTATCACTATATTCTCCAGTCGGATCTGTGACCACTTTTAAAAATATCCTCTTTAACATTGACAGTCTGCTAAGATTTTCCACAAACATAGCTCCATGTCAAATCTCAGCAGGGAAGGCTTGACTCCAAGGTGGAATCTTGAAGACAAACACCTGGACAGAACAGGTTGTGGCTTATGTCAAAGTCGAGGTCTAGGTTATACCAGGATTAGAAACGTCAAGTCTTACCTTAGGAACAATTGAAGTCCTTAGATTATAGTTAACATGATATCAACAAGATACCACAAGATATGATAGCAAATCATAACTGCAACCACATTATTGAAATCACGAAGATAGAATAAAGACTTGAAATCAAGCCACTAGTAAGAAGGACTCCACCGACTCCTCACACAAGGTAGAAAAAAAACGTGATGGTCAAAAAGTCTATAGGTTGGGTGGTTGGGAGGAGACCAAATGCATCCACGTGCAAACAAGACCTGCCTGGTCGGCCAAGGTGGTAGTGGAGGGCAGGTGGCAGAAACGCGAGTCGATGCCCAACGGGGCATTACATTCTCCTCCCCTTAAGAAAGCATCCTCCTCGATGCAACATAACACAGTGGAAAAGAAATGGTACGCAAACAAGAACAGGTAAAGGAGAAAGTATACCCTATGGTTTAAAATTTTAGTTGGTTAAAGCACGGCCACAGGGTAGCCTTAGGAACATTTGGTAGAAATTTTAACTTTCAATGTTCTGTGAAGATTGGTAGTTCCCCCTTATTTATTTATTTTTCATTAGTTCCTTTCCATTAGCATTATTCTTGGTTTAATTTCTTTTAAAATTTCATCATTGAAGAGTTTTGGTTTATTCCTTATTATGGATGTCCAACATGAACTGCTAACACAACACCCTGTCAAGTTCAAAAGTCATTATAGATTCATAAGCACACAAGTATATACTTCATGATTGTATTACACCACAAAAATGTTACTGAAATACGGAATGGAATAGGCACAGTCGACATAACATAGTACTCAACACATCAATGACTGACATACCAAATACTCAACCAAAAGAGTACTATAAATCCACCAGACATTTCCTCAATTTGCATCAATGAAAAATTGACATAACACCAAACCATGCTACAGGTACATAGTGTCCACAAGGGAATCAATGACATATCCAGAACATCACAACACATCCATCTGATATTAGTAACACATACATCAAAATACCACTACAAAAACATCACAATAACTCAACATATATCCCGAAACATCAACCATACGCACAAATATCATATGCCACCCTTAAACTCTTATGCGTCCCTCAAGTCTCTTATGCCTCCCTCAAACTCTTATGCCTCCCTCAAGGAGGCCGGTTGACCTATGGCCTAAGACACATAGAGTTCGAACACTCCTAACCCAAGTGACATAATAACGTGTGGTTCAACAACCCGCTAGTTATCTGTAACTCCTTGGGGTGTACCCCCATACAATGAAGCGGGTCCATAGGTCCAACCATTCCATGGTGCATCCCATGACCCTATTCCACACATCACGACAATAGAACTAGCACAACAATCCAATCTAAGTGCCAAGTGGCAAAGTACAAGCCTTGGGCAAGGCGGTAAAAATTCCAAATTTAAAAGAAGACCCAAAATCAAGAAAAATAAATGGTCAAATAGCCATAGTTAGTATCAAAATCCACATGTTAGTGCCACAAACCAAAGAAATGCCCAAACTTGTAACGCATTGCAATCAAGAAAAGTTGCTGGTCCTTACAAAATAAGGTAAAAAGCTCAATTTACAAATGAAATCAACTTATAATAATGTCACATTACGATAACTATGTGGCCTTATCTGGCAACCAAGGGGTACTCAACGAGTTGCTAGCACTCAGAACATCGAGCCTCAGCTCGCAAAATGACATATCAATAATACAACTATCATCATCTCAATCTAGAATCATCTCGCCACAACTTCAACAAGGCTCAACATAGTCAAAGATCACACTAAGGTTAAATCCATACGAACAACCATGTCGGGAGAGAGAAAAGAGTATAAGTCACCATCTACTGAGCCTGAGGTGTCCGCGAAACACAATATGCATGACACCCGTTGAACAAGTGCCACACATACCAAACAAACGAAAGTGGGTTTTCAGCCTATGTAAGGCTCCACTTCCTATCTTGTCCTCAGCTCGAGTGACTGGTCAACTATACACATTTTCTCACTCCATACATACACAGTCTACCGATTTCCCTTCACGTTCAGTTAGTGTAAGGCTCACAACATAATATATAACTACATCACTAACACCATGGTGGTACACACATAGCTACCATAATGTCTCACAATATGGTACATGTATACGGGGTAGATCACAATCATACATTCACAGGGCGCAATACATCACTTTACCACATTCTCCACCCAAAGTGCAATCACAATATGATAGGGTTCATACACTCACCGTATGACCCTAAATTACGACATGAATCATTACTTATTATCACACAACTCATATATACGATGGACATATTACATCACAACATAACAGCCATTGCTACATAACAAGGTGGTACACACATTTCTTCAAAACATGGTAAAAACATCATGATACAACTCATTTCTTTTAACATCAATCTAGTCGTACAACACATTGATACACCTACCTATCACAATATGCCACAATGCTCCAACACTCCATCATCCACATTAGAATTCTTTTCACACATCACAAACAACAATTCACACGTGAACTCTTCATAGAATCCACAAGAAGGAGAGAGAATACTCCCATCCCCAACATATCAACATGATTACAAACATGCACAAAGTGACATACACATCATGTGCATTCACAAAATCACAATTACGACAATGGATCATATCACGCTTAAAGCACATTACTCTTCCAATATAAATCATCATCATGCAATACCATCATCTCCATGAAACAACATCATGTAACACCATCACCATCAATGTAACATCACCATACAACACCAATCCAGCCCATAGGTTTGAGAGCATGAACCTATGCTCTGATACCAAGTGATTACGACCCATTAATTCACACTCGAACAACATAGTACAACACAGGATATTTTTTTTTTGACTTGCTTGACACATAACATGACGCAACATGTCGTCACCAAGGACACAACTAACTCTTGTGAACAACTTGATACAAGGATAGCCATAAAGGCAACATGAGAAATGTTCACACCTTTCAAGGACAATTTACTTTTCTTTTTTTAGACATGAACAACATAGAAGTCCAACCACAAAACACACTTATAGTTAGGGCAAACCACAATGAGATATTCTTGAGAGGTTATTTATTTTAAAAAGACACCCTATTGCAATTCTTAACTTACGTTTTCAAGGAGGATTCAAGATATGATTCATACAAATTCATCTTACCAAACTAAGCTCATGTTCTTTTACACTGTAGAGTAGTTCATCTTTAAAGTCTTCTCCTATTATGACCATTTATTTGCTTAATATCGTTTATTTGGAGAAAGATGGTTAATTTAATTCCACAAGGCCATCTATTTACACTTACGCTACTAGAACTCATTCATGCCCTTATGACAACATCGGTTTACGTTCAACAACTTAAGAGAAAATTACAAGGTACCTTGGATAAAGTTAAAGGAAGAAGGTCAATTGAGTTCATCCTTGAGACATCATTAGTTCTTACTGAGGTTTAATTGGAGCTTGAGGTTTTATACATAATTATTAACGATCGTACTTAGGATTCACCGAAAGATCTTAGCAAGAGGAAGCTACTTACTTTTAAATAGGCGGAGAGATAAATTGAGTGGTTTCTAAATTTTCTCCTCTTACTTGTTACAATCTTATTAGAAACTAACCATTGTTTTCCTTTAAGCTTGTTTTAAGCGTTCCCCAAAAAGAGTAGTGTTTACTAGTTCAGTTAGGGATAACACGTTATATAAAATCACTTTGCAAGGATAGTCTCACTATTGATTACTTAAGGAAATTGTTTGTTTTCAAGGGGATCTCCTCCACAACATATTTCTTTGAATAAAACTTTTAGGTAACTTCTGTAAGGAAAAGCCACCCCATTAAAACTTACATATAACACATCAATACAAAGTCCTAGAAAGATTTAAATTAACACTTAATTCTCAAGATCAAAGTTTTACAATGCTTATGCCAGTGAAAAGATTGAATATTATTTCTCACTAAGAAGAGTTACCAGCCAAATTACAAAAAAAAGACAAAACAACTTCTTCACGTAATTCTCCAAACAATTCCAGGCAAGAGGTCATATAAACTCTTTGCAAGCAATGTTACACAATTTACAAACACATAGAACACTTTTACAAAGAACTTCATAAGTTGCACTGATGAAACCTTTACAACTCTTTCCTTTAATCTACTCACATAATCAATCTGCACAAATACTAGCTAGAATCAGTTCGCGAGAACTGAGCATGTTAAGGCTACACATTGCAACAGTAAGCTAACATTTAACAATATCAAGAAAGGAATGTTCTAATTCAAAAATGGATTAAAACACAACCCACAACTCCAAAAATTATTCGCATGAGAGAGAAATCTAAACCAACCAACAAGGAGAAAGTCAAATACCAGTAAGAACAAAATCACATAAAACAAGGAAAGACCTTATGGGTTAGGAACAAGAAGGTCAAGAGTGTTGATATCTCCTTCAAGTAATCCTATGGATTACGTGATTGGAATCCAAAACTCAATCCATCCAACTAAATGGGTCCAAGAGAAGGCAAAAAATACTAATTATGATCGTAGGCATAAAACAAAACGACGTTACCCAAATCTCCCAGGGGGAGGCTTCATAGTAATAAGGGTTTGACGCCCTTAAAAGAAAAACAACTATAGCTTCAGTTTTAACCAAGGAGTTTTACCACTACCTTCTTATAGGATTTCTTAAACGTAGTATTAGTTAACAAAACAAATCCACTCTTCCAAAAGCATACAAATGAAACACAAAAGGGGCCATTATTCTACCAACAAACCTTATCCTAATCGTAAAATTCTCTACATAAATAAGGGAAGGCTAAACCCAAAATTCGTTAATAATTTTTATATATATCCGACAATGTCAATAAGTGTTTTAAAATAAAATAAAAATAAAAATTGATTTCCTTAACAAAGCCACAAATGGGACTTTTAGTAACCAAGTTTGAAGTATAAGATATTCGAGTTTGAAAACAAAGGGATTTGATACGCGGTGGGTAATACACCAATGATGCCCTAGGCTCAAAAGACCTTACCGCGAGTGCAAGCACAAAAATAAGAACCAACACACAGATCCATCAGGAAGGTTACGCAGTGCAGTCAGGCCTAGAAGTTCTATGAGCTCCTTGCCAATGGTATAGAAGATGGAAAATTTTACCCGATCCATGTGGGCTTATCAAGGAAATGTCTAGAAAATATAAAACAGATCAATATAATAGCCTCCTATTATATTATCACTGTAATCAGATGTCATCTAATAGGAAACGAGTTCACGAGTCCAATACCACGGATTCACCTACAACTTTTGTTTCACTCCAGCTATTAATAGCTTGCTTGCGACCCTTAATAAAATTTGTAGAGATTTCATTCAATAAAACTTACAATGTTTCCCCCTTACTTTAATAAAACAAGAGTTTGAACCAGGTAGTAGGTATAGTAATTTTCTCAACACGTAGAGGCCAAAATAGATGTCAGGTTATTCATCCTCTAGAACTGGGTACAAAAGTCAACCATGTACAGTTCTAAAACAAAACCCTGTTATCCAAAATTCACCCCAAGGTAAATTTTGATAACATGCATAAAATTATTTAGTCCCAAGCAATTATATTGATTCAAGGCAAAGTATCATGTTGCTGGGGTCCCCTCAGATTTTTTATAACTCCCTTACCCAAGAAAGAAAGAGCAAGCTCTGAAAAAATGTGAAAAGGTTACAGAAGACAGGCTCGGGCCAGAAAAAATCGTGAAAAATGGCTAAGTCTTAGTCTCCGGGACAGCTGAGACAAAAGTGCGTGAGGGACGTGTGGGACGTGAAAGCGCGGATCACCCGAAGGAAGAGTTTTTCGTCCGGGACAGCCGGGACAAAAGTACGCGAGGGACGCATGGGACGCGAAAGCGCGGATCACCCGAAGGAAGAGTTTTTCATCCGGGACAGCCAGGACAAAAGTACGCGAGGGACATGTGGGACGTGAAAGCACGGATCACCCGAAGGAAGAGTTTTTCATCCGGTACAGCCGGGACAAAAGTACGCGTGGGACGCGAAAGCGCGAAATGGGCGAAGACAGAAGAGGAAAAGTCAACGTTTGACCTGCGAAACTTCAAACAGCCATAACTTTTGACTCCGAGCTCTGATTTTCACAAAATTGGACTTTCTGGAATGAGCAGGACATCCTCTATGCCACATAAAACATATTCGGCTCCAGTCAGTTAATTTTCATTCCCGTCAAATGATAGAAAACGCCTGCCAGACCCAGAATAGCTGCCCGCACTCAGAAGGCCATAACTTTTGCATTTCTCAACGAAATTGCACAAAATTGGTACCGTTGGAATCGTGGTTCCGATCCCGATGCAAAAAATTCAAGAAATTACAGATTTGATCAGAAATTAATTGAGTTTTTTAAGGAAACGTGGCCAGGTTCAGAACAGTGTTTTATTTGGTAGCTGGGAGTGCAATTAAGAGGCATGGTCATCATTCTTTCTCTGCTGCAACACATGGGACAGTATGGGGAGCATTTTTCAAGTAATATACAATCATTTCACTCAATTTGATGCTTCTTACAGGTGGTTGAAGGACAGATTTCAGGATTTCCATTTTCCCTTCTCTTCTCCTTCTCATTTTTTCTATAAATTGGAGTGTTGGGCTCATTGTAAAGGAGAGAGTTTTTGGGTAGCAAAGCTCTGCCAAAATTGCTTTGTGAAGCCAGTGTGTTGCAGGCCCTTGTAGTGGACTCCTTGCATGGTGATCCAGGCCCTTATCTTGTAATAGATCGAACTGTGCATATCATGAAGCAATAAAATACCAGTTTGTGGATGTATCTTCCCCTGCTGTGTTTTCTTGCATCCTTCTTGCCCCTTTGATCTTTCTATAAGAATATTGTGTCTATTATTGTGTTCTTGCATGGATTCATTAACATTGTGTATGCTTGGAATATTGTTGTGAATGCATTTTTGCTAGATTGTGGTGAACTGTCATCACCTCTTCTAGTGTGCACTTTGCCTCTGTATTTCACACATTTAGAGATTACTCTCACACCCTCATTTTTTGGTGTATCGCCGCTTTAGTGTAGGCTTTCATTTTATGTATTCTCTCTCCCTGGTCCCTTGGAAATTTAGATTAGAACCGTTAGCTTATCCTGCATTAGAGTAGATTGTGGCAGGTAGTTTAGGAGCAAGAACCAGCTTTCTCTAGAGGTCTATCTCAAGTAGCAAGTCTCACAACTTGGAGATAGTACCCATGTTATCCAATCACACTGTGAGTTCAAATACATGCACAGGGGTGATGTGATTCGGTGATAACAAACCCTAATGCCATTTTCTAATTAAACAAAAAGTAAGGGATGCCCACAGGCTTAAACAAGTTTTAGAGCACAATGTCACTATTAATGTACCTTTAGCAAAACAGGAGAGCCCTAAACAGGAAATACGTATTTATTCAAGAAAAATAGAGATATGAAGGCTTAACCTTCAATAAAGTAAGCCTTCAATTATAGAAACCATCACATAATTCTTTTGAAAGAGAAACATATAAGCAAACGAAACTCTATAATGTTTCCTTCCCTACGAACTAGACTACATCACTCAATATTGCAGTAGACCATTTAGACAAATATGAAATAGAGTAAGCTATAAGAGAGGAAAAGAACATTCCAAGCAAAACCATCGAAATTGGAACGAGATTTAAAGGAACAGCCAACACAATCAAGCAGCGATTTAAACAACCACGAAAACATTTTGTCTAGGCGCCATTCAAGGGGAAAAAGTATTCATTTCAAGATACTGAAAGAAGGTAGAAAACTATTACAAGGAGTATAGTTAATATTCCTGATTAGAATTATTCCAACCAACAACCACGTCGACCAGGGCTCGGGCAACAACAACACAACCTGTGCAACTTCTCTTCCTCAGCCTGCTGAAGATCCATACCCTGTTAACGGCCATGCTTAGCATAGGAAAGGGGTGATTGAAACATGCCTTCTTGGAATCCTCGGGAGCAAGTCCAGGAAGATAGAAGCACTCTGCTCTGAAGAGCATCACAACCACCATAGAAAACCCACACAACCATCGTCATGACTACCATATCCAAAGAAGATCTGTATCTGTTTCTATAACTATAGACCCCCTTTTCCTTTTGCCCACAAACCCAAATATATTCTCCACAAAATCCCTATGCATCTGATTGTTTCTGATTTAGACCTCCTAACCTTGGTGCTCTCAAATTAGTAGCAGCCCTAGTCTGAGACGAAGCAAAAGAAGATGGCTTTAACCAAAAAAACCTCTTGGTACAGACTCCATATACATAAAACAGTCCCTAGACTTAGCATCCTCGATTAAGGCTGACCAGTCACTAGATTGCTTCAATGCAGCTACTTTGCCCTTAACCCAAAGTGCTTTGCGAGCTCGTGCTAATGCCACATTCATGCGTCGAATATCAGCTACAAAGCCAACCCCATGATTTGAAGCTCAGACACAAGACATAATGATTACATCGCTCCTGGCTATGAAAGGCATCTACCGTAATGATATATAAACCTTTTCCTTCATCAGATTTGAGGACAACATCAAACTCTCGGTGCAAACATTTCAGCCGTAGCTTGAAGGTGTGATAATTCCAACAGAGATGTCTCCAGCATAGATCAAGGGGACTAAATCAGACCCCAATGCCTTTCCACTTTACAAAGACACTCCCCTGATGATTTTCCCATTACCCAAAATAATGTTTGCGTGGAAATCCCTATCTAAAGTCCCCGCCCCAACTGTTGTCACCCATGGTGAAAGATTGGTGACAGACAGCTCCCCAGGACCCTCATTGCCTGTAGAAGTAGACACAAACACACCCCTCTCTAGCCCCAAAGGCACCCATTGCAAAACTATCAAGATAAAATGGCACAACACCCCCCGTCCACAGAAAGTGAAATCACACCCACACCATCTTCAACAGCAGTATCAAATGCAGAAAGTATGTCAGAATCATAGCAACCAGACATCCAGTATACCTTATATTTTGCAAGCCGAGCTTTGGGTGCCATTCCTTTCACTGCGCAACTCTGATAAGAAACAGATCTTCCTCTATGAGATCCTCTTCCATGGGTTACATCGTAAAACAAGGTCTCAGTAGAGAATCTTTGCAAATAAACTTCATCAGGTCTCCTAGTAACACTCTCACTGTCACATAGTCGATTTTGATAAACATATCTTGAAGGAGAAACCCGAATCTGAGGATGCATCTGATACAAAACAGAAAACAACATAGTTGGACAACCTGCTTGCTGGGAGCACTCACAAAGGGTTCTGCCATTCTGCAACATGCCTGTCACCTGGCTAAACACTGATGCGGGTCGCTGCTGTGGATATCCGGCAAGAAGACACCTCGTAGCACCCGAGAAAATGGAGGAAACATGCCTACCTCACTCGCTGAAGCTTCATCAAAACCCACGCGTGTAGGGAGGAACCAGGAAGAAGAAAAAAATGCCATGACAGAGATTTTTCTATTCTCTCTACCCACGCAACCAGGAAGAACCCTCTCACATGCCACATGCAGTCCAACAAAAATAAAAACTCATGCGGTCACAGAAGGATAAAGAGGCAGTCAAACAAGAAACCAAGAAGATTTGCAAATCACAAATAATAAATGAGGTGCAGCCACCAGTAAGAAGGACTCCACCGACTCCTCACGCAAGGTAGAAAAAAAACGTGATGGTCAAAAATTCTGTAGGTTGGGTGGTTGGGAGGAGACCAAATTCATCCACGTGCAAACAAGACCTGCCTGGTCGGCCAAGGTGGCAGTGGAGGGCAGGTGGCAAAAATGTGAATCGATGCCCAACGGGGCATTACATTCTCCTCCCCTTAAGAAAGCATCGTCGTCGATGCAACATAACACAGCGGAAAAGAAATGGTACGCAAACAAGAATAGGTAAAGGATAATGTACACCCTATGGTTTAAAATTTTAGTTGGTTAAAGCACGGCCACAGGGTAGCCTTAGGAACATTTGGTAGAAATTTTAACTTTCAATGTTCTGTGAAGATTGGCAATTCCCCCTTATTTATTTATTTTTCATTAGTTCCTTTCCATTAGCATTATTCTTGGTTTAATTTCTTTTAAAATTTCATCATTGAAGAGTTTTGGTTTATTCCTTATTGTGGATGCCCAACATGAACTGCTAACACAACACCCTATCAGGTTCAAAAGACACTATAGATTCACAAGCACACAAGTATATACTTCATGATTATATTGCACCACAAAAAGGTTACTGAAATACGGAAATATGGAAATGCTTAGCACGCTTCAAAGAGACAACGACCAATTTCATTTAACTATGATAACCCTTGTGATTTTTGGTGAGGGGAGGAATTAGTCTGGTTGTCAATGACTATTGCAGTAATTCTCAGTACTGTATAGTACATAAAGATAGCAACACTTCTTCCCTCAAACATATAGCAAATTCATACATACTTGGTATGAAAAAAAAAGTACAGATCTAAGCGAGGTTGGATATAAATTGTATCTAGGCTATAGATAAGCTAAAAGGTTTCATACATCAATCTGAAGCAGCTAAAGCATTCACTTTCTCATTTATTTATCAATCAGTAGCTTAGACTAGTCATTTTATATTTAACATCTCAGTTGGTGTTCTTATTACCATTTTTATAGTCTTGAATCGGTCAAATTGTAGCCCACAAGGCATTCCTTTCCACTCAACATAATAGGATATGTCATGCTCAAGAAAATTATAGTCCAGGCAAAGCCAGGAACCAAACTCATTTACAGATGTAGTACTTCATAGCTATTTGAGAGAGACTATAACAATACCTATCCATACAGTTCGACATTGTATAACACAACCTCTAGTTAGGGTTTACAAGTTATTCAATGACCACAAGAGTACTAACATGCATGATTCAGAACATGGTAGACCTTATTATGCGATACAACTCTTCACACCTATATTTTTTTAGTGAAAAACTAGAAATCCTTTTTCATAGATCAGCAAGAAACCAAACAACTGAAGGCAAAGCTTATTATATCTTTTATCATACAAAAACTTGCAAATTTACATGAGTAATTTGTTATTTCTTCAGCAACTTATGAGTCTAGAACACGAGCAACTTTTCATGTTTTCTTCTCATTCCCTAGGGGTTGGGATTTTTCAGGGCATGATTTTTCAAAAAACTGTGACAGTAGATGCCCTGCTTTGTAACATGATGTTTTCTTCTCGATCCCTAGGGGTTGGGATTGGGTTGCGATTGGTTTTCTGTTGGCATTTTTGCCCTAGCGGAACTCTCAATCCTTTCCTTCGTTTTGTATCTCTCCATTATGTCTCATGCTTCCTATTTTACCCTATTGTGGCCTTGTTTGTATATTTAGCTTGGGTCTCTAAAATTTATTTGTATGCCCTTTGGGGCAGAAGGAACAGGTGTCCAATGGATGGACCCCTCTATGACTCGACCTTTTGAGAAAGGAGAACCCTCACAATTGTCCTTTCGCGGAGATTGAGCCTAATGGAGGCAATGGGGGATGCTTCGGAGGGAGGTTATTGCCTTCGCCATCCAAGAGAAAATTTGTGCTAAATCTAGGTGTGGTTCAGCAGAGATCTGCAAAGAAGTATCCAGTGAAGTCCTTTGATTATAAGCTGTTGGAGGAGGTGGGTGTGGGTAACACTGCAATACTTTACAAAGCTCTCTGCATTCCATTCCAATAGATCATTGCAGTCACAATTGTGGGCCTTGACAAGTCTAGTGCTACTCTGGTAGGTACAAATAATCAAAAAATGCATTATCAACAACAAATAATGTAAACCGGCCATAAAATAAAAGAGGGCAAAATAAAAGCATGGCGAATACCTGCTCAACCTGGCCTCCTCTGCTCAACCTGGCCTCCTCTACTCACCTAAGTGCTCAACCTGGCCTCCTCTGCTCGCCTAAGATCTGCAATATAACCACCAGCTACTTGCCACTGTTTTGCATGCAGAGATTAAAGAAACCGACCAACTATCTCCTGCCTACTTCTCAGTTGCCGCAATAATTTTCCCTCCTTGTAATTCACCGCCACATTGTATAAGTGTGTAGTTTTTTAAATTAAAAATTGACATAAAAAATACCATAAATATATATGAGGAATATTATTTTTGTCTCTAATTAATGTCTCTAAATACCCCCTCTTGTAGTAGTGACCTCTAACATGTGTTGATGTATTCTAGCCTGTCATAAGGAGGCACACCACCATGGTTTATTATCATTGATGATGGTTGGCAATCTGTTCAAAAACCAGAACATTTCTCTGATAAGACGTAAGAGAATTTACGTTGCTAAACTTCTGAAATACTGACAATCTAAATTTTTAGGAATCTCCGAACAGATGAATAAGAACAAAATATTTCCTATAACTTTTTAATTGTGCTTTTCAGGACTTACAGCCGATTAAATCACATAAAAGAGAATATCAAATTTCAAATTGATGTTGAAGAAGGTAAAAGGCAAGAAGATGCCACCAAGGGCATTCAACATATAGTCCAGATAGCCAAAGAAAAATACAATTTGAAGTAAGTCATTGCAACTCTTGCATTTCCGAGCTCACCAGGCTCCACTCTGCACCATAGACTGTTGCAACCTCCATTATAATAGCTCAATCTCTGCGTCAAATCACCTATTGCGTCCAAAATTCTGAAAAACAAAACATGGTTAAAATTTGTGATAATCTACGATGAGCCCACATAAGGGTGTGTAGCTTGTATGTGTGCTGTGAAAAAGTTTATCAAGCTGTATGATTTCAATCCAATAATGAAGACAGGTCCATGGAAAGAGTGTACAGACAATCTATCCCAGGGAAATTATAAAATTCTATGCAGCTACGAGAGAGAGAAATCATTTGCTTATCCTGCTCAAGTGAGGATGCCAAGGATTAAAAGGACAGGTGAATGTATAGGAATTTAGGCAGAATATAAGAGTATTATTAAAATAGAAACCTATGTGAATAGCTATATTATCTCATGTTATTATGAGATGTGTTCTGGACATTTCCATTCCACAAAAGTGAGCTTGGTTTCCCTTCGCATATCCTGGAAGAAATGCTAATATCCCAATGAGTAATACAAGGCTCAGTCTAAAGGATCGCCCACCAAAGTGAGCTCGGTTTTATATAAAAAATAATTTGGTCGAGTTAATTTATGACCGGCTCATCATCATTGGGGTCATTTGGAAACGACTCACCTGCAGGGGCCGGGCAGCTCGGTCATGTGTAATATAACTTAGTGAGCATCCCCTCCATTTGAATGTCTTAACACATACAATGCTTGGATGCAAACATCCTAGTATTTCTGTGTAACCCAGGGAAACTTGATATTGCTCCATCCACTCCAACTCGGGTCTGTGACTTCCTTGAACCCATAACTCACCAAGGATAAATTTCTCCCTGAAATAGCTCAGTATGTTCCTGCAAAACCGGTCTCAGTCTACACAGAGCAACTTGATGGTGCATAACTTGTTTGACAATGTAATGGCTCGGTGATGAACTTGACAGCCTTTTTGACAACTCGTCCTTCATCTTTATGAACCCGATATGGCTCACTCAGCCCGATGAACAATGTATGAGTAGCTCAGCCACTCTTTTGATGATGTTGCATAACTCGATGATGAGCCCTAGATCATGAGCAGATCGGTTCTTCACAGGGGAACCTGGAGTGTTATATGGATCAGTTTGGCCAATAGCTTGATAAGCTCATTTTAGACTCTTCAACCTTCTCCATTCCCTGCAAACTCTTGAAATCCCCCAGTGACAATTATGGAAATTTTACCAACACCAGTGCCATTGGGTTGTTTACCTACTTGTTTCATGGGTTGGCTTCTAGGGCCAAGCGCATCCCTCCACTGCCTCAATTGTGCCTAATGTTGGTAGGCCATTAACTGCTCCTACTGCTGCTGCTGCCATTGAAGTTGCTGCTGCCATTGAAGCTGCTGCTGCATCATCTGCAACTGAGCTTGAATCTGCTGCAGCAAGAAGCATATGAAGAAGCAGGGAAGCGGTGCCAAAAATAAAAACCAACAAGTGGAGTTCATGCATACAGCCAGCTATCCACAGCAGAGAAGAATCTCATAGTAAATAAGGTTATTTCTACTCGATATTAAATACAGAAAACAGATAGTATTGGGTAAATCTGTGCAAGTAAATAGAACCAGGAAATGAAGTTGTATCATATGCCTCTCACGAATTTCCAAAGTTTGTTTTAAATCAACAGCAATATGGACTCTGTCCATATTTCCTAAGGAATATCAAAGATTGGAACAAATATGAGCTACTACTGGCATCTCAGCTCTAGACCAAACTTCAGATTGATAATTCATAAACAGAGGGCACTGTAGGAAGACTCTCCCAGTCATGTTGGTTAGCTAGAAGAGCTGGAAATAAGGCCAATCTCTAACCATCACGTTAACCTCCCACTTTTGCTTCCATATCTTCCATTCACATTTCTCAATAATCCGACAGACTTGTCAAATGGCAGATAAGAGCATGGCACATAAGATGGCACACGTTTTTTAGTTTATTTACCATTGTTTTGTATTTCATCTACAGTAGTTATTTATTTAAATGCTTCTAAAACAAGAAAATCTTAAAACGTGCCGAGTGTTAGACCCCAAGCTTTCTCTTGCACAGTAAATTGCATGTTAACTGGTTCCAGAGTGAGTTTCTCTTGACTGGGGCATTCAACTGTTGCAGCTGGTGGGCGCCTTAGCAGGAGATTCTGTGCCATCCATCTACAGGGGCATTTGTAACTCATTGCGGGTGGAACTCATCGATGGAAGGGATGGGTGCCGGATTGCCTCTGATTGCTTTTCCCATGCACTTGGATCAGGGATTGAATGCGTAATTGATTGTCCCTGAATTACAGGTGGAGATCATGCATAGACCCAACTGTCCACAACACAGAGAAACAAATGTCAGCTAAAACAATGAAGGAAAAACAACTACCAATGAAAAGCACAGAAAATAAATCATTAGCCCAAGCAAACTATAGTCTACGTAATACATGGAATATGACCTTAGAGAAAGCCAAAGCATTCCAAAAAAATTAGCCACTAGCAACCCGCCACCCCACTGCATGCAATTTAATAGCACAGGCCGAAAACAATATTACACTACATACGGCAGGTACTAACAAGTTAAAGAAAGGCATAGAAATTTAAGTTTATTTTGAAAAAATATTAATCTACTTACTATATGTGACAACCAGTTTATTAATGTTAAAAGCATTTACAAATTTTTGAAAAGAATTTAATCTATTTACTCTCCATGAAAACTAGTTTGTTAATGTTATTCGATTTACAAAAATTTCAAATGAAATCATGTAATTTTACCAAAAAAAAAAAACAGTAATAAAAATTGTAACTATACATATGGTTTATTCTTTGATAAAATACTTGTTTATCGTGCTTGTATGTTAAATCCTAAAGCTTCAAAAATTGAAATCCCATATTCAATTTAATGTAAAGATTAAATATTTATACCTGTAACGTGCAGCATGCTTTTTGTGAAAAAGCTTTAGAAGGATTAATTATTTTTAAATTTTAAGTGAGAGTTGTGTAATCTATTTTTATAAATATTAATTATTATTAATTTAGCTTCAAATTGTGCAGGGCTTTTTAGCAAGTTAAAATAATTTTAATTTTAGCGTGAGACTACATGTTTAGTTTTTTACGCCGAAGGCGTTTCCCCTATGGGAAAGGCACTTCTGGACGTTTCTACGACTACATTAAATTTGACGTCTGTTTTGCCGTTTTTCTGAGGGTTTAAATTTGACATCCTTTTACACGTTTTTCCTGTTTTTTTTCGCCCATCTAGGCAGGTTTCTTGGTTTGTCAGCTCTGCACTCAGCCAAAGTGTGGATTCCTCTTTGTTGCTTAGGCAAACGTTAAGACGATCAATCGTATCTTCAAACAGCTCCAAACAATCTTTCCAAGCAGCACGCTCTCTTTCAGTCATAGCACTATTTTGGAGAGTTCCAGAGCGTTTTGGGCCCGTTGCAGGCTGATTTGCAATGTGACGTTATTAAGATTGTCAAGGTTGGCAGTCTGATAAGTAGCATAAGAAGCCATAGATGAGACACATCGTCCAGGATAACGAGTCTGGCTACACATAGACTTTATGCTCAGATCGGAAGCCTTGACTGCCACAAACACCAGAGCAGCCAGAGCATCCAGAAGGAAAAAGTACGCCATACTACTAATCATCATGTCAAGTTTGACAGCAAATAGTTTGGATCCTACTTTTGCAGGATAATGTGAAAACACCTAACTATTCAAAACTCGAGACAATTCTCATATATGAATGATTAATGCTCGAAGGGCCACAGTTTATAGAATGAGATTCCGTGACTTAGTTTGTGGTGGGTCGAGCGATCTCTATTAAACGCTTTGAAATGGTATGTTGATTCTCCATGGAATTGCCATATATGATAAACGTTTGGAATAGATTCCCGTTAAATTGTTTATTCTAACACTTCAAAATAATCTACATCGGTGTGAAATTCAGTAGCAACAACGACATCGAAATCGTGAGTATTAGTATTACTTTAATCGGTATAAGTTGAACAAGTCTCTCTCTAAATTTTTATTAATTCCGATTATTTTCCATAGTGCAGGAAGAAACTAATTCATGGTAATTAATAATTTATATAAATCCCACAAAACAAACACCTTCGGCCACTTGCATTTATTGGAATGAATCAAATAATTTAGGCTATGAAAACGTCAATCAAAACTCATTACTAATAGTCAAGAAAATAAAAATGTTAGTCAAATAAATAAAATGTTTAATAAGACTTGTCAAAAAAAAAACCTTTGTCAAACCAAAACATAGTGGCTCTTATTACATACAAATGGTCGAGCTCCCAACACTATTTTAACAATATTTTCCATCCACGCGACTCGATTGCTTGACCTTGAGCTGCCTAAACTAAACAGTTGAACAACATGAAAGGGTAACGAAAATTACAAAATAGTCAAGCTCAGCTAGGAGATAAACTATACGTGTCCCTCGTATAAGTAATCGCTAGAGGGTCTCAATTATTAATACTTGTTCATGCATTAAAATTTTATAATAGAAAATAATAAATGTAACTAGAAGTGGTCTCTCTTAGAGCTTTCCATGAGTCTAGAAAGAATGGATTGTGTTCCGCATATTAAGGCCAAGAAACAAGCATTTCAATTGGGTTTCGAACATGGAACGTATCAACACTGTGAAAAATACCTGTAAGATAGACACAATACACTACAACACAATGTCCTCCCCCTCCATCGAGCCCCTTCTTGATAATCCCTCATCCTTTCCCTCTATTTCGCTTCCTCGTTTTTTCATTCTTCACTCCATCCCCTTCGGCGTTTTTATCGTACACTTCACGTACGATTGCTAGTAGTAGATTAAAATGACTATTATTTATCATGCATGGTGGAATAGAATTAATTTTTTTAATAAGGATTTATTATCTATAATACATAAATTACTAGTTTTACTTAATATATATAGTTTAATGGATTTATTATAAAATTATGTAAAACATTGTTTTGTTTTTTTAGAAATATTGATATTTAATATATCAACATTAATCTATATAATAATGTTAATAAGTGACTCTCAACATCCATTTCAATAATTTAATATAATTGATATTTTTATTTTTCTTTAAAATATTATATTTTAATAAAATTCTAGTTTAACTTATTTATGAATGTCTATATTTTAATAATTAATATAAATAATATTAATTTTTTTAAGGAAGTTGGTGCTCTTACAAAATTTTAAACCCTATTTTTTAACTTCCGCATATTCATCTAAAGGATTTATTGATGATGTTGGAGGTACCAATTTTAGAAACTAAATTCAATATCTTTATCTAAATTTTCACATTTGCCTAAAGAAATGATACAAGGTAATCATTTGTACTTTCTTCCTTGGTTGATTTTTATAAAAAAATTAAATATTTAGATGTATTTTCTTATATTCTTATAAGTAAATAACGTTTCTTCTAATGTTTTACTTGATTATAATATTCATATATCTTTGAATGCAAAATATTGTAATTGCTATTTTTCTATTTCTATTCCACAAGGATCTTTGAGTATTGACCTAGATCATGAAGAAAGAATTATGCAAATGGAGGAAAGAAAAATTGCATCCCAAAAGGCAATGTTAGAAATCCAGCAAAAAAAGTTAGAACTTCAAGAAAAAGAGCTAGAACTAAAAGAGCATGAGCATAGACTTAACATGGAATTTTGTTTACCTAGTGGAATTGTCAACTGTGCTCGTGAACTCAATAATGGTCAAGTAAATAGTGTCACAAATACACATGGAATCAACGATAATATGAATAATGCAACAAATCCTTTATCAACCAATGATGAAATCCATGATGGAATCAATGATGGACATTCAAATCTCCATTCAAAAAACAAAAGTTTTGTCATAACAAGCCCTCATAATACCAACCCTGATCATTCATCTAATTATATTCCAACAAACAACTCCCCCTCTCTTCGTTCTCCAATCCCTGATAAAATAGTAAATGTACAGAAGATAGAGTCCACGGGGAGAAAGAAAGCAACCCTTTTTGTGTATAGTAAAGAAGAGGTCCTACATGTTGAGGGTGGGATAGAATTTTATCACACATTGTATGATTATACAATGAGATTATTTGGACTAACAATTGACAAGCCTTGGCCCCAACAACCCAAGGGGAAAAAGAAGGCACTAGAAGAATTAATGGCTATAGAACATGGTCATTGTTTTGATAAGAGGTGGATGAAGTCAATGGCATGCAATCAACTTCATAATAAAAGGGGATATTTCAAAAAGATCTTAAAGATGGATGAGAAAACAGCCCCTGAACCATATGTTGGAAAAGAAACATGGAATGTTGTAAAGAAAGAGACAAAGCGTGGTAGAAAGGATACTAAATATGAGCATTTAAAATATGTTACTAGAGATCGAATGCAGAAACATGGATACATGCACAAATTAGGAAGAGGTGGTGTTTGAGCCTTAAAAGCTATAGCGGTGAGTATTTTTTATTATTTCAAATTATATTAATATTTTATTTATTCTATATTATGAATGTCATTTACATTTCTTTTATGAAGTGGAATCGCTATCAACGACTGCCTACTGAAGAAGAGATCAACTTTGTTGGAAAAGAGGGTTTTATAAAGTTAAGGAATGAGTAGATGGAAAAGAGTAAAACCTCTAATGATAATAGTGATCATGACTCCTACATAGTTGGAGGCAACATACTTGTTCTAAGGAAGGACAATGGATTTGAGCATTTCAACGAGATGAAACCGTTGTTGGGCCATTGGGCATAACTTTGGTGGAAGACAGAAGACTCATGAAGAAACCTTGTGCTTGAGCAAATTGTTACAAAAGTGATCCTTTATTTCCACACATTCAAGAGATTGGAATCCTCCCCATCTATGTATTCACATTGCATTTGTTCTAAAACTTGGATCCATATGTAGTTGAAACAACGTCGTTATGCAAGGCCCCGTCCACGAGTGATATCTAGGTAACAGAACTGCGAAGCAGTGCTAAGATACACTTTTGCGGAAGAGGAGTAGAGAGTGGAGACGTTGTTCTTGAGGGCATCAATTTTGATATTGCTCTCAAATGTACCCAAGCTTGATCCATCATATTGTCATTGGGAAGATGCCTTTAGCGTAAAAACATTTGAGAGGCACATATTTCCATCATATTTAAATCTACCATGATGGGAGGTTCATAAATAGTGGAAAGAGTTTCCCATATCACTAATTGGAAATTGTTGCTAGCTTACTTTTTATGTATACGACAACATATGATTACAAAAATTTCAGGAAGCGATAAATGATATTTACAGTGGGAAAACGAAATTAAGTTTTAGTAATTGACTCCCATTTTGTAATTTTTAAAAAATAATGTGTAGAATGTGCCTGACAGTCCACTAACAAACAAAATGTGGGTAGCTTACATATATTCAAAGTTGTATGTGAACAAGATGAATTTAATTTAGGAAAAAAGAGGAAAATAGAATTTTTTAATTTATTCCATACTAATCCGGTGAGGAACAAGTTACATTGCCAGCAATTCTAATGTATTCTCTCTCTTTTCAATTTACAAGATAATGTCGATAACCAAAATAAAAATAAAAATTTCTTCTCGGCCTTAGAGAAAGGCGAGCTTATCTCCGAAGTGTAAATCTGGACATATGAGGCTACACGCATATGTCACCATCTCCTTGGAAATCACAAGCTTCTCCTCTGTAGAATTATTAAGCTTATGCTTGAGGTGAATGTCATTGGTACTGAGTAAAATAAGGATTCTAAAGCGGTGCACATGCCAAACATCCTCCCACGTGCTATCAACGTCTTCCTTGTTATACCTTGCTAGCGCCCATATCACTAGTACGTATGCATCCTCCACCCGGTTCCCCACTTCCTACATAATCATTTGCACTGCTTCTAAGTCGTCGAGAGAAGAGAATGTGTAATTAGCGTGGATGACGTCAAATCTTAGAAAATGTAACTTCCATTTTAAATGTGTCTCCATTGTATTCTATCATCAACCTAATACCTACCGCATCCTCCTAATGAGCTTTCGTGGTTGTATGCCACAATGAATGTGGCAGAAAGGAATCTACATAGACTAGTTTCCACCTTTAGATTTCAACAATTGTATGTCAACCTACTCTACTCCGTTGATTTCCTAAAATGTGAAAATCTTGGATAACCTCCACCCATTTACAATTCTAACTACACCCTTCAATGTAATTAAATATATAAAAAATATACCTAACAAATCGAACCATTTTAAACGGGTGCCCTACCTTATAATACAGTTTGAATTTAATGAGTATGTCCTAAAAAGATTGAGAGAAATAGTGGAAACATTTGGAAATGGACAACTGGAGAGATAAGCATTTGATGGTGGAGAGACAGTAGAGAGCATGTGGCCGTTAGAGGTAGTTTCATCCGTACAAACTACAATGAGGTGGCTATTTACATGTAAAAAACTATGTGGATATTTTCATTTGAAAATTATATAAGATGCCTTGTTAAATGTTGTGGATCAGACCAGTGGATTCCAATACCTTTCTTCGCTAAAATGTTGAGCGTTGAATTTGAAGATGAAACCACAACGTGTTGTTCAGATGATAACTTATGATTACATGCTGCAGATTTCTATTTCTGTATCTGATTATTTAGTGTTTGGCCTCAAATTTATGTCATTAATTGTATTTTTGTATGACGTGTCTACCATTTTATAGTGTTATATAGAGAAGTAAATAAAAAGTGAAAGAGCTTCATTCTGCAATAATTGGATGACACGAGGAATTGTGTGAGATCTCTGAAAAATTCCTCAATCTAGGAAGGAAAACTGGGGAAGAAAGTAGGATGAAAGAAACCATGAGGAACAGTTGAAATTGCAGTTGAAAATGACCTCATGGAGCTAGGTGGATTGCATATTTAGTGATTATAGTTTTGTGTTAAATTTAGTCACGAATTTTGTTATCTATGTTGCATCTAGGTTTTGGAGGACGGAAGTTTTTTGTTCTCAATGGTTGGTAAGACTCTCCCAGACTTTATTATTGTGAAAATTTACTAATGACATGCTTTTTGTATGCCTATTGTATTTTTGCAGCCCTTGACTCTGAGCCTCCTATGCTTTTAGCTGCACCGAGATAGCAAGAACGAAAAAATTGACTGAGATTTTCAATGAGAATATGAGAGAAGCAACTATAGAATATGGTCATGTTAAACAAGATTTAGAGGCTAAAATAATTTTCTCTCTGGTGTCATCTAATAGGATATTACAGCAGTTACAGTACCTTGTTGAGTGGGAGAAAATGAGAGTGCCACCCATGGATTTGTTCCACATAAATAATGTCCACTATAATAACTATGATAATTGTGGTGGAGGTGTGAATATTATGCTTTTGAGAACCTGTGCCATGTGCAACTGTAACCTTTACAGCACCATTACTCGAGGTGCTTGACAGTCTGCAGCCATGTGCATAAGCGTTGGATTTCAACGCATGTCTTGCATCCTCCCTCTCTAACGTTTATTTTATGTAATCTGTCAAAAGAATCCGGTCTCATTCCAATAGAGAAACACCTTTAACATAATTAGACACAAGTAAATTTTTATAACGTTAATTTACCAACAAGCAAAAATGAAGGAAAGAGCTCAACAAATTGAAGCGTTGGAATGTTGCAATTGAATTTGCTTGTTTTAAAGTTCTCAAGTTGTGAGATGGTATCATGATGATCCTCTCATTTACAATATATAATATATTCTTTATTTTTCTCTCTAATATTGTATTTTCATTGTTTTTGGTTAGTGTCAAAAATAATTTTTATTTTGAAAAAAAAAATTAGTTACCATAGACCAACAACATAGTCAATGGTCAACACCATCCTATCTATTTAGTTTTATTGTATTCTATAAAAATCAAATCAAATATGAAGCATCTAGAAATCAATTTAGTTCATTTTGTGTATGTATTTAATATTGTATCAAAGTACTATCAATGAATGAGTTGTGATTGAGTTGTTAAGCCAAGAGTGGATGTGTTGGTGAGAAAAAGTGGTAAGATGTGAAGGAAATGAGTTGCTACATTTTATAAAGAATGAAACAACAGAAGCTATGAATGAAGATTAGTGTGGTTGTTGAAATAGGGGAGTCTGCGCTTTAAAAAAAAAAGAAGAAGTGGTGATATTTTTCAAAATTGTCTTCATTGAGAGTCTACATTTTATAAAACAACAACAATTGCTAATTTGTGGAGGGAAATGATCACTATGTCAATCCATACTATCAGTATGACAACTAAAAATGAAAATATCAAAAGATTTTAGCTTAATATTAATAAAAGAGAGTTACATTAGCAAGGGAGACCAAAAAAAACCCATGGTTCCACAAAATGACACATAGGGAAAAAAATAAAATGCCCAAAGGGAAACCAGAGAGCACCAAAGTTACAAAAAATCATAAAACACTAGGAATAGGCCATCATTGTGAGAGGAGGAGGAGGGTCATCCTAGGGAGGGATAAAACACTCCCACTGGTTGGCTTGGCTGAGGGAGGATCCACCTACCAACCATCATGGTAAGCCACTAACATCTATAATGGAGCAATACCCCCAATTAGGGGGTAAATAACCTGCCTTAGTCTGTATTCCAGGCGACAGAGAGCCCCACTGTGGAAAACTAGCATGGGTTTTTCCCCCTCGGAGGATGTATCCTTCCCGATACAGAGAAGGACAAAGATGAAGGGTGACATCGAGGAGAGGTAGAAGGGATGGCTGCAAGAGTGGAATTTACAACGCAGTCTGCAGGTTGAGGCCGCTGAGGCAGAGATAGCCAAGGTGGAGGTAGGAAGGGATATGGGATGACATGACTCATCGTGCAAGGCACACTCCCCTAGTGTGCGAGAAACTCCTATAGATGAGAAAACCCCAAGGAAACCTATTCAACTTGAGATTGAATTTTTATGCACATAGTAGATAAGATAACTACTTCGTAATTAGTGGAAAAGAAAACAACAAATTGATCAATCTGGAATATCAAATCCTTTTAAGAATTCCACATATGAAATAGAATATAAGATCTAAACAATGGCCATAGAGTATTAATATAATGTGGCCAAGGACTGAAATCATTGAAAAAATACCGATGCTAATCAAATAATTCTGGATGGTAGGGTTGGAAAAAAGAATGTATCCAATTCCAGATAGTCTAAGCATGGGGACAAGAACAAAACAAATCCTTAAAAGATTCAAGTCTAGAAAAGAAGGGCATTTAGGATTAGGGATGCCAATGTGACTAAGACGATCTCTGATAAGAAGACCCCGATAAATAAGGCACCAAGGAAATGATTAACTTTAGTCCTAATAAGAAGAGAATTCCAAACAAGGGAAAGCCGATGAATCCAGGTGGAATGTGCAAAATGTAGACCCCAACGGGCATTAAGTTTTAAAATTCTAGGAAAGACTGGGTTTGAAAGAGGATAAGTAGTTTTAAGATTGTAATAGAGGAAGGAAATTTCATGATTCCACCACTAATCATGCCACCAAATGTCTAGGGGTTTAAGCCCCAGCGTGTGGAGAAAAACATCATGAATTAATTCCTTAATTTTGCATATAGATGGGAGATCTGAATTGAAAAGATTAAATTTTTTCCTGAGTTCAGATCAGGGGATCGAGTCTCTACAGGTGACCAAATCCTAGATGGTATTAATTCCTTTGTGAGAAATCTGAAGTGCTTTGATGCCCGGAGTTTCCACAAGCGGAAGGTTATCATCAGTGATGATGTGAGACCACCAAATATTCCAAGAATTGAAATATATCCTAGTGCAAAATCCATCACCAATCCAATGCAACAATGGTTCACCTTTGTAAAGGATTTACAGATAATTTTGGCAACAAAGGTGCATTTGATTCTGAAAGGATCCCTAGTGATAATAATGTTCTACAAACCAATATTGTTCCAACATTTATTTCCATACAATGTAATAGAAACAATGCAATGCAGAAGAAAAATTTTCCATGTTTGATCACCAATCAAATAACACACAACACATTTTGAAAATTAGGCCACGCTTTGTCAGTAAACATCAATAATTATCATACCACCTTGATCATGAGGAAGAAAATAGACCTCCTAGGTCACCCTATGAAAACAAGCTTAACCAAAACTATTAGATGAAAGATAGTCCCGTAGCAACTTGTAAAGTTTGGAAAATGAAGCATAGATAAGGCCCCAACATGCATAATAATACACATGGGTGACAACAATAATCTTAGTACATACTTGGAATTTTCTAGCAAGAGATATTGGTTTGGAAGACCACCGAGAAACTCTATGCTCAACGTTGTTAATACTATACTACCATAGTGTGGTAGAGTCACTATTAAAGGAAAAACTAATGCCCAAGAATTTGAATTGAACACCTCTTCTAATCAACTTCTAGGGGTAAGCTTTTAACCAATACATTATAGGTAAGAAATTTTTCCAATATCCAAATGTCTTAGCCATATGAATACTGGATCTAGAAACAAGGAAAACCGTATCAAAGAAGTCAAAATTACCATTATCACATTATGTTCAGATTTAGCGATAGTAATAAAGGAATCATAGGAAAAATGACCATTTATAAGTTACATCTCATGATCAAGAAGAAAAATCCCCCGAATGTGACCTTGAGCAGGATGATGGGCAATAAGATAGGCTAAAGCATTTGTATCTAAAACAAACAAGGTTGGTACAAGAGGACACCCTTGTTTGATAGAGAAGAAGAGGATGATCGAATCAGATTGATGGACTTTTATGGTGATATAAGCCAACGCATTTAGAAATAGAGTTTTGACTACTAACCAAAAAATCACCAAATCCAAGGGATTTGAGCATAGCCAAAATAAATTTCCCTTCGATATGGTCATAAGCCTTTTTGAAGTCAATTTTGAGAAATAGAGGCTTTGCAGAGAAACCTAGGCCCATTCCATCCCTTCCAAAACTTTAATAATATTATCTAGAATGTACCAGCCTTTAACAAAACTAGTTTTCTTAGGGTGAACAATGTTACGAAAAAGATGAGCTATACGAAGAGTCAAAGCCTTACCAAGAATTTGGTAAGAAACATTTAGCAGGGTGCTAGGTGATGGCATGAGATAAAGATAAAATGTATTTAATGTATATTTTAAGCACCCACGAATGGGAGAAATAAATAGGAATAGAATACAACTATAGAATAGTTAGAAGGAACCGTCCATTTACAATGTAATTACGCTAACATTCCCCCCTTATTACATTGTTCGTACAAAGATATATTTCCTAATGATAAGTCCCCCCCTTAATAAGAACACCGCAAAGAGGGTCTTCACACAAGCATGCCTACATGGTCTCACATGGTTTTTCTAAGGTTGACCAGAAACCTAGAGGGACATGAACACTTTCTGACTATTCACCTCGGTGGTTTTACAGGATTACCACGAACCAAGAGGATTTTTACCTTGGTGGTTTTACAAGCGTACCACAAACCCAAGAGGATGATACCTTGATGGTTTTACAAGATTACCATGAACCCAGGGTGAGTACCATGTGCTGCTTTCAGTGATTTTTTGTTCCCCACGACGCTCTTCAATTAGGATGTCTCACATAGGAAATTTCATATCATCTATACTTTATTGAACAACAAAACAACAGGAACACGACACAAAACTGAAACTGAAATAAACAAGCCAAAAATTCAGGAATAGGTCCCCAATACCTACTTCGCCACAATATCTGTCAGCGGCCTCGTCGCTTGTGGCTTGCAAGAGGTCACTGGATCTCCTCTAGCCTTCGTTATCCTCCGTCCTCCTGTATTACTGCTTACAATACTAGAGATGACGTGAATCCAATCTCATCAATAGCTTCCTCACTCTCGTCAGAATCTTGTGGATCTTCTATATGAGCAGTATTAGCTCCATTGTGTTTTATATTTCCTTGTAGAACATCTCTTGCTCAGATATGACAGTTCCACATTGTATGACCTTTCTTCTGAAAATAGTGGCATTCAATCTCTTGTTTAGGGCCTTGTTTATTTTTATCTAATCTCCTGTGAAATTTTCTATTTGTGGAATAAAGTGCACTTACTTGTTGAATATCACCTTCTGCAGCATCGTCAGTTATGTGTTTTTCCTCTGTGAGAAGAGCCGCAATCATGTCATCTAGAGATTTAAACTAAATTTGACTGAGAGTAAAAACAACATTGTTTTATTTGGAAGATAGACTGTTTAATAGGATAGCTTTGGCATCCTCGTCTTCTATCAAAGCTTTGACTTCTGCTAGTTTTTGAAGCAGAGACAAAAGATTATTAATGTGACTAGATATAGAAATGCTTTCTTCCATTTTGAATCTATATAACTAAAGTTTTAGGGAAAACTTCACGTTCACTGCTTTCACTCCAAATAATTGATTTAAATTATCCCACATGTCCTTGGAAGATTTATTGAGATCAACATGATGGAGTTCAGAATTGGAGAGAGCAAGGCCAATAATGGCTTTTTCTTTATCATCTCTGCACTGCCATTCTACTACTTTGGCAGTGTATGTGGGATTTTTCTCTTTCCCATCTACTATACCCCATAAGTTTTTATGCATAAGTTGCATTTGGATCTTCACCTTCCATGTATGAAATTTTAACCCTGATTATTTTTCCAAGTGAATGTCCATAATAACTATTAAAGAAACCTTCTCTCTATTCAACCTTCCTTTGTCTCTAGTTTCTATTGCTGCTCATATACTTTGTGTATTGAATGGAAGAGAAACACAGGGGAGAAGACTTACTTCTTATTCCAATGTTACAGGTCATTCCAATTTCCAGTATGCACAAATATATGTGTCAAACATAGTATTTAAAATGCCAACATAGGGCATGAGCAAGGTAATCCCCATAGTTCAAATAACAGTAAAATGTCAAACTAATTTTCCACACAGTCCTTGGAAGACATGACTTCCTCCTTGGTCATTGGTCTTATGCTAAATGCAATGCACAGGTCACCAAGATTTTGTCAATGTCTATTCTACAGGTCCTTCATTCACGTTGTTCTGAATGCCAAAACAACTCCACTCCAAACAGGTCGCTCCAGCAATATATCTCCACACCAAAACAAAATAGCTCTCAAAACTTCAACTGCATGTTTTTGCACCTCAATTTGTCTGCTATGTCCACAGGTCTCAACGCATCCACTTCATTGTTTAAAGACTCCAAATTTGCACACAGGCTAAAGCAGAGTGCTCTTATACTGATGATGGTAGGAGATAAAGATAAAATGTATTCAATGTATATTTTAAGCACCCACAAATGGGAGAAATAAATAGGAATAGAATACAGTTACAGAACAGTTAGAAGGAACCATCCATTTACAATGTAATTACGCTAACACTAGGCCACCAATTTGTTATCTGTTAAGGATCACCAATTTTAGGAATGAATTTTATGTTTCCTTGATTGATGAAACTCCCAAGAGAATTGGATTAGAGATCTTCATTGTAGACACGAAGCAGATCAAGTCCAAAAAAAGACTAGGTTACTTTGTAAAATTCTCACAGTAAACCATCGAGTCCTAGAGATTTGTCATCAGATAAGCACAACAAGGTAGCATGGATTTCATCCAAAGAAAGAGGAGAATTGCAATGGTACCATTATTTGAGAGAGAGGTTATTCGACACCACATCGATACATCACTACAGGGTGGTAACTCACTCATTAGTAGCCTCTTTAGATTTAAAAATAAGATGATAATGCTCGAAAAAGGAACTTGAAATATTTGGAAACTCTCTAATCCTCTAATGTGAATCATAGATATATTTGATCTATTAACGAGTATGCTTGGATTGGAGGGTTTTAAAGAATTATTTTGAGTATTTGTATCTCACCATAATCCAATGCATCCTCAACTAGATATGCACACCATGGGTTGAATGAGAATCAATGAGATTCAACTTTGACTAGGTGTCAACAACCTATATTTGGAGAGGAATGTCGAAGGTTTTGAACTCAACTAACAGTGAGATCCTTAGGAATTATTCAAGTGTACATCTTAGTTAATACGTTTATGAATGCAAGCCACCTACTTGCGAAAATGGTGGAGGAAATAGGTTGTGCAATAAATCACCCGCTTCCCACCATGAGATTCAGCTAGCAGCAAATGACAAACATGACACCATGTTCCAAACTTTAGCAAGAAGAGGAACCACCTCCGGATGACTCAGAAATGAGGACATTAAGAAGGAATTGATTAGATGGGACTGGGGGAAGGGGCCCTTTCCAAATAAATTTAAATGTGATAGGGTGGTGATAAGATAAAATTATATCTGACCATACCTTGACAACGAAAGAGCCTTGCATGTAAAAATCAAAATAATTCTTCTGTGAAAGAAGTGTGTGATCAAGAATTTTTAAAATTTGAGCATATCCTTCTTCAAAGATTGGTGCAAGTATACCAACCTTGGGCTTTAAATTCCTTTCGTTGGCTAAGCAAAGGATCGAAAAGTCCCCAATGGCTTTTAAAGAAATACTAGGCCACACACTTACCGACACACCATCTCAAAGGAAGGACACCAAATTTATCATTAGAATTTTTTATCATATTAAAGTCTCCACACACCAGCCAGTAAGCTAAAGGTAAGTTATTCATTAAATAAAATAAGGAAACTAAAGGGAAGTATATCCAATAGTTAATCTAAATTGGAGGACATAAAAAATTATGGAAATGTAGTAAATAATATAAAGACAGTAAATAATGATATAAGTAAATTAATTTAAATGTAATAAAAACCTAAATGACAAGAGGAAGGTAATGTTATCCAATTTGGACCCTCGGGTGAAATTAGACAAACAAGACCCCAAAGAGAGGAAATGGAGGGATCGACTTAGCCACAGGAGCTCACGTTTCGAGCTCGAGCTAAAGGAAAAGAAATTAGTGAAGCGAGCCGAGCGCATTGCAAAAGAGCTCAGGAGTCTGAGATGGTTCGAGTTATGAAGAAGCTCCAAAGTAAAAAATTTGGATTTCAAAGGTGAGGACATTTTGAGGTAGGGAGAAGGTGAATTCATAGACTTAGTGGAAAGAAGTGTAAAAAAAGGGAGTCAGAAGTCTGAAACCTGAAATCTGAAATTCAGACTTTGGGGTATTAGAGTTTTGGAGGTTTCACGAGCTCACAGTGAATAATGCCACATGGGAAGAAGAAAATTCTAAAACCTGAAGTCTAAAATTTTAGACTTTGGGCTTTCAGGATTTCAGAGGTTTCATGTGCCAAGTGGATGATATAATCTCGAAACATGAAGTATTGAATCTCCAAGACCCAAAGTCCTGAATCCCTGAAACCCAAAGTACTAAAATCCTGAAACTCGAAGTCCCGAATCCCAGAAATCTGAAGTCCCGAACCCCTTGAAATCCCAAAACCCAAACCCACAAAAAGAAAAAGGTCTGAAACCCAAAGTCTAAATTTCAAACTTCAGGGTTTTAGAAACTCCTAACCTTCTGGCTCGAACGATGAAAAGTTTCACGCGACATGATTTTGGAGTCTGAACTCCAAATTCTGAATTTTAGACTTCGGAGGTTTGGTATTTTAGAACTCTTTAGCCAAATTAAGTGATAAATAGTACATCGATCTTTGAAGTGGAAAATCCTAAAGTTATGAATCCTGAAATTCTAAAATTTCAGATTTCAGAGTCCAAAAAGACAGAGCCAACCATCTACATTTATTACAGAATGACAACCTCATCTTTAGATCGCCACAAATTTTGACTGGGAGCTCGGATTTGCAGTGGCATCCCAATTTTATAGGGGTGTTTTCAGATTTCTCACCTACCAAAATAATGAAGATATGGGGCTTCCTTGCTTCTCTAACAAGGCAAAGTACATGGAGGCATGGGTTTTGCAGTGGCACCCATCATTGTTGTAGGCAATTTTAATGCATTTTTTGGTGGTTGAAGCAAGATTTCAAATTCCTCTCTCTCCCTTCTCTCATTCTTCCTATATATTTTAAAGAGGGGATCATTTCAAAAGGTTGGATAATCTTGCTCTACACCCTCCCTTCTTCTCTTATCTGTAAGTGATCTTACGGAATTCAAACCTCCCATTCAAACTGTAAATGCAATTTTTCCTCTTGGCCAATGTAATATACTATATAAAATATGTGGAGCAATAATATAAGTCTATGCATGAATTTCAACCCTCTCTTTTGTTCATTGCATCTTTCTGATCTCTCATTACAACTTTGGTTAAATATGCATTTTAGGTTTTTTTACAATTTATGATGTTTTTGTTTTTAATGGTGGATAAATTTGTGACAAGAAACTGATTTGTGTTGATGCTCATCCTCTTCAATATTGTTTAATTTTATCCGAATTGAAGGCAATTTATTCAGCATTCCCCTTGGTACATCACCTACATCAGAATAGGTTTAATTTCTTGCAATCATTTCAACTCTGTCTCCTTGGCAAGTTAGAGTATATTTTAGGATAGATCCTCTACAATTTGAATGTGTGTGTTAGATTAGAGGAATAGGAACCAACCTTCATTCAAATATCTTTCCAGACTGCAAAGTCCCACACTTTAGGAAAAGCTCTATGTTATGCAATCGCACTGACAGTTTCACTCATTCGAGTTACAACAATCAAAGGTGTTGCGATTTTGTATCAACAGGTAAAAAATGACTTAGCTGGTTATACAAGTCTATCACAGGTTGTTGCATGTCTCAAAATGGAAACCAAATATGCATACGACCACTTAGAAACCCTGTAAACGGGTAGATCCTAGTTGTCTTAAATGACATAGGTGCCTGGGCGAGTACTGGGTCGCCTTGGTCTAGATTCTTGGCATTGTGACCTGTGTAGAAGATTATCAAATGTGTTCAGAAGTGTCAGAAATAGGTATGAAACTCTATCTATCTGTCACATTAGATTACTAGATGATCTTAATGACGTCCTCCATAACAAGAATAAGAATGGGTCAGATTTACCTCATCTGCCAAACCGGTGGACTTATCGCTTAGTGTTGCACTACATTTCGGACCCGCATGTAGTTCTAGTGAGTGTGTGTATGTAGTTCCCTAGGTTCTCTTGTTCCAGTTGCACTCTGTGTAGTCGCAACCTATGATAGATATAGAAGATGTATAATAGTATATAGAATCCCTCCCTCCTATGTGAATGGATGTGATGTAGCATTTTGCTAGATAGAATGTATGGAACTATATGGATGAAGATGGTGCAATAGATGCATCCCTAAGATGGAGTGATACTAGTGATAGAATGCAAAGACCTAGAACCCCTATTATGGTCTTATAAAATTTGTATTTATAGGGTTCTCAAGTTTAATTTTGTAATTAATCTCAAAAAGGCCGATTGGGAAGAAGATTAGGATGACCAACAACTAGAAGTGACCCAAAAAGTAGTGAAAGAGGTTAAACCTAGACCAGGGCACCCCAGGGTGCCCCAGTATAGGCTAGGGTGCTTGGAGTTAGGGATAGAATCTAGGGAAGGTTGTGGAACAGACCGATAGGTAATGGAAAATACGCGGGAAAAATGAAATAAAATACAAGGGGAAGATAGGAAAAAGGTGAACTAAAGGGAGGATTAATTAGTACTTTGTACACTTGAGAACCTTTTGAATAGTAGTATAAGACCAAGCTAAATATGTCTAAAATGCATGATTTTATGTCTACATTTTTCCCACACTTTATGTTGGTGAGTGAACAACTAGGTAAAATAAAGTAGTCAGAGAAGCATACTTGAAATCCCGACAGAGTATAGAAGATAGCGTGCCGATGGACTAAACTCGAATGTGGAGGAGTGTGGATTCAAAAGATGAAAAATGTAAAAAGAAGTGATGAGAGTGCACCTAGGGTGGAATGTGTGTGTGGCTATTGCAATGTAAAAGGCAAGTGCCTGTAGTAGTGTGTTGTTTTTTTTGTTGTTGTCGATGTTGTTGTTACTACCCCCAATTTGACTGCTTGTTTCTCATATGATGAACCTGCAAGGAGAAAACGTACAAGTAGTCAAATATGTATGTATGTAAAAATGTTGTGCAAAATATGCATGTATATAGAAAAGTGTAAAATAAACTAAAATAGAATGTAAATGGAAAAATGGAACATGTGCACCTAATCCATGTCGATAGGAAGGGTGTAAAAATAATATTGTACTGTTGGAAGTTTTTCAAACGATCTCATGCCACCCTGGCTTAAGAAGTATATGGAGGAATTATTCCATGTCCTTGAGTGTTTAACCGCTTATTTTGTAATGCCAGAAGAGATCTCTGTACTAGTTTTTTGGGTGATCCTATGCCACTGGACAGAGAAGTGTAGAGAGGCTACCCACTGTAACCCCTGAGCTTGTAACCGCTCTGTAGAATTGCTAAAGGACACCATGTGTTGTTAAGGCCTCTGTGTATGAAGTTTGGTCTGATTTGAACTCACTCATTGTGTCTGAACTAGTATAGATACACTATGCTAGTAGAAAACCCATATTGATGCCTCCCTTGTTGGGGGTGTATGCGACGACTCTAGAGGGAGATTGCGGCCCCAAAAGAGGACCCACCACGCTCTGACCTTGTAACCAAATCAACCTTGTAGGGGGGGGAGGAAAATCACTTGGTAGATACCAAGGTGCACACAAAAGGGGATGGATATCCAAAAACAAGTGTTAGTTTGCAAGCACATGCATGTAATTAGTGTAAAAATGCAAACAATGTAGAAAAACTACCAAGTATAGTAGTGTAAACATGCAAGAAGACAAAATAGGCCGCACAAAGTGGGTTTCAAACATGGGACATCACTAATGATGTCAAAAGATAGTCAAGGACATCATGGCTGAAAACAACAGACAAGTGTGCACACAAACAAAGGGCAAAGCTCGGAAACAAAGGCAAACAAGTAAATTAAACACACAAATAGTCATGGAAAAATAAAATCCTGCAAAATCAAGTGTTGCACATAGAACATCTATTATCATGTTAGAGAGATAACCAATATGTCAAAAATGTGTATAAGTAAGTAGTATAATATGCTAAGTACAGAATGAAACAATAACACCTAGATATGATGAGTGTGGATGCCCCTAGTGATCGGTATAGGAAGGGTAGAAGGTGAGCATCTATGTCATCAGTAGATTCATGTATTTGCAATAAAACTAAACAAAAAGGTAAACGATGATGTGTGTATGATAATGGCATATAAGAAAGTAATCTAACATGTGTAGGAGAATGAATATCCAGAACACTAGTAAGAAAAATTAAATGCGACCAAGACAATGCAATATGCTATGGATGGATGGAATGGAATGCAATATGGAATGATAGGAGCAACATGCCCCCTGAGTAGATGGAATGTGTATGCAGTGAGGTTCACTTTTTTTGCCCTTCGCAATCAAGAATGAACCGTAAACGAGAGTGCATAATCAAGAAATGGTCTAGTAGGGTAGGATATGTCTAGCGCACTATGATGAGTGTGTATGGGTAGTAGTGATGAAATGAGACATGGGGAGATGATGTGCATGGATCCTATAGAGAAAGTGTCTACCATGAATTTTTTGAATGAGTGATGATTTAGCCCTAAGAGTATATCATGATGGAAGAAATATATGGTGATAAGACGTATAGAAAGGGAAGAATGGACCATATAGCCTAAGTGTATATCACGACATGTTAGATGGATGAGTGATGATTTAGCCCAAAGTGTATATCACTATATGATGAAAGAGGAAGGTGACGATGTAGCATATAGCATATCTCACTATGAGATAGGTGATGAGGGTGTGTGATAATAGAAGGTAGTGAGTGAGGGATAAACGTAGACCACTCTATGATGAAGAAGGTAAGGGTGGTGATTTATCCTAAAGCATATACCACTAAGTGATGAAGAAGGCTGAGGGTGGTGATTTATCCTAAAGTGTATACCGCTAATTGATAAGTGAGAGGAGAGTGGTGATTTAATCTAAGGTGTATACCACTACGAGGATGGAATAGGCGTGGTGATTTATCCAAAGACATATACCACAATAGGATAATGAAAGGCATGATAAGGTAATGGAATAATTGGGAATGTATAAAATGTAAGAGGAGGAGAGAATAATAGATGTTAAAGTGTAATAGAAGGATGTAGAAGTGATGATTTAACCTAAGATGTACACCACTATTGTATGTGATGATGTGTGTGGGTGAAAATATATCTTAGAGCATCGGTCACTAGTACAAAGAGTGTGGTATGATGACATGTCACATATAGGTAAGGTTCATTTGGTGAGTAAACCCTCGATAATCGAGTATGAACTGAGGAACTAGAGTGCATCATAGGGTGGTGAGTGCAGTGCGTAAAAGGACATGGTGTAGGTGAGAAAATGGTGGATACGATGTGGAAAAGCGCAAGAAAAATATAGAAAGTGTGTATCATGAAAGGGGAATGAAATGTATAGTTAGGTCCATATATAAAGGTAACCTAACATAATATGTCGAATGTATAATGTATACAGTAAAGCAATGATGATAAAACTAGACCTGGATATAATGGAATCTAGTGTAGTGTGTAGAATGTAGATGATAGATAGATGGGATATGCTAATAATACCATGTAATGCGATAATATACAATGGTGATAGACAAAGCTAGACCCATGGAAAATGTGACCTAGCGTAAATTGTGGATATATGTATTAATTGTAACATGAGACTCATATAAAATGACGACTACGGTAGCATGTAGAAGCTAGATGATGTGTAAATGAATAATAGATAAAGTATGTATAGAGTGATGTACAATGTAAACAAGGTATAGAAATGATGATAAGGTGTAAATGAGTAGAACATGGCATGCATTGTGTGGGGTTCAGTGTAACGGTAATCCCTCAATAGTCCAATGTGAACCGAAGCACTAGGGTGTGTCATCGGGTAATGAGGGTGATAAAGGATGTGACAAAGATGCAGGAGAGAGAAAATGAGTGTAGTATGAAAAGAGATTAAAGGTAAACCTAATGATAAGGTGCATGGGGGGTGTGTATGTGCAATGCCCCCAAAGTGGCTAGGGAAAAGGGATCAACTGATAAGATTGAAGGATGTATGTCCATTGACCTGTGCTCGAGAGGAAGAAGGCAGAGAAGGGTGTTCTCATAATGGTGGTATGGGAGATAATCATTGTGTCAGATAATGAAGCCCATATGCATGCAAAGGGTGGATATATAACGATCATCATGTCATAGTATAGTGTATGTGTGAGGGAGAGTGAGGAAGAGTCACATGTGAAGTGGAGGATGATTGGTGTGGAATAAAGTGAGGCGATGATTATGGGCGAGATGTGCTAGTGGCCTGAGTAGGAGACCTATGCCAATGTATAGTACTAACTGACTGGAGTGGTTGGGATGAATATGGAAGAGGTGTATGAAAAAATGGAGATAACCTGATGGAATTGGTAAGGGGGAGAGGATAGGAGGTAGAAGAAGTGGGAGGGGACAATGAAGAATGTGAGATAATTTGTTGTGGGGATATTGGGCATGTAGTGCGATTCGGCTCCCTGCGATGTGGGTGGATTAGGTGAATGGGTTGTAGCAGAGGAGAAGCTTTCGTATAAACTTAGAGGAGACTTAACTATTGGAGATACCGAATAATATGGGTCAATGCATGGAAATATTACATATGATGTCCTCAAATGCGATGGTAGCGGCAGAAGGATGGGTCATAATAATGGAATGATTAGGGTGGCAGATAACGATGGTTAGAAGGTAGAGCAATAAGGTGATGACGAATCAAATGACCAAGGATGGCTTATGGCATAGTAGTGGAAGGTAGCATAAGGTTTGAAGGTAAGGGTGCAGGTTTGTTAGCAGTAGTAAGATTGTGTAAAGAAGCAACTTTTTTAAGTTGGTCAAGCTCAACATGAAGAGATACAATGGTTGCCTCCATGGACTAACACTGGGTTTGTAATAATTGTATAGTATCTGAGAAGTGTGTGGGAGACAAAGGATGCGTAGGGGGAGAGACGTCAACTGTGGTGGTGGAAGTAGAGAAAATGGTAGTAGAGGGTGAATCTCATGAAGGTAATGGTGGCACATGATCATTAGAAAAATCATCAAGAGAGGTGTCAAATTTGTATTAGACTGCTCTAGATACTTGATAGGCAAGTGTATGGGGTTGCTCATCTACAGGGTTCATTTTAAGACACCTCTATAAAATTGTAGGTGGAAAATACCTAGCGAATATCCCTGGAACCAGTTTCAGTGAAAGGTGAATTTGACAGTATTCCAAAACAAAAATTTCACTTGTTTTTTTCATGGCTCCATCATTGACATCCGACAACAAGACGTCAATAGTCACTCTTGACATGCATCACCACCGGCTCCAGTTGACGCGTGTCACCAGCTCCAGTTGATGCGCGTCATCAACTCCAGTTGATGTGCGTCACCGGCTCCAGTTGACGCACTTCACTGGATCCAATTGACGCGTGTCACTAGCTCATATTGACACACGTCACTGCCTCATATTGACATGCGTCACTGGATCCTCTTGACGCGCATCACTGGCTCCTATTGACGTCTGTCACTAGCTCCTACTGACGTGTGTCACTGGATCTTATTGACGCGCGTCCCTGGCTCTTATTGACGCATGTCAGCTAAGGCAATTGACGCACGTAAATTGAAGCCATTGACGCCTGATTTAGCCTATAAATACCCTTCAACTGGTCATTTTCTCGTTTTCACCCTCCCGCTCTTAAATTTTTGCAGGTCTCAATCATTGTCAAAGATGCAAGTACAACTATAATGTCGACTTCACATGCTTCCCAACAGCAAGTTCAGGAAAAAAATCAAGAGAATCCAATTCAATCAATTTCCAAGATCAACTACAGGAATCCCTTATGCCCTCACATCCATACTGTTTTAAAGATGTCTTCAAAATATAAAGATTTGATGGATGCGTGTGAATTTACAGGGCTCGTTAATATGCCCCATTTCGAAACAGATCTGGATATTTTGAATTACCTTCTGTCATCCTACAATTTAGAGGACGGAATTTTTTATGTGACTCTGAACGATGGCCGAATGTTCCAATTCAGTATCAAAGCAAATGACATCCATCGATTTACGGGCCTTCTGTTCAAAAATTTACCAATTGTTACAACCAAGGCAACACTCTTGGAAGAAGACAAGAAATTTCTCTAATCAACGATTGGTTTCCATGTTGATTGTAAGTATAATTCATTTTAATTCATATTTTTTATTCTGTTTTTTATTCTGATACAATTTGCTGTTATAAATTTATAGTAATTTTCACTCTTTCGCATTTGCAGCCCATGTCAATAAATCCAGGCATGGTGTGGATACACAATCAATTACACACCACTTTCTTGCTACACTTATTTCATTTTTTTAATCCAGAATCGTTTTGCAGGGTCACCAAACTGATATACCAAATGGGGCCATTGTATACATTGTTGCCACTATCTCAAAACAAAAATTCGATTGGTGCACATATCTATCCAAAAAAATAAGAACTGACATAAAAAATTCAAAACTTTCAGAAAAACCTTTCATTTATTCAACAAACTATCTCCTCGGCCTTTATTATGAGGCACTTTTAAATTTAAAAGATAAAAAAATTCCTACTTGCACTGATGAGGAGTTAATGAAGTTGTCAATTCCGTTTGAAGATCAACAGGTATAAACTATTTAGTTTGTAATTGTATTTCAATTTTTGACATTACAGTGCACAGTTATTAAAACTTAAATTTTAATGTTTTATAGAGAAGATATTTTGAAGCCCTTCCCCGAAAAAAGGCGTTATCGAGAAGAAGAGGCCAACAACACGTTGAGGCTTCGGGGGACTCCCAATCTGAAATGGAAGCTCACTCCTCTCCAAACCCTCAACAGTTTGAACTTGTTAAATGCCAGAGAAGTAATACCTTCTCATATATTATTTACAAATTCCAAAGTTGCATATTTATTTTTCAATTTAAATTTTAATCAAATGAATTGACAACATTTAATATTGATGAATTGCAGGGACTTTGGAACATACACCTGTTTCACAAACTCAACCTTCTTCCCCAACTCACTCCATACAGTCGCATGCATTCATATCTTCTGAACAGACACTGAGTACAACTCCTACAAGGCCACCCGTAGCACCGAGAAAAACAACCCCTCGACAACAAGGTATAACTCTTTGATAGTACGTTTAATTTTGAAATTATTGACTTTATGAATTGTTTTCCTATTTTTTCATTTTTTTCTTCTACTTTTTAGCACATGTCAGTCCTGATCAAACCAAGGCACCGACACCCACTCAACCAATAATTTTTAAAATGCAAACCAGAGGAACAGTGAAAAAGAACATTGGTAAACACATGCCTTTTGCTCCGGCTAGTGGGACACTAAACATTTCCTCCTCCTTTCGAATTCCAACTCTCTCACTTGGTGGCTTGCCTAGTGCAACGGGCATATCTGTTTTGAACAATATAAATTTAGATGAAGATTATTTGGGCATTGATAGCAATGACCCAACTGGTTTTTTCCATACCCGCGAGATGATTCAAGGCCAGCAGGTATACTTCAAATTTCAATTTAAATATGCTTTACAATTTTGAATTACATTTCGATTTAAATTTATTTATCTAAATCTTGATTAATTTTTTCACAAACAGGATCAGCCCACCAAAAGGCAAAAACAAGTAGCAGTTGATCTTGGTGAAAGCCCCCATACTTCTCCAGCAAGATCGTCTTCATCAGATTCAGATAGTGAATAGTTGCCACCTTTTCCTTTGGAGAACTTAATTGGTTTTGATTGTCAATCCCATGTCAGTGAGTTTATTCTTCCTCATATCAAACAACTTATAGAATGGAAGAAAAGGGATAAAGTTCTTATCAATGAGATTATTAGTCGTTATGAAAATTATTGGCAACGGGATAGTTTATACGCTGCATTCCATAATCAACCTGCGAAGATGGATTCCTTACTTACGCAAGTAAGAAGTGGGACTGTTACGTATAACAACAACTATAAAGATGACATTTTAGATAAGGCATTAAACAAATTTGAAAATTTCATTTTTTAGTAATATTTTGAATTGACATTACTCTTTTTGTGCAGTTGAAATATGAAAATTTGAAGAGTCAGGCGAAGGTTTTGCAAGTTCACTTGGAAACAACAAAGAACAACTTATCCGCAGCAAAAAATTTGAAGAAAAATATTGTTTTGGTTAACAAACAAAACAATACACTAAAGCGGATAATTAAAGAGCATGGTTTCGACCCTGACATATTATTCAAAGCTAAAGCAGCCACTGATCCAAATTTTCTGTCGGATGGAGATGCGACAAATCAAGAAGAAAGAATTTTAAAAAATCTGGACAGTGCTGCAGAAGATCTTATAAGTTCAGGGGTTATTTCTGGTGTTGGGGAAAGAGGTACATCCACAGTGGAAGAAGCCATTGGTGAAGAGAGCAGAGGAGTAGAATTGGATAAAGAAAAAGAGGGTTTTGAAAACTAGAAACTTTTATTATTGAGGAAACTTTAAATATTGAATTTGAAAACTTCTACTATTGAGTATGTACTATGGTATTTGAATTTAATTATATGGATTTATATACAGTCTTTAATTTTAATTGCATTAGATGGTGATTATCATGAATTATATGTATGTTTCTTGTTTACTTGCATTGTCATGAATTGTATGTGGATGTAGATGATGAATGATGAGAATTGATAATTAATGATAGATGATGCTAAAAGACGATGAATGACGATAATGATATGATATATATGGACGATGATCAATTTAATTTGGACATAGATTTATCATCAAGCACAGTAATTCTTCTTCTCTAGAATGGATATAGATGATAAATAAATGGAATGTGTTATAATGGATATAGATGACATTAGAACGAATAGAATTGTAATGATATGATTATGAATTATTTTTAAAAAACTGAATTGTTTTAATAAATTTAAATTAGATAAATAATTGTGTTAATAATAATTGTAGTGTCAGGAGTCAGGATATGATAATGATATGGTGATGATATGATATATATGGATGATGAGGAATTTTATGTGGACTTATATTTAAAATTGTATAATGTATTGTTTATCCCACAGTTAAAAAAATATATCAAAGGATTTTGCACATATAAAAAATAAATTAAATATAATTCTAAGAAATCAAGAAAGAATCATCACTGGCAAGAAATTAAACATAATTGCAAATATGATAGGGTTTAGCTTACCTCTTGCGTATTTTATTGTTGTGAAATCATCAAGGGTAACATGCTATGAAATCATCAAGGGTAAGCATATTAAATTGCTGTGAAATATTGTGTATATGATAGGGTTTGTTTTACTTGACATTGTAGATAGAGGGGTGAACTGCCTGACATTGTCAGTCCTCAGAAGTGCCAGCAACATCTTTAAATATATAGACCAACAATATCTTTAAATAAATGTAAATATATAGAATTAGACCTGTAACATCTTTAATGATAACAAGAGCTGAAAAAATGTAAAGTAACAAAAAATAAGATTATGTTGAAGAAGATACCTATTTAAAATTGAAATCATCACCGTTAATGTGCTAGATCTTTGTCTTAAAAAAATTCAACACAAAAAATGGATTAGTAGATAGATGGGTGAGTTGCCTGACATTATCAGTCCCGAGAAGTAACATCTTCCTCGGACGGATGTCAACCCACGTTTTCAAAAAATAAAAATATTGTATTTAACTAAATGTAAATACATAGACCTGTAACATCTTTAATGATAACCAGAGATGAAAAAAATGAATAGTAACAAACAATAAGATTAAGGGGAAAAAGATACCTCCTTAAAGTTGAAATCATCACTGCCACTAGTAATGAGCTAGATCTGTGTTTTAAAAAAACCCAACACGAGAAATGGATTAGTAGATAGATGGGTGAATTGCCTGACATTTTTAGTATATAGACCTGTAACATATTTTTAACGATAAAGATAAAATATAGATAAAGAAGATACCTATTTAAAGTTGAAACAATCCATTATCAATAGCTTCATCAAATTCGATGTTGTCTTCTATAGAATGTGACGAAGAGCCAATTACACTCTCAAGGTTGGGAATATTTGTACTTGTAGCTGTATTATTCACACCTCTTCTTTCGCAAAGGGAATTCCAGTGCGCAATTACTCTGTCGAACAGAAAGGTTTCGATGGAGTATCGAGAAACATAACACCTCATGCAACTTTCCAGATTTTTATCCAACCTGTTTCTCAGTTTTGATTTTATAAATGACAATGCACTGAAAACCCTTTCATCTTGCACAGACCCCAAAATCATTGTTTGGCATAACTCATATAATATGAAATATTCACTGATATCTTCTTGTAAGAGAGAACTTTGATAGATTCCTTGCCACAGCCTTGTAATAGCACCACTTTCAGAAGGTTGATCTAAATTCTTATATTGGTTCCTCATTGTTGTTACAAAATTTGTTGACTGAAACTTTAATAAATCGGTATTCAGTATACCTTTGATTTCCATACCCTTGAGCTTTGACGTCTTTATAAATTGTTCCATTATTGTACCCTTTGATTTATGGAAATGCTTTCTAACAAATTCTGCACAGCCACCTTCAGTATTCCAAAAATTAGGATTCATCACACCCATGGCTTCCAGAATTTTATCTTTACAGAAACGTTTCCTAATTTCTGATGACAAGGTTTCTAAATTTTTTTTAAGCTTTATTCTTGTTTCAACTATAACAGACTCAAACAAATTACGTGTCACGAGAACATATTCTCGTTCTGATCCTATAATATCTTGACGTTTTTTGCAAAATGTGCATTGGTATTTCCCTCCCATTAACAGTGATGCAGAGGTGATCGTGGATATTAAATCTCAAAAAGGTGTTAGGATTTTTAAGATCTAATAAATATTTCCAATTTTCAAAAACAAGTGCATCAAAACTATCCCGGGAACAGTACAATATATCAAGACTTTGACATACCATTTTTCTCATCTGTATAAAATCCAAAATATAGATTAATCTACCCTGTGCATGCTTCATCAATGTATTGATCTCCTTTAACATTGGAAGAATACCAACCAATGTAAGCAATGTCTCCAAATCAGTTAAACGGAACAACAAGTCCCTTGCCCTATCAACTTCATGACGGTATTTGTGCATGAAACCAACCAATGAAGGATACTCCTCACGAACTTTGCATGCAAGTTCATACAAAGAGATCCATCTAGTCTCCACATCCTTCAGAAGTTTTTTGCCATCTGTAATTCCAATTGAAAATTTTTGGAACTCGAGAAAATGCTTTGGGCTGCTTGACATATAGGCATGAAGTTCTCTTATAAGATCTTCTAATTTAGCAACATTTTCGTGGTTGCTTACCATTTTATATGCTAAATTCATTCTGTGAGCCATACAATGAATTGGTAGCATATATGGGGCCACTGTTGTTTGTAATCTAACATAGAGCCCTATTCGGTGACCCTGCATGATAGATGCACCATCTACTCTAACGCATACCAACTTCGTAGCAATTTCATAATCAGTCATTCCAGCAACATCTTTCAAATAAGAAACAACTATTTTATATAGGTTTTCGGCATTGTAGTTTTCAACCATTTTCATAACACCCAACAGATGAGGTGTCCTTATATGATTTTCTAAAGTATAGATGTGGATACATACCCATGCGGTGTTGTCGACTGCTATCACTTCATCAATTGAAAGAGAGATAAAGTTTGCTTTTTTAACATTCTCCTTCAAATCTTCCTTCTCTATCATCGAGAGGCATTTTTCCATTTCCCATCCACTACTTTCAGACCAATGAGACTGAGGTACATTCAGCATTCCGTTAAATTGATACAAAAATTTGAAATCGAGGAAATCCGAAATCGCTCTTCCTTTTTTTAGTATTTGAAAAAGAGTAGAGAATTGTATGAATTATGAATGTAGATTTGTTTCTTTCATCTTACCAATATGCGATGTGATTGTTCCTCCCTTTTCCAATAGATGTCTGTGTTTTTTCTACTCTGCTTCATATTCCACTGCGTATCTAACATGCATGCATTCTTTTTTAGTTTTCCACCTATGTGTTTTGATTTTCTGGCCATCCGCCCCCGTTACAGTTAAATATTGTTTTCCAGAATGTTTTTCTATAGTGTCCAGCTTCAATTGCATTTTTTGTTGCTTTCCCAATTTCCATGTACATATTGTACATGTACATTCAGATGGGATTTCTTCAGAATTAGATGACTGTACAGGTTCAATAAATGGAAATTTAGCTGCCCAATCAAACTTGTATGTCCTGCCAATGGTCCACATATTCTTGTTCATTTTCAATGCTTTACTTTTTTTAGTAGAATTTTGAGCAATATCACAATCACCTGGTTTCCTCTTTCTTAGACTGGATTTTGATTTTGATTTCTGTCTTCCATTTTGCTAAGTGTTTGTATCTGTGATATCTAGCTGCACTTCTGGTTGCACCCCAACAGGAACAATATCTTCAAGATCTAGCATATTATCGTAGGTTTCATTTGTTGATACTGTGCAGAATGCATGTCCACCTCAATAATACCTTCCACACAGTCAGTATTTTGATTCTTTGTGGTGGCATCTATATGATTGGTATTTACAATATCTGTATCCACAGAGTTTCCAAAATACTTGAAGAGTGATTTCTGAGATTTCTTACTTACTTTTAGGTTATTCGTATTCTTTGAGCTGATACCTTCCATTATTCTGAAAATATTCCTACGTCAGCAAAAGAACCAAGTAGCGACTCTGTCCAGTGTCTAAGGTCTTTATCACGTGTCAACTCTACACTTGTCGCGTGTCAACAACCCATTTCCTGTCGCGCATCAACTGTCTGGATATACTACCGCGCGTCAACACTGCCCAAGTCACGCGTCAACACTTCCTCTGTCACGCGTCAGTACAGTTTTAGTCACGCGTCAACAATGCCCTTGTCGCACGTCAACACTGCATTTGTCACGCGTCAACAATCACAGGCTAACAGTAATCTGAATCTTTGGTGCTTAAGGGTATGCGAGTTCAAATTTCACAGTATTGGTAATTTGTTAAGCTACTTGAGGTATACTACTCAGCGAATCAACTAGATTTTAATAGGAGATGTTTTCAAATGAAGGTGAAGCCGACCCCCAAAAAAAAATATACTATATATTTTAGGCGAACAGGACACCGACCCACTCCGAATAATTCACCTTTTCAAATTTTCCTAAAACGAAATTTTCACCATATTACGAATATTCACCACTAAAATTATCCCTACTCATCTAAATAACCATGGATGCAAAAGATGTACATGAACATGAAATATTGTTCATCCATAAAAATAGGTAATGGGCATCCCTGAGCATACCAAACAATAAGGTTGGGTGTATAATAAGTAAAGGAGCTACTAAAAATACTAGTTGTGCCAAATGGAATGGGGAATGTGATATCAACATGATCAGGATCAAGGGCACCCCGAATACAATCTAACTAAGAATAGACGAGAGTAAGTGGAGAGGGAGTAGGATGACGCGCGAGATGAACCACAAGGTGGAAAAAACGTAACCCATAACCGGCAGTGAGAATGACATCCATAATATAAGTGTGGATTACATAGAGGAGTATGATGGTCGTTAAAGAAACACCCTAGATGAAGGAGACCAGCATATGAGAATACAATGGAAAAGAATGAGGTGATGAGAGGGATGTGCTCTTAGTAATAATTATTGATAAAAAGAGTGTAAGTGAATGATGGAAATAGTAAGGAAGACGGTGACAACAATGGGATGATATTAAGAGGGGTTTAAAATGGTCAGTATGGCACAATGGCGGTAGTAATATCAGGTGGTGGGCAAGATAAGGTACTAAGCATACGAAGAGTAGCTGAAAATGACATTTCTTAGAGATAAGGGGGTATTGGGGGAATAGGAAAGGCAACCGAGTAGCGCACAGTAGGCGTAAAGGATGAAAGTGAAGTACTAGGGTCTATGGAAGAGGTAGAGACTATATCGATCATACCAATGATAGTAGTTGAAGGAGGAGATATGACGTGAGATTGAGAGTCCACCATGGGTGACGAAGAAGGAAACATAGAGATGGAGGTTTTTGCGTCATATATGGGGGAGGTAATAGTAGGAACTAGAGGAAGAGCTTCCACTTTAGATACGAGTTGAGCTAGGGATGTAGGATCAATAGTGTATAAGTAAGAGGTAAGAGAATCCACAACAAAATGCAGATACATCCCAGAGGATGGAAGATCAATGAATGAAGGGAAAGTATTATAGCCTGCATTAGTGGGAGGGGTGCGGATAAAAGCATGGCCATGGCTATCAAATTGTAGTGTAACAAGGGACTTAGAAATAGAGGAATTGTGATGATTCCTACCCATGGTTAGAAAATACGAAGGGTTAGATCCTAGAAGGTGCTAAGAAATAAACAACAGATTCACCAAAATGATTAACTAAAATAGGGAAACTAAAGGGAAGTATATCCAATAGTTAATATAAATAGGAGGACATAAACACTATGGAAATGTAGTAAATAATCTAAAGCCAGTAAGTAATGATGTAATTAAATTAATCTAAATGTAATAAAACCCTAAATGACAAGAGGAAGGTAAATAATGACTAAGTTGGTTAAAGAAGTTTGTTGTAGGTTGTCATAGGTCTGAAACTGGAAACCAACTGTGCAAACGACCACTCAAGAACCCTATGAAGGGTAGATTTAGGATTTATAAGATGACACAGGTGCCTGGGAATGTACTTGGACTCCCCAGAGTACCATGGTCTAGATTCTGGGTGTTATGACCTGTGTAGAAGCTCAGAAACTGTGTTCGGTAGTGTCACAATTAGGTTTGAAACTCTGTTTATTTGTCATGCTGGATTCACTGGATGATTTGAATGACTCTCTACACAAGAAGAAGAATTTGTCAGACTGACCTTAGCTTCCAAACTGGTGGACTTATTGCTGAGCGTTGCACTACATTTTGGACCTGGATGTAGTTCTGGTGAGTGTGTGCATGTCATGCCCTAGGTGCTCTTGTGTCAGTCACATTCTATGTAGTAGCAAGCTATAATAGATATAGAAGATGTATAATAGTATGTAGAATAGAGAAGATAGAATCCCTCCCTCCTATGTGAATGAATGTGTTGTATCTTTTGGCTAGGTATAATGTATGGTACTATGTGGATGAAGATGGTGCAATATATGCAACCCTAGATGGAGGTGATAGTAGTGATACAATGCAAAGACCTAGGACCCCCATTATGGTCTTATAAGATTTGTATTTGTAGGGCTTTCAAGTTTAATTTCGTAATTAATCCCGAAAAGGCCAACTAGGAAGAAGATAAGGATGACCAATAGCTATAAGTGACCCAAAAAGGAGCGAAAGAGGTTAAACCTAGATCAGGGTGCCCAAGGTGGGACCAATGCACCCCGAGGCGCCCTAGAATAGGTCGGGGGTACCCGGGGATTAGGACTAGAATCTCAGGAAGGTTGTGGAATAAACTAATAGATAATGGAAAATACGTGAGAAAGACAAAATAAAATATAAGGGGAAGATAGGAAAAATGTGGACAAAAGGTGGGGATTAATTAGTATTTTTTACACTTGAAAACCTTCTAAATAGTAGTATAAGACTGAGCTAAATATGTTTAAAATGCATGATTTTATGTCTACAGTGATCACCTAACCATTTCCATAAAGTCATTCTTTCTGAGGCATCGTTAGGAGGATAAACATTAAAAATACCAAAAGAAATATCATTAATCACCCATATGACATGGTTTTAATTATCTTGTCCCTAGGAGGTGATTAATACTAAGAATTTTGGTGCTATGGAAATTCTCACACCACCTTTTCCATCAATGTAGTAAGTTCGAAAATGGAAAAAAGCAAGGGCAATACAAGTTAATGAAGTTTGAAGTAAAAAACAAGAAATTTTAATTTCCTACAAACAAATAATATTAATATTGTGGACACGTTGAAAAGCTCAATGAATAGAATATTTATGAGATGGATCTGTAAGACCTCATACATTCTATGACATGAAATTCATTAAAAATCTGACGTATCACAATCCCCCTTCCTGTCTGGTATACCATCCTCTGATCCAAGAATGGAAAAATTATTGGCAAGTGGGATCTATTTTGAATTAGAAACGCTCAACTTGAATGGAGCGAGGTTTGGCCCCATTATCTGTTTTTATGGAATCAATGTGTATAAATAATTAAAACTCATAAAATCTTATATGAGGTTTAATGTTTTAAATTTATATGAAAGGAAAGTTGTCTTCTATTTGTATGATAATGTGTATTATTTTTTTAAAGGAGTATTTTATTAAGAAGTTCAAAGAAAAAATCTTTGGTTTGGTTTATTATTTATGGTACCATGGGTTCTTATACAAGTATATTAGTGTTAGACTGTAAAATCTTTAGGAAGACTTACTATTTATAAAAATATAAGGTGAAAATGTGTTTCTCACAAAAAATATATGGGAATATGTAGAGAGAAAAATGACACTCTTATTGGATACAGAGAGATAGTTTAATATTAAAGAATGAATAATGAGGCTTTCTATGTAAGTGGTATGTCTTTTTTTTATGAAATAATACCATAAATTAAAGAAATTGATAATGCATATGATGCTTGAAAAACACTTGAATAAATATTTGAGAGGCCTATAACGAATATGATTTTGTATCTAAATAAGAAATTACATAATTTACGAATGAAAAATTATCAAGATGTAATAGATAATATCTCTAAATTGAAGGAGATAAATAATCAACTAGAAGCTATGGGAGATAAATTTTAAGAGAAATCATTAGTTTATATATCTCCTAATAATATCCTTATAGTTTATGAATATCTAATCACATTTGTAGAAGTTGATAAGATTTATTTAACATAGGAAAAAGTCGATATTTTGAAATAAGTTTGATGAAACTAACTCAATTTAAAAATCCTACATTTCAAAAAGCATATTCAAAAGCAACAAGATGTAATATCTAGGCAAGGTGTCTATCAAATCCATGCAAATGATGAACAAAGGAGAGGACAAAATAAGGTAGATAAACATAAAGTTAAGTGCTTCAATTGTCACAAATTAAAACATAAAATTCAGATTGAATCCCATCACTCCACATATCCCTAACATATTTTGTCTCGGATGAAGACTATTGTCAAGAGCATTTAAATAAACTAGAGTTGTTATATCAACATCATCTAATAGTCCTTGAACATCATCATGTCTATCAAAAGTGCATCAAACACGTGTATACAATATATGTCATAGAACGCGAATTTAATATTGGTGATCCCCTCCTCAAGGAAAAATAAAATGTCATTACTTTGGAAGGTGGTAAACGTGGAAATTTTTTGCCTAACTGGATCAGTCCATATGTCATCACTCACAAATATGGGTCAAGATCTTATTGTCTAGTCTCCCTTGATGGTACACCTGAAAAGGAACCTTTGAATGCCTTGCACAAGTACAACCATTATACTCTTAACACATCTAATGCAATGAAAGTTGTCACATCAAATATTTTATTCCATCACCAACCCACCATTCATCATTATAATGATTTGAAAACATGTGGTTTACCATTACTATCCTTAAAACCTTAAAGATGATAACTACAGACATGTTCATCACATATTTTAGATGGAAAAGTTCTTGTTCAGTAGGCACCCCGCAATCATTACGTCCATCCACCATGTCTACTAATTGAGTTCATGTTACGGGATACACATGTGTAGTTTGTGCACACATCCTTTCCCCTCCTCAAAGTGGTCAACTGGGCCTACCCTCAACATAAAATCAAGTCAAAGATATCTATGGATGCATCATATCAAAAAATATAGACTACTCCCTTGAAGGCTAACTATCAAATATAAAAATCATATTTTCAAAATATAGATTGATCCCTAGAAAGATAGTTGTCTATCTGAAATATAGACTGGTCCCTTGAAGGATGGCTATCCAAAAGCAAAAGTTATATAAATTGTAGACTAATCCCTTGAAGGATCACTAACCATGTCATTTTTAAAGAGGCTTCCCATATCGATTAGCCTTTAAAAAATTCAAAATATCAAAAATATCCTAGGAAGACTTCCAACATTAATCACCTTCCCCATCAAATCAAACTTCTCACATTGACCAGTTTGCATTAAAATAAAATGTAAAACTGGGGAATGATCTTATGAAACCATTGAAAGGAGAACCTACTCTCTCGCACAACCTACATATATGAAAACTTCTCATTTTCTAGGAAGGAATAAATTTCACTTTCATCTATATCTAAGATCCTACATGTGACTCATCATTATTAGTCATGTGTTAACATTTATATCAAGGAAAAAAAGTTCATGAGCCTTCATTTTGCATTTAACCATCACATATGTATTGAATCCAGTCCAAAAGCAAGTAATTTCACATTTTATTCCCACCCATGATTAAAATACATTTTGATATACATTGAGATCATTATATATGAAGTCACATCACATCGACAATATACATCTATACTCGTCACATCTAAAAAACACAATAAAATATATACCTTTACTTACATTAAGATCCACATGTCAACATCATGTCTAAACATCACATCAAATATAATTAAAACATTTATAAACATCTATATATGTTTAAACACTACATAATCAAATCATAAAACATAAAAAATAAATCAAAATCGTAATCATGTGTGTATGTATGTATGTATGTGTGTGTGTGTGTGTGTGTTGTATATATATATATATATATATATATATATATATCAATGTGTCAATATACATCATCATGGGTCTCAAAACTTCGTGTATAAAAAATATACATCAAATATAGGCTTCAAAAGGAGCCTTCTACATCAAAAATATCATCTATCGCGTGAACATAACATCCGTCAATCGGATTCCTACATAGATGTTTCTCCCCTAATCACCACACTCACCGTCTGGTCTCGTACTAGGAAATCCCCCATATAGACCCTGAGGTGGTTGTCCCACATTCATTATGCTCCCTAACGATGTCACTTATATGTGTGCTTCATATACGAAACAACGAGCTCATCTGGTAACCTTCAATGTACTATCTCCTCATACTATCGTAGGTGATCACATAGCAACTGATAGTTCATCATAGGCCCATCTGAACACTATTAGGTGGTCCCATCTGAACACTATCATAGGCCCTCGTTGCCTCTTGCTTGGACACTAAAACTGATTTTTTTTATTTTGAGAACCTTTTTCAAGACCTCTCACTACTGCATGTACTTGTTTCAATCAACTAGGGCCTATTTCAGCTCCTCATGTACATTGGATAACAACCCACTCATCCTGTCTTACTCAATCGCCAAGGAATCCCTCTCAGTAGTCAATGTTATCCTCTCAGCCAATAACACGACCTTCTCATCCTCTAATTTTTAGACATCGTATACTCAATTACTTCCCTCTCATTACCAACTCCAACATCCTCACCTTCTCTGATTAACTAAAATATGGACTAACTATGTAGCATAGAGATAGTTAATCTAAGTTATGAAAAACTATGATAAAGTAAATAAATGAATTAAATAAGAATGTAAATGAGCTCAAAAACTATGCAAAAGGAAATGCTAACCCTAATATGCAATGACAAAGAGGAAAGAACTCAACTAAATAACAAATGCCTGTCAGAGAGTGTTGCAAAGGTGATTGCAAAAATTAGGAGCAAGAATGACTATCGAGAAGTCCCGAAAATGATGGATATGGAGGATTTAGCTAGATTAAAGTGCCTAGAGGAGGATTGGGGCACATTCTAGTGCTCTAGTCTATAATATAGGTGCCCTGGTCTGTAAAAAATATTTGAAACTAGTTTTCATAGAGTTGGAAGATGACCTGGAACCTTCTGTGTGTGTTGCATCAACTGCGTTGTCCTTCGCTAGATGTCGTCAATTCTCCAAGATAAAAGAAAGACTTGCAAAACCCCCAAAAAAACATCAAACCGTACAAAAAAAATTCATGTGAAATAGTCATACTATCCTTAGCTACCACAATGGTGGAATTACTAAGTGCTGCACTACATCTCAAACTCGATGTAGTTCTATGTATAAGTGTGTGTGAATATGTCCTAGGTTTCTCTTGTGTCAATCACACTTTGTGAAGTAGCGAGTGATAAATACTTGTAGAAAATGTAACAAAATGTGTCCATGGAATAAAATAGAATCCACCCCCTATGAAGTGTGATGTAGATGTATTAGCCTTGTGCCTTGATGATGGAGCTATGTGGATGTAAGTGATCTCTAATGTAATAATTCGATGCAACTCTAGATGGAGTAATAGTAGTAATTAATGTTAGGTCCCTTATTATGGTCTCATAACTTTATATTTATAGGGTTATCTTGGTCTAATTTCGTAATTAACCCCAAAAATGCTGGCCACCAAAAATATAAAGATGTCAAACGGCTAGAAAGAGCCCAAAAAGAGGTCGGAAATATCTAGAAGGATTGGGGTGCCAGTGATGGAACCAATTCACCCAAGGGCACCCCAGTACTAATCTAGGTGCCCTAGCCAAGGCTAAAATAAAGATGGATGACATCTAAAATGAATGGGCATATGGATGCAAGAGGTTTGTAATGAAGAAATAAAATAAGTCAAGATGGCCAAACGATGGAGATTAATTAGTACTTTCTTCACTCAAGAACCTTCTAAATAGTAGTATGAGATTAGGATAAATAAATTTCTAAAGTGCATGATTTTGTGACTACACCCTCCACCCTCACCGCCGCCATCTAACACATAAGGAGCTTCTGATGAGGCCATAAATTGACCATAAATTACCATTATTTTTCCTTCCAAGTTACCTTTGAAAGTGGATTTAAATGTAATCTAGGCACTTATAGTTTTCTTAAGATAGAATATAGGATATATATCTTATTTATTCTTTAGAAATCTTTTGTTATCTATTTTGTTGACTAATCCTACTAATTAGTTGGGAAAAGATGCAAAGTCTTGTGTATGTAGGCCATAAGGAAAAATATTGCTAGTACTTAAAAATAATTTCATATTTAGATTCCTCTTGAAAAATTATGCACGTTCAAAAACAGAATCATCTCAATCCAAGATCACATGCAAAAGTTATAGTTGTTTTAAGTTAGCTCTGGAACTCACATATTTAGTTCCAGAACTCATAGGTTTAGTTCTTGAACTCGCATATTTAGCTCCGGAACTCACAGATTTAGTTCCAGAACTTACTGATTTAGTTTTGAAACTTGCAATTCATAAATTTATATTTTCAAGAAATTAAAATAATGGACAAAGCTGAAAGGTATAGAATGATATTTAGTTCTAGAACTTGCAATTTGTGGACAAAGCAACTTTAGTTCCAGAACTTGCATAAAAGGAATAACCACGTTAGTTCTGGAACTTGCATCAAAAGAATGAAAGTTTTAGTTTTGAAACTTACATAAAATGGGAAATGTGAATAATCAAAAAAGTAAAATGGAAAATCTGAGAGAGGTTTTTCTTCATAGCAATGTGTTTAACAAAAATTTTTTTATATTTTCTATAGGTTTTACCAATGAAGATAAATCTAAATTTTAGTGAGTTGCAGTCCTAGGAAAAGCGCATCAGACGAGCACTAAAGTTCCATAAATAGAAATAGAAAAGTCAAATGGAAAATATGAGAGAACATTTTGTTCATAGAAATGTGTTTAACAAAAACCCCATTCAGATTTTCTATAGGTTTTACGAATGAAGAAATATCTAACTTTTAATGAACTGTAGTTCGAGGAAAAAGCATATCAGACAAGCGTCAAAAGTTCCATAATCAAAAACAACAAAGTCAAATGGAAAATTTGGGAAAGGTATTTGGTCAAAATCATCTTTTGAGGAAAAACCTCCTTCCAATAATGTAGGAGAATAAAATCATTATGATTCTTGTTACTCAAAATCAAGGAGAATATTTTGGAGCAAATCTTCCTAAAATAAGTGAGATAAGACTTTGAATCCAATAATATATATCTCTCCATATTTTTGTGGAGATGGAGATCCTAGTTTTTAGGATTAAAATAGAGATAAGATCAGATTGTATCTCCCAAAATAAGGAGTTGGTTGGATGCATAAATTATAAATATAACCTTCCACACTCAGATATGTAATGTTTTACTACCAAGAAATGAATCGATTCTTTTCTCTTCAATATTCAGTAGTTTTGAGTTAAGATCTTGATGCATGATTTAAATCCTCTTCCAAGGAATGATCTAGCCACTCATTCTAAGGAAGATGGATTTATATATTTATGTTTTTATTTTGTAATAATTTTGTGTTTATTTATTTTTCTGTAATTATCATCTTGTTGTGTTATTCTTCTCTTTGTATTGTAACATTCAGTTTGCTGTAAACCTGTAGGTGTTTCATTTAATTTTGTTTATTTCCAATTCAGCAATTTCAATTCATGCAAGTTTGTTTTTTATTTCTTGAAAGTTTGATTTCCTTCATGCAAGTGTGGTTTATTTAATGCAAACTTTATTTCTGCAAGTGTGACTTTATTTCTCCAATTGTGCCTTTATTTCTACAAGTGTGCCTTTAAATTTCTACAAGTGTGATTTATTTTATGCAAGTTTGGTTTGTGTTTAAAGGAGTTACTTTCTAAGATCTTCTTCTCTTAATGCATACAGCCTTTGAACACTAACCCAGATTGACATTATTAATGGTAAGGATTGACAACCCTCATCAACTTCTTCTACAGGAGATCCTACCCACCTCATAACCCTAGAAAGTCGAACTTTCCACCATGCAAGATACACCTATGTAACCCAACCATCATCCACAGTCATTGGTAGACCCTGATCATCCACCCCCATTTCCACTCGTTATCGACAATAGCTATGAATCACTATAACAACTAGAAATAATGTATCCATAGCTCCATCATCATGCCTAGATGTCATAGCCATGTCTGAAACATCATAAACTAATCCAAATTATCACCTGATGCGAGAAAATTTGACCAACTCTCACTCCCCTGGCCATCGACCATATACCCACATCTTTTTGGGTGGCTATGAGCTCACCATCCTCACTTGTCTATACTAGAATCTCAATTTATGGTCTCCATCTTACATCACCACCTTGTAACCCAGGAAGGATCTATTGAAAATAATCCTCACCCCACACCGGTTCGGTCTCTCCTCTATCTGATCTCCATCAGATGAATCTGGATATCTCATCCAAACTAATATGCCTCCCCATAGTAGGCCCCATTATTGAGCTACTACAATGCACTGTTACGCCCAACATTGTAGTTTGAAACCCACATCAATCCCAAACCTCTTCCCTATCCTCCTTAACCACATCTCCCTATAAGTATAGGGAAGTAAAGTAAGGGCTCATGTAAAAATAGTCCTCTTATCCATCATATCAGCCAAGAATATGTCAACATCCATGAAAACTGATCCCCAACAGAGTCAATAAAATCACAACAACCAATCCAAATTATCATCAGGGTCATCAACCCATGACCCTATATATCAAGACTATACAGTTCCCCATATGATAATCCATCTGAAGAGAACTCCACCCAATTTGCATCACCACCATATAATATCCTCATCACCTTAGGTGTCTCTATCTCATCACTCAAATAAATCCCCTCCCCCTGATCAAGTAAAGTTAAAATCATGATTATTTCCTCCAAGGTGATGGTCATGTCACCTATCGATAACCAAAAGGTACATGTGACCGAGTCCCATCTCTTTAGAAACAAAAGCAATAGACCCCATTGTCTATGGATATGCCTGTGATGGTGCATCTTCCTAGATAAACATCCTCCAAGATATCCCAATCATCATAAAAAAGAGGCTTTCACATCATTTTAAGATCAAACGAATCCTATTTTGTATAGTCAATTTATCTCTCATCTGCATCCACAACACACAAAACATCCATTAGAATACCATTTAATCAAAACATTCATCAAATTAAACATTAAAGTAACATCACACTAGTCAATAGTAATTCACCATAATCACAGGAGTTTCACCGTAATTGCAAGAATTTTTCCAAAATTTTTAATAATTCCTTTGATTCGACAAACGTACCCTAACGCGGACCCTAAAACCTAAAAATTAAACTAATAAAAAACACACTAAAACAACAAAAATGGTGATTACCTCCCCTAAACTGGTTTCCCTCAAGGATAATTTTAGTGGCGAATATTCCATTTTAAAAATATTTGAAAAGGTGATTTTTTTGGCATGGGTCATTGACCTATTTGAAAGGAACAATAACGAGATCGTACCAAGCCAAGAACACAAATGCTAATCAAACACCACGATCAATAAGATGAAAGAAATTTTCCATAATAACTTTACATAAAACCTTTGCAAACAAATGAGAAACAATATCATATATTATTATGGAACCCAATGCAATAAATTGAGAATGGGCCTTGCTTAAATAGGCAAGGAATAACAATCTAAGAACTAGTCAAGGTCGTAAATCAAGCCATAAATCAAGGAAATAAGTAGTCATCAAAGAACTAGTCAAGACCATACATTTAGGAGAGAAATAGACATCATGGATCTAGTCAATACCATAGATCAAGGAAATAACTAGTTAATACCATAGATCAAGGAAAGAACTAGTCAATACCATAGATCAAGGAAAGAACTATACCTAACAACTAGATAATATCTCCTAATATCTAAATAAGATAAAAGAAATATCCACTCACATAAGTGGGCGAGGATAAATACAATAAAGGTAAATAAAGTACCTAGGTGAACATGAGCTAAGGTAAATACCTACTCTGACACCCCCCCTCAAGTGAAGCTAGAGGCCAAAATAGATGTGTCATGTCCCACAGTATGAGTCCCAACAACTAGGCCTGATGAGGTACTCATGTATAATAATTGGGAAAAAAGGGACACCCCAAGGTACCCAAAACCAGTAACAATAAAGTAAAGAGAGTAAAGACCCACTCCAAGGCATCCCAATAAGCTCAGCTCAAAAAACTCGTACAATGCTAAAGACGTTTTGGTGTGCACTGTGGTCTCAATCCACTACTCAATCACAAAAATAAAAAACAACTGACACTGGGTTTCACTAGAATAGCTCCACATAAGGAGGACTGTCAATGGAGTGATGTCGAAAGTGCAAAAAAAATGATCAACTACTGCAAATAGGTGTGCCACAATCCAAGAACAATAACCAAGGCACAAGGTAAGGACACTAACTCCAGAGTGTCACGATCCAAGAAAATCCAAGGTAATAAGGCAAGGACACAAAATCTGAAGAAGTAGGATGAACACCACACCCTCCCATACTACTGAATGGGTGAAGTGATGCTACAAATTTATATGAGTTGTCAAAAAAACTACTCGAACACTGAAAAAATAACACTGATGCACCAAAATAGATCCCCCATAAGAGATATTGTCAACATGCCAAAAGTGTCGAAAATACAAATACAAAATATCTCAACAAACAAGAGAGATACACTACACCTACTAAATAAAAATGCTCAAAACAAGAAGCATCACAATGCATACGGTATATAAAGTGGAGCAAGATTCCTAATGGTGGAGGAGCCACGCCTATAGAGTCCTCTCAACGAATGCCTATGTCACTGCCATGAGTGATCAGATATCCACCCCAAATCAACACGGATGGATGAAGAAGATTCCTACATATGAATTGGTGTAAAATGCATAATGGGTGCATGCAAAAGAACATCAAAATGTGTGTCAAGTTGATCATGTCTGACAGCTGAAATCTCAAGTTTCTCAAGCCTGAGTGAAGGTGCAGAACTCATGTGTTGCTCATGATCCTTAGAAAGAGTCGAGCGAACAAAAAAAGGAGCTCTGTCAATGTGTGATCCCAATGAAGTATCTGCTCGAAAACCAATCTCATGACTAGAATTCTACTTAACATGTGGAATAGAGGAAACAATACCCTAAAAATGTCTGTCAATGACTCCGCTAGTGAGACCCATAGAATAGAGCATGCAAGAACTAAATGCAGTGGTATGCTTCTTAAAAAAACCATGTAGCTGAGAAGAATTAGGATACACAACATGTGGTACTGTAATAGGCACAGATGTGGAAGAGCATGTAGTAACAGGCCTCATAGGTTTAGAAGCATTAAAATTAAGTTCAGGCTCAAAGACTGGCAGATCAATGTCAGTGGGTACAAGAGCAATAGCTGCAAGTGGACTAGGAGCATAGATATGATTGTCCACAATATGATGGTGATGCTATAGGCTAGCAAGTTTGCTATGTAGGGAGTGTATTATTGTATCCTTATCATGAATGAGTGATTGTAGAAGAGAATTTTACTTCTTGAGTGATCTATTTTATTCCACAAATTTTACAATATCCTCTTGAATTCCACATACTTCAGAGAAAAGCATATCATTCTCAGAATCCATGATAGGTACAAACTACAACTCCTAAAAATTTAGGACGTCGGGATCAACCGAAATTGCATCCACAATTGATTAAAACACTCCTCCATATTTGTCACATTATAATTATAGTGCAAGTCTCAAAATAAATAACTCCAATGGAAAGAGAACATAAAAATAAGCACTTGTGCAAAAAATGGCACTCAAAACTGAGTTACCGATTAAAATACACAAGCTTTTTAATATTTTGCTATGTTATTTATTTTAGTTGCCACTAAAACAAATAAATTGTTGTTTCCTTCACCACACAAATAAAATTAAAGGGGGCTGAAGTTATGCATCTACTAGTAGGAATCACAATCTTTAAGCCCTCATATGACCAAGGGCTAGAAAAATATGCCGCAACAGAAAATTGCTCTGTGCCCAACGTGCTTCTCTGCAGCAACAAAAAACCACAAAAACTGACTGTCTACAGAAACAACCAAGTTTATAGTCGATTTTAGGGTTTTCACACCTTCTGGATCTAATGGAAGCCTCTGTTTTACATTAAAAAGTATGTAGCAACAAAATACGACCAAATCCCAAATATATGAATATACAATGAATTTATTTACAAAATAAAACTTACAAATGGATGTCAACAACAATCTCCAGCTCTGATACCATGAAAGGAACGATAACCAAATGTATCAAGACAAGAACATAGATGCTAATCAAACACCACAATCAATAAGATGAAAGCAATTCGTCAGAACAAATTTACATAAAACCTTTGCAAACAAATGAGAAACAACATCATATATTATTATGGAACTCAATGCAATACATTGAGAATGGATCTTGCTTAAATAGGTAAGGAATAACAATCTAAGAACCAATCAAGGTCGTAGATCAAGCCATAAATCAAGGAAATAAATAGTCATCAAAGAACTAGTCAATACCATAGATTAAGGAAAAAACTATACCTAACAACTAGATAATATCTCAAGGAAATAACTAGTCATCAAAGAACTAGTCAATACCATAGATTAAGGAAAGAACTATACCTAACAACTAGATAATATCTCCTAATATCTAAATAAGATAAAAGAAATATCTAAACACATAAGTGGGTGAGGATAAATACAATAAAGGTAAATAAAGTACCTAGGTGAACATGAGCTAAGGTAAATACATACTCTAACACTGTTCACCTAAAAATCACAGTTTATTTTTTTTAGGGGTCGGCTTCACCTACCCTTGAAACTATCCCCTATATAATCCTAGATTATTCACTAGGTAGAACACTAGTAGCTCACTCATACCATTTGGGGGCATATGTATTATCAAGTACAGTAAACACACTTTAGGAGGGTGGAGGCTACAGACATGAGACAGGAGGACAGAGACTGTAGATGCACAACATAGAGTTTTTTGACACGTGACAGGGAGAGTTTGTTGAGGTGTAAAATTGAGTGTTTTGGTGCATGACTGAGAGTTTTTTGATGCGCGACATAGAGATTTTATTGTCCCACGACACAAGAGTGGAGGTTTCAGACGTATGACAAAAGATTTACTGTCGCACGTCAACGAACCTCGCTAACATGCACCAACAACCTTATTGACATGCATCAGTGAGGTTCATTGATGTGTGACAACAACCTTGTTGACGCGCAACATGGAGATTTTGTTGTCACATGACCAGAGGGTAGAGGTTGTAGATGCATGAAAGAAGATATGTTGTTGCGCGTTAACAAGGTTGTTGTCATGCATCAACAAGGTTCATTGACGCATGTCAACAAGGTTGTTGACGGGCATCAGCGAGGTTCATTGACACGTGACAACAACCTTGTTGATGTGTGACATGAATATTTTATCGTCGCGTGACCAGATGACGGAGGCTACAGATAACACTGTCGTTGATGGGTGGCAACAAGGTTGTTGATGCATGATAACAAGTTTGTTGTCTTGTGTCAACAACCTTGTTGACATGTGTCAGTGAGGTTCATTGATGCGTGAAAACATATTGTTGATGGTGAATCACAGCACCCTTGAGTGTCTGTAACTTGATGGGTTGAGACACTCAGTGCGATTGCATAACATGGAGATTTTCCCAGGTGTGGGACCTTGTAAAATCGATAAGCTCTCCGGATGAAGGCCGGTTCCTATTCCTCTGTTCAGATGCACATATAAAAATGCAGAGGGTTTATTCAAAAAACCTAATCTAACTTGCCAAGGAGACAGGGTAAGAAGATGCATGAAATAAACTTAAACTAATAAAGGTGATGCACCGAGGAATGAAGAACATCCGTCTTGCCAATAAACACAAACCATTAAAATGTAATTCAAGATCATGCACAAATAACCAGATTTGTAGTGAAAGATTAAGAGGATGCAAATGAACACAGAGAGGGTTGAGAATCATCCACGGACATGCATTATTTGCTCCAAATATTGACACAATACACTACAAAATGCCAAGTGGAAAAGTTGCATTACAGTTTTAGATGGGAGGTTTTGAACTCCACAAATTCACCTGCCAAAGAGAAGAAGGGAGGGGCACAAAAAGAATTTCCAACCTTTAGAAAGAAGCCTCTCCTTACAATTTATAGGAAGAATGAGAGAGGGAAGAGAGAGGAATTCCAAATCTACCCCAACCACCTCCAAGTTGTATTTAATTCATCTCATTATGGTGGTAGGTGAGAACCCTAGAAAAACCCAAAAAGTAGCGAACTATATTTTGAATTTTTAAGAACTTGTAAGCTTTCCGAAAAGTCCCAACCTTGCATGAATCCGAGCTCCCTATGAAAATTTATGGCCATCTGAATATTTGTACCAGGGTTTGCTTCCTGTCAGCACTCAAAATGTTGCGCCTCTCAAAGATGCGCCATAGGTGCTGAAAATTACATGTTGACACTCTTTTTCCTGTGCCTTGGCGCATCCTTTTACATGTTTGTTGTGCGCCCTTAACCTGCGCCTTGGCGCATCCATTTACATGTCGACACTCTTTTTCCTGCGCCTTGGCACATCCTTTTTCATGGTGACATCCTTTGCTGTGCACCCTTAACCTGCACCTTGGCGCATATAATTACATGTCGACACTCTTTTTCCTACACCTTGGCACATCCTTTTTCGGTGTCGACATCCTTTGCTGTGTGCCCTTAACCTGCACCTTGGTGCATCTAATTACATGTGGACACTCTTTTTTGTGTGCCTTGGTGCTATAAACATTGGGCTTTGAGTTTCTTTGATTTCCATATTCTTCTGCTTGTCTATATCTACCTAGGGGGGATACTTACAATAATTTGGTGACTCAATGGGGTCACCTACCTGCTAGGTAGAATATCAGTGGCATTTTAGCAATCCATTGGGCATGGAGTCATAAGCAATAACCTGAAACCAACCTGATATTTGATCCCGAGCCTGATACCCGCAACTTCTTTTCTGAGAGCATGCTGAACTGTAGAAAATCAACCTGAGCGCAAAAAAACCTGTACCGGAGCACTTAGGGAAGTTAAAATCTAACTACAACAGAACAATGTGCATACAAACTTAGAGAAATTGAAATCTAGGCTAATATTTACAAGGGTAAACCTTTTCCTTTTAGTAGCAATGTTTAAGATAGATTCCGTTAACCAGAATCGGGAGTTCTTCTCCATCCAATGTAGACAATTAGAAGGCATTACTACTTTTACGTCCCATGACCATGTAGGGGCCACTCCAAATGGCATCAAACTTGGAATGCCTTCCTGGTTTTGCCCGATCTGCATCCCATTTCAGAACTAGGTCCCCTTCCTGGAAGGTCCTTACTCTTTCCTTCTTTATCAAACCATCTTTTTACTAAGGCTTGATCCTTTTCAATCATCTGAATTACATGTTCTCTGATTTCTTCCAATTCCATCAACTCTGCATATTTGGCCTCCATTGGTTTGAACTAAGACAGCTCCAACTGCTTCATGAGCTCCAATGCAGGTAATTCTAATGATATAGGCAATACTGCATCTTTCCCATAGACCAACTTGTAAGGAGAACTACCTATAGACCTCTTTGGCATTATTCTATCATCCCATAATGCTGATTTTAGCTTGGTATGTCATGTCCTTTGGTTTTCATCCAGAGTCCTTCTGATGATTCTTAGCAAATTCTTGTTCGTGGACTCTGCTTGTCCATTACCCTGCGGGTAATAATTTGAAGAGGTGCTCAAATAGATTCCATTCTTGACAGCCCATTCTGTAATCTTGGAACCTATGAATGCCAATGCATTTTCTGATATGATAGTGGCCGACACTCTGAACCTTGTCACTATTCCTTCATAAAAGTCTAGTATGTTAGACTCATTTGCTTCTTTGAGCACTACTGCTTCGGTCCACTTGGAGAAATAGTCTATTGCTATGAGAATCCACCTCTGGCCTTGGCTTGAGTTTGGGTTGATGACCTCGATGAAGTCCAATCCCCATTGCATAAATGGTTGGTCAACCAAAAATGGGTGTAATGGAAGTGCTGCTAGTCTTTCTTTTCCTATGAAGAGTGCACATTTCTTGCACTTTCTTATCCATGTATAGCAGTCACTGAACACCGTCGGCTAATAATACCCTGCCTTCATTATCTTGAGAGTTGTTACTCGTGGGGCAAAATTTCCTCTAGAATCTCCATCGTGAAAAACTTGTAACACTCTCTCAATTTGACCTGTCCCAATGCACCTCAATAGAACTCCATTGATTTCTTTTTTAAACAAAACACCATCAACAAGCACATATGGAATGGCTTGTAATCTGAAGTATCTCTTTTTTAATTTCCTCAATTCTGGAGGGCATAGGCCTTCCTGTAGGAAGTGTATCATATTCTGAGTCCAACAAGGAGTGGTCACATCATCATTTTATTGTTCTTGACCATCCTGCAGTACCAAGGTAGTCTCTTTTTCATCACCTACTTCAACTTGCTGACTCAAAGTTAGTTGTTCACATAATCCCTTTCCATGGACCAGCTTAGTGACCTTAATTTTGATGTCATATTCCATGACACGAGTGATCCATCCTACACGTTTCTCATTTAGATCCTTGTTTAGAAGGAAGTCCTTGACTCTCGCATGAGAGACCAATAATTGGATCTTGTTGTTTGAGACTAGGTGCTTGAATTTCTTTAAGCTTCTAATCACTGCAAGGACATGTTTTTCAATGAAAGAGTACCTAGTTTTGTATTCCTCCAAGCCTTGACTGAAGAAAGTGACTGGTTGTTCTAATCCTTCTTTGTTTTGTTGTACTAGGATTGTAGAAATTGTGTCTCCACCACCAAAGGCATATAACATGAAATCCTTGGAGAATTCTGGATTGACGAGAGTCAGAGCTTGAGATATAGCCTCTTTTATTACCTCAAAACTTGCCTTGCCTTCAGATGTCCACTTAAATGCCATGATCTTCTTCAACACCAACATTATTGGCTTTACGAGAGTTGCAAATTTTGGAACAAATCTACAGACAAAATTGATCCTTCCCAAGAAGCTTTGAAGAGCCTTCTTGTGACTTGGCAATGGAAACACTCAAATTGCTTCAACTCTTTCTGGGTCAATCGTCAATCCCTCCTTTGAAACAATATGGCCTAGAAGTTTTCCCTCGTGAGCAAAGAATATGCATTTTTTGGGATTCAATGATACCCCAAATCTTCTACACCTCTGAAATACCTGCCTCAGATGAAAGAGGTGGTCCACTGCATTTTTGGAGAATACAGTGATGTCGTCAAGATATATCAGAACTATTTTGTTGATCAATCCCTTGAATGCCATATCCATTGCCTTTTGGAAAGTGGCTCCAGCATTTGATAGCCCAAATGGCATCTTCTTGTAGGCATAGGTGCCCCATTTGGTGGTGAAAGCTATCTTGAACTGGTCATCTTCTTCCACCATTATCTGATTATACCCTAAGTAGCCATCTAGGAGAGAGAATCTCTCCAAACCAGACACTACTTGTAATATTTGTTCCATTGAAGGAAGTGGGTAAAGGTCTTTGAGAGATGCCTTATTGAGGTCTCAGAAGTCCACACACAACCTGATTTCTTCGCTCTTCTTCCTGACCGGAACCAAGTTTGCAACCCAACTTGAGTGCTTGATCGGGAATATAATGCTTGCCTCTATTAGCTTATTTAGCTCTTTATTCACTAGAGGCTCGATGTGAGGGTTGATTGGTCTCTGCTTATACCTTACGGGCTTAGCATTTGGATCAAATTCTATGGTATGTTGTGCCAATTTCGGATTAAATCCTCTCAAGTATTCATAGCTCCAAGGGAAGACATCTAGAAATTCTTTGCAAAGCTGTATGAAATCTGATTTCGCCTGCTCAGTGGCCACTTTACCAATTTCAAGTGTTTTGCCTTCCCCAACCGGAATTGGATCTGAATCTTCTCTCTTTACCTGTATGTTAGCATTTTCCTTACAGAACTGGTCGTTAGGGTTGAAGATAGACTCCAACGTTACTAAACCCTTAGGAAGCTTGTTTGTCCATAGCTGCACTACTTGATCCTCATACTGCTACTCTAATCTGTCTTGATTCCTAGCTGAGAAGTCAGCCTCTTCTTGTAAAAAATTGATGATCTATTGATCATTCTCAAACACCTGCCCGCTTGTGTTATTATCTGGAATTGTTGGCCTCACAATCACATGCATATGTGGTTTTGTTTTTCCCCTTCAGATGTTGTCAACCACATTAAACGTTGCTCCAACTGCTGCGAGCCTATCTACGGCTTCATTTTTCTTCCTGGGTATGGACACAATGTTGAAAGCTTTGAAATCCTCAACAAGGACCCATACCCTATTCTTGTAGTTCCTCAGCAGGTCATTTTTTGTAGCATGTTGTCCCCTGATTTGGTTGACGATTAGCTCACTATCTCCAAACACCTGCAAGTTCTTTATGCCCTTTTTCCTAGACCAATGAATTCCATGAATCAATGCCTCATATTCAATGGTGTTGTTTGAATAGGAAAACTGGAAACAAAAAGATAAATAATATTTGATGCCTTGAGGTGAAATAAGCATAACTCCTCCTCCTGCACCCTGCTTACTCATTGATCCATGAAAAAATAACCGCCATACCTCATTGTCATCCTTATGGTCTTGTTTGGTGATGCTAGGAATAAGATGGTTTTCTTCATGTATGCAATAGACTCCTAGCTCAGATTCTTCTACTTCTTGGTAGGGATTAAAAACATGTACCTTGCTTGCCCATTCATCAAGAGTCAAATCTGGGATGCTTCCAACTTTGGTGTCAGCTTCATCTGTGCTTGGATAATCTTCTTGATCAAATGCTGAACAGTTGACATTGATATGGCTTGGAGTATGAGGCTCAATATGAAAATTTGTAATTGGTTCGGATCTGATTGTGACCTTAGTACCATATCTTGTTCTGAACAACATGTGTGACTAGTAGTAGATAAGTAGCCTCCAATTCTAGCTGTGAAATCCCTTGATAAGCATAGGGCAAAGAGTGGTGGCAAATATATCACTGACACATCTTGCAAAATGGTAACGTTGGGGCATGCATGCAAGATAAGATTCAAACCTTTAATCACTCCCACAATTTCTACTATTGTCCCATCCAACTGCACTACCCCCTTTGATATGACTTCATATTGGAGACCCAGCTGATTAGCTATTTGCTTGGGCATGACAGAACTACTTGCCCAAGAATCAATCATGCAATTGTGTACTAGTTTATCCCCAATAATTAATGAAACATAGAATGGAGGGGGCCTAAAAACTTTACCTTGTTGTCCTCCATGATTCCCTTCAGGCTGAGTAGAATTTGTGAGGACCTTCTCTTGCATATGGACATGCTGGTTTGAAGTTGACCAATTCTTCATGGTAGCTTGTAGAAGATCTCTTTGGCCTGGGATGGATAAAGATTCCCACATTGATATATTCACATTTGTCTTCTTCATTTGATCAATGATGCTAACTGAGGATGAAACATCTCTTTGCTTTCCTTTAGTCTATGCATTCCTTTCTTGTGCATGGGCAGCAACAACTGGCATTTGAGTTGGTTTAGAAGGTGGTTTGGGCTGTCCTTTTATGTTTGGAACTGTATTTTGCTTACCAACACCTTGTAGAGTGATGGAAGGTTGTAGATCACTTAGAGCCAATGACTGCTCTTCACCAATATTCCTCTTCTTTGATCTTGTGTTAGTTGCTACACTCTGAGAAATTATTTGATTCATGCCACAAAAATCCTCAGCTTGCCAATTCACAAGTGTGGTATCATTTGGAGCTGTGTTTTGCTGAGATGTCCCTTGTTGCTGATTTGTTTCTTGACTCACTTCACCCTCTACGCCAGCAGTTGTCACCATCAAGGCTTGGTTCAAAGCACCGTTGAAGCACATAGATTGGTTGTGAGGTTCATTGTATGGGAAACACCAATCATACTCTTGAGCTATGTTGTTTTCCACTGGCACTAATGCTTTAGAAGCAGATGCAACATTGGGGTTATAGGGTTAAAATGGTCTATTAGGGGGAGGCCTTACTTGGCTTTGATTTTGATTTGTAGCCTGAGCTGGTAACCTATTTTGTTGGTATGGGGGCCTAGCTTGGTACTGTGCTTGAGGCTGATATGATCTAGCACTTTGAGCTTGTTGTCTTTTGATAGTCACTAGCTCATTTCCAAGGTTTTGTAATTGTTTCATAACCTCCTGGAGTTCATTTGAAGCACTAGAGGATGAAGTAGAAGTTTCATTTGAACTTTAATTTCTAGGAGTGGGAATAGGAGCCAAAGTAGGTGCTTGATTAGTGCTTGGATTTTCTAAGTTTGGATACAAGGGCATGGGAGGCCTAGGAGCCAGCTTACTAGTTTGAATAAGACATTTTTCAGCCCTAATGGCAATGCTATAAGCGGCAGGTAAGGTTGTGCCTCCCATAGATTGAATTAACATATAAATATCAGAATTCAAAGCCTTAAGATAGTATAGAAAAGCATATTCAGCTGTTAGCCTGACAACCACTAGAATTCTATTCCAAGACCTTTGAAATTTGAAGTTGAAGTCAGTAGCTACTCATTGGGAGCTCTCTTGATAGTTTTCAATTGTTCTAGTAGAGAAAAATTGTCTCCCTTTTCCCCAAACTGCTCATGGAGAACTATGCATAACTGATTCCAATGTTGGATAGAACTAGCTGCAAGGCTCCTAAACCATTACAATGCCTTCACTTTGAATGAAGATGCCAGTAATTTGACAGCAACATCCATTTCATTTATCTCATGGATTGCACAAACGTTAGCAATGTCTTTCACATGATCATCAGGAGTGGTATGATTTTCTCCAGTGAAAAATGGAATGTTCTTCAATGCTACAATTGGAACTGGATTTTGTGCATTGAGGGCAAGTGGGCTACTGCCAGTGAAGTTGACAAAAGGGTTTTGTTGTGCCATTATGATTGGCTTGAGAACCCTTGTTGATTGGATGAAAGGTCTACCAGGTGGAGGGGTTGATAAAGTCCTGTTAGGTGGAGATGGTGATCTTTGTGGTCTTCTTCCTCTCCTTCCTCTGCCTGGTGATAGTTGCAAGTGAACAAATAGCCCCTCTTCTCGAGTATCAGACCTGGTTCGAATTCTTGTCATGTGCCTGGGAAACTTTTGTTGCTACACTGCTGAATTCTATCCCTTCGGAGTCGCCAGATGTGTTAGAGAATGAGCCTCAAAAGGATGGATCTGCCAAGTTACACACTAAACCTGACAATATTAAAAATAGAATTTAAAACCTTGAAGGACCCAGAAGATATAGTTCTTCAAATCGGTTATCAGGTTTTGTTGTGCAGCTACTAATCCCCAAAAGGTATAGGTAAAACTCAGGCCATGCAAGGTAACTTACAAAACCTAAAATACACCGTGTTAGAACTTGGGACATGCTCAATACCTGGGAAAACCTGAAATACTAAAAACCATGAAATTTTGAAAGTCAAAATCTCAAAAATCTAAGAATACGCTTTTGAAGATTACCCCCAGATCTATCAATTGGTGAAATTTTGACTTGTTTTGAGCAAGTTATGCCCTTGAAAATTGATTTCAAAGATCAGCCTGGAAGGTGAAAAATATGAAATTGTAAAACCTGTAATTTTTTAAGTCTAAACTTCTTGAAAATTCCTTCAATCTTTTGGAATGACCTCTTAGTCCCACCGAGTGTGCCAAAACTGTTAATGGCGAATCATAGCACCCCTGCATGTCTGCAACTCAATGGGTTGAGACTCTCAGTGCGATTTCATAACATGGAGCTTTTCCCAAGTGTGGGACCTTGCAAAATTGGAAAGCTCTCCAGATGAAGGCCAGTTCCTATTCCTCTATTTAGATGCACACATAAAAATTCAGAGGGTTTATTCAAAAAACCTAATCTAACTTGCCAAGGAGACAGGGTAAGAAGATGCATAAAATAAACTTAAACTAACAAAGGTGATGCACCGAGGAATGAAGAACATCCGTCTTGCCAATAAACACAAACCATTAAAATGTAATGCAACATCATGCACAAATAATTAGATTTGTAGTGAAAGATCAAGAGGATGCAAATGAACACAGAGAGGGTTGAGAATCATCCACGGACATGCATTATTTGCTCCAAATATTGACACAATACACTACAAAATGCCAAGTGGGAAAGTTACATTATAGTTTCAGATGGGAGGTTTGAACTCCACAAATTCACCTGCTAAAGAGAATAAGGGAGGGGCAAAACAAGAATGTCCAACCTTAAGAAAGAAGCCCCTCCTTACAATTTATAGGAAGAATGAGAGAGGGAAGAGAGAGGAATTCCAAATCTACCCCAACCACCTCTAGGTTACATTTAATTCATCTCATTATGGTGGTAGGTGAGAACCCTAGCAAACCCAAAAAGTGGCGAACTGTATTTTGAGTTTTTAAGAACTTGTAAGCTTTCTGAAAAGTCCAACCTCGCGTGAATCCAAGCTCCTTGTGAAAATTTATGGCCATCTGAATATCTGCGCCAGGGTTTGCTTCTTGTCAGCGCTCAAAATGTTGCGCCTCCCGAAGATGCACCATAGGCGCTGAAAATTACATGTCGAAACTCTTTTTCTTGTGCCTTGGCGCATCCTTTTTCATGTTGACATCCTTTGCTGTGCACCCTTAACCTGTGCCTTGGCGCATCCATTTACATGTCGAAACTCTTTTTCCTACGCCTTGGCACATCCTTTTTTGTGGCGACATCCTTTGCTGTGCGCCCTTAACCTGCGCCTTGGCACATCTAATTACATGTCAATACTCTTTTGCCTGCACCTTGGCGCATCCTTTTTCGTGTCAACATCCTTTGTTGTGCACCCTTAACCTGCGCCTTGGCACATCTAATTACATGTCGACACTCTTTTGCCTGTGCCTTGGTGCTATAAACATTGGGCTTTGAGTTTCTTTGATTTCCATATTCTTCTGCTTGTCTATATCTACCCGAGGGGGAGACATTTACAACACATATCTCTTGTCTTGCATCTGTAGCCTTCTATCGCACCACTTAAAAATTAGGCAAAAAAAATTCTCTCAAACCCCAAAAAAATTCACCTTCCCTCAAAACCGGTTCCGAGGATATTCGCCAGGTATTTTCCACCTCTGATTTATAAGAGGTCTCTTAAAATGAACCTGGTTCCCCTCTACCTCCTAGATTGTCTCGCACCCTCCATTTTTCACTTTCCACTCAAAATATCACATATCAAAGATCTTAATCTCTCTCGACGCGTGAGAAAAATGAATTACCATGGTCAAAGTTGACTATTTATAGGGCACAGATTTTTCTTCCGTGCAATCACTAATGATTCCTGTTATCCATATTTTGCCCCTAGGTAAAATTGGTTAGCCACGACCCCACATAGAAGAAACTAGATGAATCATGTTCAAATCCTACAATTAGACAATAGAGGGAATCTACAATGGAGTGGTAGGTCCTATGAAAGATCAAACGATCTTGTGCAAGAAGAAATTCAAAAAATCAGATCCGTCGAATGAACCCATGCTTCAAATCAAACAAATAGGTTGTAATAGGGTTCTAAAATGGTATAGCATGGTTGGGGAAGGAGAAAACAATGTCAAATAACCAGAGGCTCAAAGGAGAAGAAAGTGTGAAGGATCAAAGTCACTGGGCTCTGAAATGATTCAGAACGAGCCCCAAAAAATTGGGTAAGTATAGAGATTTAGTGGACACTACCAAGTTTCCAAATGACGCATCTCTAAAGATTAAATCCCAAGCTGGAGACCGAAACAAACACCAGGACTTGTTATCCTACACAATTGACAAGGGAAATTTTGTAGGTAGCCTTACCAAAATTTTGTTCTGTTTCCTCGCGAGGTCCCTCAGCGTTCGGAATGGTGTAAAATTCCTTTGTGCAAAATTTGGTTTCTCGAACTTGGTCATTTTGGTCCTTTTTAGGCTAGGCACAGATTTTGTTCATGCAACACAAATATTATTTGCACCCACTTTTATTCCTTTGGTGCACCCTTTGGAGTGTTAACACAACAATTGTTGCGCCTCCCTGTGATACGCCTTTCTTACCTACGCCGAGGTGCATGCGCAATCCTGTCAACAGTAAAAATGTTTTTCCCTTAATTGGTGCACCAAGGCACTCAAAATCCCATGTTGACAATCCTAAATTTGTGCCAAAAGTGCAGATATTTCCTTGTTGCCAGGCGTATACCCGCGCCAAAGGGCGCAAATTCTTTCACGTCGACACGTATTTTAGTGCACCCTTTAGAAAAAGTGGGTGGCACATTTATTATGCTTTTGGCTATATATAGGCACATCCGCTGTGTCATTTTCACAATTGGAAACACGTGAAAGCTTTATTCCTCTACACCTATCAGCACCCTTATCATCCTCATGTCGCATTCGTGGACCCCACTTCGTTCCTCTCAACCTATATATCTCCGGTAAGTGGCTTTTGTTTTTCTTATGGTTTTTCTTATTGCTCTTCTTGTTTTTTGCTTGTTATTGATTAGATATTGAAACCTAAGTGGCTTCCCCCCACACCAGTCTTTCCCTCCTTTCAAATCTACTGGCCTGGAGGGCTTTGTCCTAAAAAATGAATCCAGATCTCCTCTCCTATATTCCCCCCCACTGTCAAGATTCATGTTGAAGGAGGCCTAAAAAACCACAAACCCATCAAGAAGAAAGGAAACCTAATAGTTATCAGTTCTGGGCACAGTTTTCTCTTGGCACAATCGCATACCTTGTTACAAAAAGCACAGTCACACCAAGAGGGCGCACTATCCTCAATTGTAGCATGAATCCTTCCTACGCTAAGCAAAACCAAGTAAAACCTAACCTCAGTGTAGGCGCAATCCTGCTTACAACAACAAAAGTGTCATGCAATCCTTTCGTGCACCGCGCCAAAGGCTCCTTTAACACACATAAAGTTAGTGATACACCTTTTAATGTTACGCCCTATTTATTCCCTTGGTGCACCAAAATTCCATGTAGCATGTCCCATATATGCGCCCTTAGCGCATCCTGCCCTAATGCAACACCAAATTTATTTGCTCCCATTATAAAATCTCATATAATGGTGCAGACGCACATCTCTCTACAACAAAAATGTTATATGTAAATTTCCTACACCCTGCGCCCTTTGGTGCTGATTTCTTCCTTGTAACATTTCACTTTAGTGTGCCATACTTTTAAACCTTCAGCGTGTAACTTTTCTGCGCCTTGCGCCTAGAGGCTTTTAAATTACTAACTCCTCATTCTGTAGAGCTTTGATGGAAAATATAATAGCTAACATGGCTCGTCTTCGTTGGACTTCACTCATTCTTCTTGCAGACCAATAATTGAACTTAGATCCGCATATGTCTACATCAACAAGAGGCCAACCAAGTCAAAGGGTAAGGCCAAACTCACAGAGGAAGAGATGAAATACAAATATCAAAGGGTTAGAATGTGACCTAGACATCAGAGATTCTAAACTTTGCCACATCGACATGGATGATTTTTGGGCCAGAACCAAGAGGGTCATAGGAAATCCTTGGATGGACAAACTGGTAGGTAGTGGTCTGCATTTTGCCAGAGGAATCCTCATCAGTGCAGTGAATAATGAATTTATGATGATGGTGGCCTGTTTTTATAACAAAGACACAAGGTGTGTCGAGAACGAAAAGGGTGAGGTCATAATCAACCTCACTACCTGGAACTTCAAGATTATGCTAGGTATTCTTCACCACTGGCATTTTGTGGCTATAATCCAAGAAGACTGCACCAAGGTGTGGGAGGAAAACAAAGACAAGTGCATACAGTTAATGAACGAGGTGTACCTGAAGAATAAGAAGGTGATAACCAAGTGGCCATAGGATATTCACTGTAACGACTTATCTGAGGAACTGAGTGATACCATCACCTTCCTAAGCAGAGTATTTGGGCTTTCTGATGCCCATTACTTCCACAAATGGATGCTCAAGTATCTGGAAACCATGAATAAAAACGTGCCTGATCAGCCTTTTAAATGGGCAGAAATCATAAGCAGCACCATCTTTGAGCAGCTCCAATAACTCACCACAACGGGGAGGTTCTACATGAACTCCTACGTAGTCTACACTATAGCCTCAGAGAGAGACTATCCAGTGTTGAGCTAATGTGGGGTTTGGCCTCAGGTGAAAATATATGAGTACTACCCAGAGTTGAAGCTAAAGAACAGTATCCCACAATTCACCAAGATCAATGATACCTTTTTCTACAGCGTCATCTGCCTATTGAGGCCCAATATGACTCACGGTCGAATGACCAAGAGCATAGTCATGGCAACTGAGAAGTGGGGGGCGTTATTTACGTAATTCCCCACCTTCACCAATCTCAAAGTAGCCAACTTTTTGGGGGAGCCCACCAAATTGCCAAGGTATACAGGCCCTAAGCTGATCCTGTTGGAGCTATCCAGGCAGCTCATAAGATATCATGAGAAGTTCCTGAAAAGGAAGAAGGGTGGAACTTCTTTTCCCCTTACAGTGGGTAGGTACACCTGTATTTCCCACACCAAGGCCTGAGAAATGTTCATAGAGCTAGAACTACTCAATCTAAAGCACAATTTCCTGGCAAGGCCAACCTTTGATCCAAGAAATTGCATTCCAAAGGAAAAAATCGATCCAATCCACGTTCCTCAGATCGAGGACATCTACATTGACCTGTATCACGAGGTTGAACTCAGGAGAAAGGATCACTCCCGCCTAGCCCTAGCGGAAATTATTCAATATGGTGTGGCCATTGTTCCAAAAGGTTTCCAAACAACTGATCAAGAAGTTGATCAGGTATATCTAGACACGGATGAGGACAACTGGCCGTTTGCCGAAATTGATAGGACACAGGCACCTTAGACCATTGAGGTAAGGGTTAAAGACACACTGTGGTGAACAGAGCATTGGCACAAAATGAACGACCTTATCTGCCTTGAAGAAGATTTAACCATGTCCCCTTTGGGTAATGCACCTGCCAGGTCAAAGCATCTGCCAAAGGGAAAAGGCAAAGATAAAGACTGAGAATCAAGCTCTTCTTAAGAAGAAGCTCCCGAGAGCCCTCCTTCTGCCACACAGGAACAGGTTGTAACTCTGGTATCCCAAGAGAAAGAAGCGGTAGAGAGTGTTCCAATGGGCACAGCCACTTAGGATGTTGCCACTAATACAACCATGGAGGTTCCCACCGTCCCTTCTCCCCCTCCTCATGTGACTCAAGCGACCATTCCTTTAGTCATATCCTCTCCTTCATCTTCTACTATTCCCCCTTCCTCTTCCTCCATTTTCTCTTCCCTTGCGGAGCTGTCCCCCACCATTTCTTCTCTCATCTCTCATCTCCTTTCCACTCCCACGACTACCTCCCCTGCAGTGTCTCTTCCTCCTGTGAGCACTTTCTTGGCCTCTCTCTCAATGCTGCCACCAAGTGTCTCAACACATTTCCCCTCATCCACTGCAGCTGATCCCTCTTCCACCTCTGGTCCCACTCCCTTAAGTCCAGCATGGATCTCCCAATGCCTGAGTTAGCATAAGAGGAAAGTCCCTATTGCACCAATGGACTTCTCTTTTATCCCAATGAAGGGGGCTAAGAAGCAAAAACCAATAACCCGCTTCTCTCAGAGTGCATCGGGAGAAAGATTAATGGAGATCGCGTATCCTGATCCTATAAAGGATAAAAAGGATCTTTCCCCTACAGATTATATAGTGATGCAGGTCACAATGGGAATGTCTTCTAAGAGCCTTCAAGGAGAGGCCCTATCTGCGGTGAATGCCCTTTGCAAGAAGCTTCAAGAAGTAAAGGAAGAGAAAAGGCTACTAAAAGAGCAAAACAAGCATCTTTTCCATGCCCTACAGAAAATGAGTAGTGCACCTCCTACAACTGCCACTAAAATTCCTGAGGTCCTAAACCAGGATAACATAAACGAATATGCTAAGATTGACGAACAAGGCATGGCAGTATCTGCCTAGAGATACCAGATCCTCAAAGACAGTGAGGAAGTAATTGTCAAGTTCACCGAGTTATATTAGAACATTGGTCGGGTGAACAAAGAACTCCAGGAGATTGCAGGACCTATCTCCGAAGAGTTAGACCATGCTAGGTTGCAACATGAGACATTCCAGAAGATGCTCAACTACTCAGTCAATGATTTAGTAAAGTTTGGCATCTCCGATCACCCCAGGGTAACTAGAAAAATCCTTGCCGCTTTGTACTACCCGGGTCGATCAGATGGAATTTGTCCTAGAGAAGATAGACAAGGTCAAGGAGGAAGCCCTAGATGCAATGCATCAAATGGAGCAAATTTTCCTAAAGATGTCTCCAGGATTTCTCACTCCTTCATTCACCTTGAGGAAGGCAGATGAAACTATTCAGATCTTCAAGGAGATCATCTCGCAAGGGCTAGGGCCAAAAGTCACTTTCAACACTGAATCCATCAATAATCTTCTGGCTTGCTGCGATTTTGTGGGGTACCTGATGGAAGCAGGTAATGAATATTTCAAGCTCCCAAAAAAAGTCAGAGATGAACGGGAGACTTGTGAGGTCATCGGCGATCATACCAAGGGTCCTACCTAGGATCAACTTCAGCCAATGGTCAATAAATTCATGGAATACCAGGCTCAATTCCACATTTTATCTCCTGAGCAGAAGCAAGATACCCCCTTTCAGCCATGAGACGATGAGGAATAGCCTTCTTCCTCTCAGATTTCTTTTTGTAAATATCTAAAAGTATGTTGGCACAAATGATGACATCATCCATATTGCACCATGGGATGTTGTCATCCACCAAGTTGTCCCAAAAGTCAACAGTTGACTTTTAGATATTTTGTAGATATTTTGTAATTAGTTGTTGGTTCCTTTTTTCTCTCTCTCTATCTCTTTTCTCCTCCTATAAATACTTGAATACTTGTTGTATTCAGAGTGTGGATATTTTTTAGATAAAAATTAGAAGTAAGGACAAATGGCTTTGCACTTTTTGTAACAGAAGAAAACACTAATACGATATCGAGATTTTGTGCTAAATACTTGTGTTATGCATCAAAACTTTCTTATGTTAGATCTGAATATTCATTCTGTTGAATCTACCTCTACTTTTTTGCCATTTGTTCATCAGTATTGCTTTGTTTGTTTATGCAAGTAGGTTTGGCTCCATTTATTACCAACCCCAAAACATAGACCTTCTGACCTTTATGCTTTGGAATTCATTTCTTTTCTCCCTTCGGATCTATCCTATCTTCATCTTCCCCTTCTTTCCTTTCTTTAAATAGTTGGAAACGCCCTAGCTGGGATAAGATCCCAAACCCTGAAGGCAGAATATTGTGAGACTTGCACAGATTCCTATTGATGGAATAATAATAAACCAGTTTTGCTTTGCTGACTCAAAGAGGGGCTATGCCCTGCACACTGTTGGCTCATCTATCCATAGATCTACCCACCCGATAGATTTTCAAACCAACAGTTATTGACAACTCTACTGGGGATCAAACAGATCTATTTGATAAAACTGTAAAAATCACTATCTGTTTGCAAATTTTAACTTTTTTCAAAATCCAATTTTTTTGCAAAAGTGATCCAAACTAAAAAAAATCTTCAGAGACCCATAGGTTGGGACTAGTTAGAGATCTTTAGTTCACTGAGTTTTTACAAAAACCCGTATTTTTCCCTAGATTTGAGTTTTTGACTATTTTTGCAAAATTTCAAACTCTTGCCAAAAGTCCACTCTAAGATCCGAAAATCAGCTTGCTAAGTTGGCCATTATTTTATCCTTGTTAATATTTTGTCATTAAACTGCAACTGGTTTTCAAAGAAAGGGGGATAAAATTAAATATTTAGAAAAGGTACATGCTCCTGATTTTTATAAGAAAAATCAGAAAATCAGCAAGTACAACTAAAAAGAGTTTTTAAATTTGCTCTAAATATTGTAGATCTGAGAGATACACTAGCGGGTGAACCATTTACTCGTAGCGAGAAAATTCATGGAGAAGCTGATGCTACTTTCGACCTACTTCAAAAGCACAACTTCAATATTACACCGACACGCTTCTCATCGCTAAGTTTAGCCAATCGGTCATCCAGAAGTGTCTCACCTCCACGAAGGAAGCATTTTTCACAAGGAACATCCTCATCTCTTTACAGTGCTTTTCTGCTCAGTGGAACCGTGCTTCCAGCTCGCATCCTTTTTCTAGCTGTCCAAATGGCAGTACCATGGGGAAATGCTATGGGGCCCGCTTGCTTTGCCACATCTTGTTCATAGCGATCCCTCATGGAAACCGAAAGAATTTTCCCAAATTTGATGGAAGAGGAAACCAAAGTACAGATTCACACATATCTACAATCATCATGTTATGCAGTATCTTGGATGTGACCCATGAGGATGTGTCAGTTTGCCTCTTCCTGGAAACCTTGCAAGGACCCGCAGCAAAATGTTTTTAGCATTTTCCGACTGGATCTATCATTAGTTAGGCCACCCTACGAACTACATTTGAAGAAAGGTATAAGCCTTCAGAAGACGCGTTTACATTTCTGTCAAATATCACCCACCTGAAGAAGGAGGTTAACGAAACCATGTGCAATTTCATCACCTGTTTCAATTCACTAATCAATCGTGTTCCGTCTGCTATGCTAGCAACAATAGAAAATCAAAAGTGTTTCTTCATCAACACCATGAGCTCAAAAGTAAGTTTCTTACTCTTGCAAGAACAAGTCACTACTCTAGTTCTCGCCCCAAGCTACCGTGATTCGGATTGAAGATAACTTGCTAATATCTGGCCAATTAAAGTGATAGCCATCCAAGTCAAAAGTTTCAACTCCTTCTCAAGCCACTTCATCAGATCTGGCATTCCAGAAGATGGCGAACGACTTGCTCGCGTTAAAGAAGCAGTTAGCTCAGGCTTCTCCAAGCTCTTCATACCGAGATATCCTACGAAGGAATTTTACTTCCAACAATGTCCCACAAAGGCCATGTTTACCTGCAGCTACTCCATGGTTGGCGCTCAAGGCCCCTCCGGTCAATGCTCTTGCCAAAATTGAGGAAGAGGAGCAAAATTTGAAGAACCTTCATCACTAGGTGAAGGTGATCAAGATGTCGGTGAACCGACTGGCGAATCTACTATTGGGTATATGGAATTTGATGAGGAGGAATCTGATGAAGAAGAGGGCACCCAAGGATATGCAAGCGGGCAGTCATATGCCATTTTCACCCACTCGCAAGGAAAAAAATCAGAATTTACTGCCAAGATGTAAAAAGAGAAGGCCATGTCAAACACGCCCCCAACCATGGCTAAAAGAGGTAATCCCCTTCATGTTTAACCTGTTATTAAGGATTTTTTGAAGAAATCTTTTTCCCCTATCTCCCCTCCAAATCAGCCCTCTCATATTCCTATCAAGACCAGTAATCCTAGCCTATCATCATGAAATGAGGGACTCATTCCTTCATCAACGCAACCCTTCGCCGTGTTTGACAGAATTGATCATGCAAAAAATACCAAGATCTAGATGTCTGAAGCTGAGTATCTTCAGTCAAACCCTGAACAACTTGTAAGGTTGACCGAATACATTCAAAGCCAAGCTGCCATAACTTCTCAGGTTCCCCATAAAGGAATTCTTTTTGCTCCCCCTGCATCTCGCATAAATGTTGCCTCGACTTCTGCATCAAGAAAAATAGAACATTTCTATCTCTCCCTCCTAATCAACGGTCACAAACTAAGCAACTGCATAATTGATTCTAGGGCTTCCAATAATGTCATGCCAGCAAAGGTTTCCCATGCTCTAGGCCTCACACTTATGAAGCCTTTTGGTAGATGTTATTCCTTGGAAACTAAGCAGGTTCCATTGATCGGTCAGATCAAAGACGCGCAGTTCGCATTTACAGCGTTCCCAGAGAAAAGAGTAAAGATGACCATCCTCGTTGCCGACATTCTAGCGGCATATGAAATTCTACCAGGAATGAGCTTTTGCAGTGAAGTTGGTGGAGAAATTCATATGGATTGGTCTAAGGCTAGTATTCCTGTCAAAGGTGTAATGCAAACATTAGAGCCAGAATCACAAAAGAAGTACTTGGTCACCAATTCTGACGACCCCCAAGCCCAAATTTTCTTCGAATCATTAGGGATGGGAAATTACTTCTTGTCTACCAAGTCTGACAAAATGGACATCCTCATCTAGGAAGAAGACCTTAACAAAGTGTGGACATTACAGTTTCATAGTAGCTGTGCAACTAGTGGATGCGACGTTGGAGCCGTGTTAATATCTCCTGAGGAGAAGATTATTCCTCTCTCAAGTTGTAGTTTTTCAACACGAATAATACTGCTGAGTATGAATCTTTGCTACTTGGCATGCAAGCTACAAAAAAAAGGGTAATCAGGAACCTAAAAGTACAAGGTGATGTAGAGCTGGTCGTAAATCAAGTTAAAAGGATATACCAAGTGAAAAATGAAAGGCTCAGGCATTACCGCAACGCGGTATGGGACAACATTGAGGAGTTTGATGCTTTTTCAATAAAATCCATTCCAAGAGCTCAGAATGACATGGCCGATTCATTAGCCATCTCAGCATCCCTCATGCTCCCCCACCCAAAGTTGAAAATAGACACATATAACATTGAGGTAGTTTTCCACCCAAGTGTGCCAGACAACTCTAAGCACTGATAGGTATTCAATGATGACAATCAACTTGTTACCTTCCTGGAAAAGGTAGAAAATTTCAGTGAGCTTCATTTTGAAGGATCTACTTCTACATGCCATGAATCTGTTACTGATCAAGACAATGCATCAAAAGGAAGTGACAGCATATTTCAGCTCAAAGGAAATAAAATTCCAAAAGGTTTGGTTTCTCTAGAACGTTTGTTCGACAGACATGATCATTTTTTCAGGAAGAACATGCAAGATAATCCTAACTCCTCTCCAGAGACCGAGCCGGTCAATCTAGGTTCGGTGGAACATCTACAGTTTGTGAACATTGGAAAATGTTGCACACCCAAAGAAAAGTAGTTCAAGTTTGTCAAATTGCTGAAGAAATACATGGATGTATTGGCATGGTCCTATGCCGATCTAAAGTCTTTCAAGCCAAAGGACGTCCAACATGACATTCCATTGAAAGATGGTGTCAAACCCTTTCGCCAGAAATAGAGGCACTATAATCCTAAGATCTCAAGTACCATCCAGGCTGAAATACAGAAGATGTTGGATGCAAGGATCATTTTTCCTATCCATCATAGTACCTAGGTCTCGAACATTGTGCCAGTATGTAAGAAAATGGTGAGATACGCATATGTGTAGATTTTTGTAACTTGAATTAGGTGTCCCTGAAAGACAGCTTCCCGCTTCTTATAATGGACCAAGTTCTGTAGGCAGTAACTGGTTTGGAAATGTTGTCCATGCTTGATGGTTTTTCAGGCTATAATTAGATTGAAGTCTCACTTGAAGACCAATTCAAAAGAACATTTACTACCCCCTAGGGCACATTTGCCTATAGTAGGATGCCTTTTGGCCTGACCAACGCTAGTGCCACTTTTCAGTTGGCGATGGACTTCCCATTCAAATGAATGATGGGAAAGGTTATCGTAGTCTATTTGGATGACTTAACTGTGTTGTCTAAATAATTAAATGATCATTGTGATCATTTGGAACAAGTAATGGACTAGATGCCGAGAGCACAGGATCTCCTTGAATCCAAAAAAGTCTATTTTCGGAGTCACGGAGGGAAAGTTGCTGGGACACGTTGTTAGCAAAGAAGGGACAAAGATAGATGCCGAAACGGTTAGGGCTATTCAAAGCCTTACTTTACCCACAAGTAAGACCGGCGTTCACTCTTTTTTTGGAAAAGTAAAATTTCTTAGAGGCTTCATTCCCGACTTTGCTAAAAAGACTCGCCACATATCAAACATGATGAAAGAGTTGCCAACTTTCCAGTGGAGCGAAGAAGGAAAGGCGTCATTCGAGGATATAAAAGCCTCTATTTCTTGTGCACTAGTTCTGGTATGTCTCGATTTCTCCAAGGATTTTACAATGTATAGCTATGCATCTGAACATACTATATCAGCCATCTTAATGCAAAAGAATTCTGAAAGTGTTGAATCTCCAATTGCATTCATGAGCTCTCCCCTCAAGCCTGACGAATTGAAGATGTCTCAGTTGGAAAAACATGCCTTCACCATTGTTAAAGTAGCCAAGAAGTTTTGGTATTATATTCTAAACTCTCATACGGTGGTGCTAGTCCCTGACATGACAGTTAAGTCAATTTTAACTCAACAAGAGTTAGGGATTTTGTGAGGGAATTAGATCACAAAGGTCCAGGAGTACGATCTAGATATAAAACCAACCAATCTAGTAAGAGGCAAGGGTCTGTGGCAGCTCATGGCTGAAAACCAAGATTTAGGAGACCCTGAGGAAAAGGATGATTGCATTGATGGAACACAAGGTCAGCTGGAGAAAGCCGATTCTCTACCCATGGTTCTATTTGTTGTGACTAGCGATGAATGGTATTTTGATATCGCTTTCTTTCTCACTTACGGTGAGTGCCCAACTCATTTGACTTCAAAGGAGAAGCATGCTATAAAGCTCAAAGCAACCAGATATGTCATCTGGGATGACTGTTTATACAAATGTGGAATAGATGGTATCTTCTTGTGATGTGTTGACAAGCCACAACAGATAACACTATTTAAGAATTTTCATGATTCAGCCTGTGGTGGTCATTTCTCCTCTTTCGTGACAACACACAAGATCATCCAGGTTAGGTACTATTGGCCAACGTTTTTTCAGGATACAACCACCTGGGTAGCAAAATGTGAGCTTTACCAACAATTTGTCGACAAACCAAAATTGGCTGCTTTTCCCCTCAGGCCGGTCATTATTGATGAACCATTCAGGTAGTCCCCAGAAAGAGCCAGCTATTATCCTGTAAAATTGACAAGGGAAATTTTTAAGGTAACCTTACCAAAATTTTGTTCTGTTTCCTTGTGAGGTCCCTCAGCATTCGAAATGGTATCAAATTCCTTTCTGGAAAATCTGGTTTCTCGAACTTGGTCATTTTGGTCCTTTTTAGGCTGGGCACAGATTTTTTTCATGCAAGACAAAGCTTATTTGCGCCCCCTTTTATTCCTTTGGCACACCCTTTGGAGTGTTAACAAAACAATTGTTGCACCTCCCCTTGATGCGCCTTTCTTGCCTACACTGAGGCGCATACGCCATCCTATCAACAGTAAAAATGTTGCGCCCTTAATTGGTGCACCAAGGGACTCAAAATCCTGTGTTGACAGTCCTAAATTTGTGCCAAAAGTGTAGATATTTCCTTGTTGATAGGCGTATACCCACGCCAAAGGGTGCAAATTTTTTCATGTCAACACGTATGTTAGTTCGCCCTTTAGAAAAAGTGGGTGGTGCATTTATTACGCTTTTGGCTATATATAGGTGCATCCACCCTGTCATTCTCACAATTGGAAACATGTGAAAACTTTATTCCTCTGCACCTGTTAGTGCCCTTGTCATCATCGTGTCGCATTTGTGGACCCCACTTCATTTCTCTCAGCCTATATATCTTGTGTAAGTGGATCTTGCTTTTCTTATGGTTTTTCTTGTTGCTCTAATTGGTTTTGCTTGTTATTGATTAGATATTGAAACCTAAGTGGTTTCCCCCCAAACTAGTCTTCCCCTCCTTCCAAATCTGTTGGCCTGCAGGGCTTTGTCCCAAAAAAAGAATCCAGATCTCCTCTGCTGTATTCCTCCCCCACTGTCAAGATTCATGTTGAAGCAGGCCTAAAAACCGCAAACCCATCAGGAAGAAAGGAAACCTAATAGTTATCAGTTCTGGGCGCAGTTTTATTTTAGCACAATCACATACCTTGTTACAAAAAGCACAGTCATGCCAAGAGGGTGCACTGTCCCCAATTACAGCACGGATCCTTCCTGCACCAAGCAAAACCAAGTAAATCCTAACCCCGGCGTAAGAGCAATCCTTCTTACAACAACAAAAGTGTCATGCAATCCTTTCTTGTGCCGTGCCAAAGGCTCCTTTAACGCGCATAAAGTTAGTGATACACCTTTTAATGTTGTGCCCTATTTATTCCCTTGGCACACCAAAATTCCATGCAACATGTCCCATATTTGTGCCATTGGTGCATCCTCCCCTAATACAACACCAAATTTATTTGCACCCAGTTTAAAATTTCATATAATGGCGTAGGCACACATCTTTCTACAACAACAATGTTATATGTAAATTTCCTGTGCCTTGCGCCCTTTGGTGCTGATTTCTTCCTTGTAACACTTCACTTCATTGCGCCATACTTTTAACCCTGCAGCCTACAACTTTACTGCACCATGCGCCTAGAGGCTTTTAAATTACTAAATCCTCATTCTGTAGAGCTTTGATGGAAAATATAACAGCTAACATGGCTCTTCTGTGTTGGAATTCACTCCTTCTTGCAGATCATTTTTTGAAACTCAGATCCGCATGTCTACATCAAGTAAGAGGCCAACGAAGTCAAAGGGTAAGGCCAAACTCATAGAGGAAGAGATGAAATACAAATATCAAAGGGTCAGAATGCCCAAGTCCCAAGCAGAATGTGACCTAGACATCAGAGATTCTGAACTTGGCCACATCGACATGGATGATTTTTGGGCCAGAACCAGGAGGCTCATAGGCAGTCCTTAGATGGACAAACTAGTAGGTAGTGGTCTGCATTCTACCGGAGGAATCCTCGTTAGTACGGTGAATAATGAATTTATGATGGTGGTGGCCCGCTGTTATAAAAAAGACACAAGGTGTGTCGAGAATGAAAAGGGTGAGGTCATAATCAAGCTCACTACCCGGCACTTTGAGATTATGCTAGGTATTCCACACCACCGGCATTTTTTGGCTGTAAGCCATGAAGACTGCACCAAGGCGTGGGAGGAAAACGAAGACAAGTGCATATAGTTAATGAATGAGGTTTACCTAAAGAATAAGAAGGTGATAACCAGGTGGCCACAGATTATTCACCACAGAGACTTCTTTGAGGAACTGAGTGATACCATCACCTTCCTAAGCAAAGTATTTGGGCTTTCTGATGCCCATTACTTCCATAAATGGATGCTCAGGTATCTGGAAACCATGAATAAAAACGTGCCTGATCAGGGTTTTGAATGGGCAGAAATCATAAGCAGCACCATCTTTAAGCAGCTCCAACAACTCACCACAACGGGTAGGTTCTACATGAACTCCTACGTAGTCTACGCTGTAACCTCAGAGAGAGACTATCCAGCGCTGAACCGATGTGGGGTTTGGCCTCAGGTGAAAATATACAAGTACTACCCAGAGTTAAAGCTAGAGAACAGTATCCCATAGTTCACCAAGATCAACGATGCTTTTTCTACGGCATCATATGCCTATTGAGGCCCAATATGACTCATGGTCGAATGACCAATAGCATAGTGACAACAACTGAGAAGTGGGAGGCATTATTTACGCAATTCCCCACCTTCACCTATCTCAGAGAAGCCAACTTTTTGGGGAAGCCCACCAAATTTCCAAGGTATGCATGCCCTAAGTTGATCTTGTTAGAGCTATCCAGGAAGCTCATAACATATCACAAGAAGTTCCTGAAAAGGAAGAAGGGTGGAACTCATTTTCCCCTTACAGTGGGTAGGTACACTTGTATTTTCCCACACCAAGGCCCAGGAAATGTTCGCATACCTAGAACTGCTTAATCTAAAGCAAAATTTCCCTAGAAGGCCAACCTTTGATCCAAGAAATTACCTTCCACAGGCAAAACTCGATCCGATCCACATTCCTCAGATCAAGGAAATCTACATCGACCTGTATCACGAGGTCGAACTCAGGAGAAAGGATCACTCCCACCTGACCCTAGCAGAAATTATACAATATGGCGTGGTCATTGTTCCAAAAGGTTTCCAAACAACCGATCAAGAAGTTGATCAGGTATATCTAGACACAGATGGGGACAACTGGCCATTTGCTGAAATTGATAGGACAAAGGCACCTTAGACCATTGAGGTGATGGTTAAGGACACACTGTGGCGAACAAAGAATTAGTGCAGAATGAATGACCTTATCTACCTTGGAGTAGATTTCACCACGTCCCCTTTGGGCATCGTACCTACCAGGTCAAAGCATCTGCCAAAGGGAAAAGGCAAAGATAAAGAGGGAGAATCAAGCTCTGCTCAAGAAGAAGCTCCCGAGAGCCCTCCTTCCGAATGCACAGGAACAGGTTGTAACTCTGGTATCCCTGGAGAAAGAAGTGGCAGAGAGTGTTCCAATGGGCACATCCACTCAGGATGTTGCCACTACTACAACCATAGAGGTTCCCACCATCCCTTCTCCCCCTCCTCATGTGACTCAAGTGACCATTCCTTTGGTCGTATCCTCTCCCCCATCTTCTACTATTCCCCCTTCCTCTTCCTCCATTTTCTCTTCCCTCGCGGAGCTGTTCCCCGCCATTTCTTATCTCATCTCTCACCTCCCTTCCACTCCCACAACTACCTCCCCAGCAGTGTCTCTTCCTCTCGTGAGCACTTTCTTGGCCTCTCTCTCGATGCCGCCACCAAGTGTCTCGACCCATTTCCACTCATCCACTGCAGCTGCTCCCTCTTCCACCTCTGGTCCCACTCCCTTAAGTCCAGCATGGATCTCCCAACGCCTGAGTCAGCATAAGAGGAAAGTCCCCATTACACCAATGGACTTCTCCATTATCCCAATGAAGGGGGCTAAGAATAAAAAACCAATAACCCGCTCCTCTCAGAGTGCATCGGGAGAAAGAGTAATGGAGATCGCGTATCCCGATCCAACAAAGGATAAAAAAGGATTTGTCCCCTAGAGATTATACAGTGATGCAGGTCACAATGGGAACATCATCTGAGAGCCTTCAAGGAGAGGCCCTATCTGTGGTGAATTCCCTTTACAAGAAGCTTCAAGAAGCAAAGGAAGAGAAGAAACTACTAAAAGAGCAGAACAAACATATTCTCCACACCCTGCAGAAAATGGGTAGTGCACCTCCTACAACTACCACTGAAACTCCTGAGGTCCTAAGACAATATAAGATAAATGAATACACCAAGATTGGTGAACAAGGCATGGCATTATCCGCCTGGAGAGACCATATCCTCAAAGACAGCAAGGAAGTAATTGTCAAGTTCACCGAGTTATATTAGAACATTAGTCAGGCGAACAAGGAACTCTAGGCAATTGCAGGACCTATCTCTGAAGAGTTAGACCATGCTAGGTTGCAACATGAGACATTCCAGAAGATGCTTGACTACTCAGTCGATGATTTTGTAAAATTCGGCATATTCAATCACCCTAGGGTACCCAGCAAAATCCTTGCCGCTTTGGACTACCAGGTCGATCAGATGGAATTTGTCCTAGAGAAGATAGACAAGGTCAAGGAGGAAGCCCTGGATGCAATGCATCAAATGGAGAAAATTTTCCTAAGGATGTCTTCGGGATTGCTCACTCCTTCATTCACCTTAAGGAAGGCAGATGAAACTATTCAGATCTTCAAGGAGATCGTCTCACAAGGGCTAGGGCCATAAGTCACTTTTGACACTGAATCCATCAATAACCTTTTGGCCAGCCATGATTTTGTGGGTTACCTTATGGAAGCAGGTAATGAATATTTCAAGCTCCCCGAAAAACTCAGAGATGAACAGGAGATTTATGAGGTCATCGGCGATTATACCAAGGGTCCTACCCAGGATCAACTTCAGCTGATGGTTAGTAAATTCATGGAATACTGGGCTCAATTCCACATTGCCTCTCCTGAGTAGAAGCAAGATACCCCCTTTCAGCCGTGAGACGACGAGAATAGCCTTCTTCCTCTCATCTTTCTTTTTGTAAATATCTAAAAGTATGTTGGCACAAATGATGACATCATCCATGTTGCACCATGGGATGTTGTCATCCACCAAGTTGTCCCAAAAGTCAACAATTGACTTTTAGATATTTTGTAGATATTTTGTAATTAGTAGTTGGTTCCTTTTTGCTCTCTCTCTCTTTTCTCCTCCTTCTATAAATACTTTAATACTTGTTGTATTCAGAGTGTGGATATTTTTTAGATAAAAAATAGAAGGAGAAAAGGCTTTGCACTTTTTGTAACAGAAGAAAACACTAATATGATATTGAGACCTTGTGCTGAATACCTGTGTTATGCATCAGAACTTTCTTATGTTAGATTTGTATGTTCATTTTGTTGAATATACCTCTAATTTTTTGTCATTTGTTCATCAGTATTGCTTTGTTTGTTTATGCAAGTAGGTTTGGCTCCATTTATTACCAACCCCAAAAACATAGACCTTCTGACCTTTCTACTTTGGAATTCATTTCTTTTCTCCCTTCGGATATATCCTATCTTCATATTTCCCTTCTTTCCTTTCTTTTCATAGTTGGAAATTCCCTAACTGGGATAAGATCCCAAACCCCTGAAGGCGGAATATTGTGATACTTGCATCGATTCCTACTGGTGTAATAGCAATAAACCAGTTTCACTTTGGTGACTCAAAGAGGGGCTATGCCTTGCACACTGTTGGCTCGTCTATCCATAAATCTACCCACCCGATAGATTTTCGAAACAATAGGACTCCACGCGTCCAAAACCCCAAAAGTTACACCAGCCGTTAAAAATTCTTCGACTCAATGGACACTGCTATGTGTTGACTTGGTGCAATTTCAAGATGGGAGACCAAGGTGGGGTCTCAAACTTATGCCAGCCCTCCACATGTCCCAGGCCCAAATAGTGGTAGAGTCAATAGTTAAAATTCAAAAAGGAAGACAGGGAGGGCCTAAAATTGACTAAGTATACAGAAATAGGGGACAACACCATGTTGTATATCAGTGTAATTTCAAGGTGCAACCCAAAAGGTGATTCCCAAATGAGTGCCATCTTGCCACGTATTCAGGGCCCAAAAAAAGTAAGAGTGGCCATTGAAAATTCCAAGGGTCTGCGGAGGCTTCCACGTGTCAACCCGATGCTCTTTCAAAGGTAAAATCCTGAGTGAGTTTCAAAATGAGCACAGACCTTCCATGTGTCCTAGGTCCAATGAAGGGGTAGGGTCGAGGTTGAATAGTCAAAGCAGAGAAAGGTCGGCGAAGGGGGCCAAGTGTTAGCATGGTGCTAATTCAAGAGTAAAATTTGGGGAAGGTTTCCAAACAAGCGCTAGTCCTCCACGTGTCCTTGGTCAGATGTATGACCCCATTGAGAAAAAAGACAGCCAAAACATGAGGAAAATGAGAAGGCCGTGGAAGAAGCCAAGTGTCAGCCCGAGACAACTTCAAAAGCAGAATCAAAAAGTAGTCCCTAGACATGTACCAACCCTCCATGTGTCTAATTTCCAAAGACCCGTTTTGACAACTGGTTGCTGCCATTTTTGTATGGACCCAATTTAAATTTTAAATGAGCATATCTTTTGACTCATTGCTCAAAATCTGACAAATCTGGCACCATTTGAAAGATCTTGGCCTTGTCTACGCCATAGAGATCTAAAACTTTAATTCTAGAGAGGTTAGGTGGGGAAAAATGAAGAAACATCTTTATGCCATTAATACAGGATCTATTTGCCCCAACAACCATATCAGATTTGATCTGATTTGTTGTTCCTCCTCCTTTGAGGAGTCGAAATAGTAATTAATGTAGACACGATAGATTTGGGGCAGATTTACAGGAGGCATTGAAGATAGTGATTGAGCTTTGAACTAGTTTTCCCTCTTCTCTCTCGTTCTTCCCTCTTTGTTGAATCTATAAAGGAAGGGTCAGGACTCATTGTAAAAAGTTAGATGTTTTTGTTTTGCGCCCTCCCTTCTTTTGTTCATAGAAGGATTTGTGGAGCTTTTCTAACCTCTCCTTCGGGTTGTAATGCAATTTTTTCTTCTTGGCCACTACAATATACTGTATCGACTCCTGAGCAATAGAATATATGTCTGTGGATGATTCTTGACCCTCTCATGTATTCGTTGTTGTCTTTTTTATCTCTTATTGCAGTCTGGCTATCTATGCATGTTGTTTATATTACATTCTTATGGTCTATGTTAAAATACAAAATGAGTGTCTAACATTCCTTTGGTGTATCACCTCATTAGCTTAGGTTTATTTTATTGCATCTCTCTAACCCTATCTCGTTGGTAGATAGAATAGACTTATAATAGATCCTCTCTAATTATTGTGTGTACACCTGAATAGAGGGATAGGAACGAACCTCAATCCAGAGAGCTCTCTCAAATCACAAGGTCCCACACCTTGAGAGATGATCCATGTTATACAATCACACTGAGAGTCTCAACCCATCTAGTTCTAGACATTCAGGGGTGTTGTGATTCTGCACTAACATTTCCTTCGATTGGCGATGATTTATTTAAATCACTAATGATTCCCGTCAAAACTATCAAAACACAACCTAAAAAATTCCAAGTCATTTTACACCATCATCTTCATCCTCTCTTGCAAAAATAACACATTTTTCCAAATTGTGCCTTCTCTTTAGGGCCCCATGCCTTTTATAAACTCAACAAACAAATCAATCAATAAAATTCAAGCCTTCCCTAATCACGCAGTATTATCAGAAAAAACCTGTCTCCATCAAAATTCACCTCAATTCTTTTAATCCTTAGAACAAGTAGGTCATTTTTTAATTGGATACAAACCCACGGGTTCCCCCTATCACTTGAATTCTCGTTCTCAAAACTCCCACCTTTGGATGACAACGTCATCATCAATAACATACCCAAGATCTTATCTCCCACCTTTGCTTCTTGTAAATCATGCATCTAGAGGTTATGAACCCCTTGGTTCCCCTATTATTTGATTCCATGGTGGCATTAAATCCAAATTTTCATTAGTTTTGTTTCCATGCCTTGTCTTTGGGAAACTCAAACTGAAACACGCGTATCATATCTAATAAAAAATTTCAAACTAGTGATCATTTTTAGCCAGTTGCAAACACCCCTAGTTTGAGGGGGGAGTCACCCATTCAAACACAAAGAAAACCATCTCAATCATTTTTTAAGGAAAATTTTAAGGAACCTTAATGAAAAAAATTTATAAAAATTGTGGTGCATATGGTCGGAACCAGATTCATTGGGTTGGTAAATTATCTAAAATCAACGTTTGTGGCATTGGAAAATATAATATTTTATGAAGGAAATTATAGATGGAGTGGATAATTAAGGATATTTCATTGGCATGAAGGATATTTCTTACAAAAACACATTTTAAGTCCAAATGGAGGTCTGACACATGTTCCTCTGATTGTCACTCTACCTCAACTAACCGCGGGCCTAATTTATTTTTTAATTGGTTCATTACATGGGCTTGGAGTCCACTAAATGCATGTTCTTTGAAGATTCCCAAAATCCAACTACATGTCCTCCTGATATCAAATTTTGGGCATTGGGGATCCTTTTCCATAACTATAAGCTCAGGTGTTCGAAATGGGTGACACTTCACCATTCCTCATGTGTCAAGACTTATCAAAAACTTTTAGCATCTTCCTAGGCAGTTAGCGGAGTCTTTTAAATTTGGTGGGTCTTCTAAAGGTTTAACGTCTTCCAATCTAGATCCATGTGTGTGTGTGTGTGTGTGTGTGTGTGTGTGTGTGTCTATATATATATATATATATATCAAATTTCAATAATATCCTAAACATGTCAGCGGATGACACCAAATTAATAGGAAGGTTCCATATATTTCTTGGTGATCCAAGAATGTTTTAAAAACCCAAGTCATCTATCACACAGTGAAACCAAAAAAAAATCATGTTGGGATTAGAGATCCTTTGGCTATTCACATGGAAAAAAATAAATGTTCATGGAATTTTTGGGCGAAACGTGGTCACTACCATGGTCGTAAAAATATCCAAACTCATATTCCATAACTCCTAATTTATTCAAATTACAAATATTAGCCATTGAAATTTTCCCTCTTATTTTTTTCCAGCAGTTTTTCCATCACAAACCACTCAAAAAAATGAGGCAAATGTAGACACATGTATTTCTTCACATGCCTACTCCTCGTATACACAATTTATTTTACTAAACCTATCACTTTTAAATATTATCTAATTCATCCCAGTGGTACTTCCCACTCCTCTTTGACACCTATTTTACTATGATCATGTTCATTAGTTACTTAGAGACATGGAAATTATTTTGATATTTTAGATAGAATGTTGTTAGACACTATGGATATTGTTATTGTCATTATGTTATGATGTTTATTACGGACTTTATGGGTATATCGAGGACATTGACATATACTTCTATACATGATGATGATTTCGAGTTATTTTGATATAGGCTGGCATTTTGGACTCTTAACAATAGTGATTATGTTTTGACGATTGGACTAACCATATGAGCATATTGATGTTATGTTTTATTGATATTGTGATGATATTAGATGACTAATAGTATGTTGTTGAATGCATCTAGATATACTTATAAGTTACAATGGATGTATGAAATGCATGGTTGCCATTAATTATGAATTGTGATAAATGGTTAGAAATTGTAAATAATTTATAGAATTTATTAATCTTGATGATGATATAGCAATGTTATATGATGGTGTTAATTTATAAGTGATATATGTGTTTTTATTCCTTGACATATTGATATGGCCTTGAGGCCAAAGGTGGTATTGTCTTAGGTGCATGCAGGTAACGAAATCACAATAAATAAAGAAGGCACTATGAGACAAACTATGGAAGAATACCCAATGTTACAATAAGGTCACCTTGGCAGCTATGTTGTGTGGGTGTTATTTTATTTGTTATGTTGATAGCAGGCCTCCATGGGGGAATAACCTCACAAGTGACCATGGGAGTGAATGTTTTATTTTTCTCTTTTATTTTAATTGGTTTAGTTATGAATGTGATTTTATTAAATTTTAATGTTTATCATATTATTATGTTTATTAGTTTACCCCCTTTTTAGGATAATTAACTATGTGAATAATGCTAATTAGGAGATGTGACAAAAGGGGCATTGAATATGGTAGATAGTCCTTAGTTCTTCATGATTTTGGATAGATTTTAACTAATTTTGATTTTTGTGCCTAACTCCATCTCTCAAATGTCATATTTGGGCTTTGAGCTCATTTTTATATGCTTTTGGGACAAGTTATACTTGTTCCATACCTCTTAAACTCCCCCACCAACCTTACCTATGATATGAGGGGAAAACTTTAGTCGTCATTATGTGTTTTTGAAGGAAAATGAGGTAATTAATTGCACTTTCTTCCAAACCATCTTAATTGTGCCCTTGAAAGTATAGAGTGGAGTATTGTGTGTAAGAATGAAATTTATCATACCCTCACCTTACCCATTTATGGAACCTTGGAGTATGTGTTTGACTTGTGAGGTGTATTAGAGGGAAACAATGTGGCATCCTACATGGAGCCACCTCACCATCATCCCCACCATTTTCTATTTATTTTTAATTCTTAGTTGTTTCAGGTGTTACTTGATTGGAATTTTTGGGAGCTTTCTTTTGGATTGGATTTCATTTGGAAAGAGGTTGGAGTTTATTGGCTTGAATATTGAAGGTGCATGCAATGGAGAGGTAGGGTCTTATACCTTGAATTTTATTTTACTTGTTTATGTGTTGTGTTGTAAAGTGAATGAATGTATGTGATTTTTTATGGGATTGAGTAGATTTGGACCTTAAGGAAGGAATGGGGAGAGGTAAAATTAGGGCCATTGTGGAGGAAAAAGGGAGTTTCTGAGGTTTTTTGGAGGGATTGTGGGTAGGGTATTCCACCAATGTGGAGGTATAATAAAACATTCTTTCTATATATATATTTTTTAGCTTACTTGAGGGAGACATAAGATACTTGTGTGTGTGTGTGTGTGTGTGTGTGTGTGTGTGTGTGTGTGTGTGTGCGCGTGTGCGCGTGCGTGTTCACTTTGAGGGTTTTGGCTGACCCTTAACTCAATTAGGAGGTAAAATGAGGTGGCCCCATGTTTCCCTTTTCCTTTGGCTTAGATTTTAAGCCTTTGTGTTATGGAAAGTTGTAGATAAATTGTTATTAGTGTTGTTGTTATTATATGTGTTTCAAGTTTTGTTGTTATGTATGAATATATTGTTGAAGCCAATTGTGAAGACCTACCGTGGTTGTAAGATTTCTTATTTTTCCATTGTTGGGGCTTAGGGGGAAATGAGAAGGTAGACTTCACTTTCGCATTGGATTAAGTTTTGGAATTGAGTTTTTCCTATGATCCCTTCATTGTTGTTGTGTTGAAGATGAATAATAAAAGGGGAGTTATAACTCTATGCTTGGGGTGAATTTGTAGTGGTGCATTTGTAACAAAAAGTGAGATTCATTGTAAAATTAACATGTTGTATCCACCTTGGAGTGGAGGGATTTTCATACTTGTATTTTAAAGTTGAGTCCTTGTAAATGAATTATTAAAAACATGTTATGAGTTAGCAAGCCATGGAATGTGTATGATTGAAAGTTGCATTTCATTGAAGTTGAATCTCCTTTGTATTGTATTGATTTTTGAATCTACAACTTAATTCAATTTGCATTTTATTAAAATATGAAATGGTTCTCTTTGAAATAGAAATGCTTATGGTTGAAATGAGGCATTTGTATGTTGCATATCATTGATTAATGTATCTCATTAAAATGTGCAACTTAAAGCAAAGTGTACACTTTATTTGCAAATTGAAATTGTTCTTATTTCAAACTAAAAATACAATGAAATATATATTTTGTGTTCCCTTGAGATATTATCATTTTTCCTTATATAATTATAAAACAAGATACATTTGGTTGTATTATACATATTTTATTCCTCTAAATGAGTTGTATAATAGTAGGATTTTAGTCTTGTTGTCATAAGTTATACAAAGTTGCTTTAAAAAGTAGACATTTAATTGATTTTAAATCATGTATTTGTTTTAAATGGAAAGAATAATAAATCCTAAAATTATTCATTTTATACATACAATTATATTTGGCTTAATAATGTTATAAAACCAATACACACACACACACACACACACACACACACACACACACACACACACACACACATTTGTATGTGTGTGTACCAGAAGTATTTATAATACCCTACCCTATACATTATTTCTCAAATAAAAAAATTTAATAATGTGGGGAGAGGGTAGATTATGACCTTAAGGAAGATGTGGGGAGAGGGAAAATTAGGACCATTGTGGAGGAAAAAGGTATTATGTGAGGTTTTTTGGAGGGAGTGTGGGTAGGGTGTTCCACCAATGTGGAGGTATAAGGAAAAATTCTTGTTTTATATTTGTGTATCTTACTTGAGGGAAACATAAGAGACTTGTGTGTGTGTGATTTGTGCACTTGGAGCTTTATGATGGACCCTTAACCCACTTGGGAGGTAAAAGGAGGTGGCCCCATGTTTCCATTTTCCTTTGGCTTAGATTTTAAGCCTTTTTGTTATGGAAAGTTGTAGATTTTTTTATTAGTGTTGTTGTTCTTGTATGTGTTGCAATTTTTGTTGGTATGTATGAATGTATTGTTGAAGCCAATTGTGAACATCTGCCATGGTTTTAACATTCCCTATTGTTCCATTGTTGGTGCTCAGGGGAAAATGAGAAGGTTGGCTTCACCTTCGCATTAGATTAAGGTTGGGAGGTGAGTGTTTCCTATGTTCCCTTTCTTGTTGTTGTGTTGAAGATGAAGATGAAAAGAGGAGTTGTAATTCTATACTTGGGGTGAAATTGTAGTGGTACATTTGTAACAAAATTTGAGATTCATTAAAAAAATAGCATGTTGTCTCCACCTTGGTGTGGAGGGCTTTTCATACTTATATTTTAAATTTGAGTCCTTGTAAATGAATTATTCAAAACTTTTTATGAGTTACTAAGCCATGAAATTTGTGTGATTGAAAGTTGAATTGCATTCAAGTTGAATCTCCTTTGTATTGTGTTGAGTTTTGAATCTACAACTTATTTCAAGTTGCATTTTACTAAAATCTGAAATGGTTCTCTTTGAATTAAAAATGCTTATGGTTGAAATGAGGCATTTGAATGTTGCATATGATTGATTAATGTATCTCATTAAAACCTGCAACTTAAAGCAATGTGTACACTTTATTTACAAATTGAAATTGTTCTTATTTCAAACTAGAAATACAAAGAAATATTTATATTGTGTTCCCTTGAGATATTATCACTTTTCCTTATATACTTATACATAAAAAAAGATAATTTTTGTTGTATTATATGTATTTTCCTCCTCTAAATGAGTTGTATAATAGTAGGATTTTAGTCTTGTTGTTATAGGTTATACAAACTTGCTTTAAAAAGTAGACATTTAATTTCTTTTAAATCATGTATTTGTTTTAAATGGAAAGAATAATAAATCCTTCAATTATTCATTTTATAAATACAATTACATTTGTCTTAATAATGTTTTAAAACCAACACACACACACACACACACACACACACACACACACACACACACACACACACACACACACACACACACACACACACACACGTATGTATATATACCAGAAGTATTTACAATACCCTACCCTACACATTATTTCTCAAATACATAAATGTAATAATGTGTAACTATATTTGTGTGTATTCAAATCATAAACAAATATAAATGGGGGTGAGGAAATACCCATAACCAACAAATCTAGTTAAACTCTAAATAAAGATATAAATTACACATTTAAAACCCTAGATAGAGTACACAAAAAAAAATCTAAAAGATTATATGTGGAGAAAATCCCCTCATTTTGGATTTTGAAACAAAAATAAATTCTCTCCTGTTAGAGTAGGTATTTACCTTAGCTCATGTTCACATAGGTACTTTATTTACCTTTATCCTATTTATCCTCACCCACTTATGTGTGTGGATATTTATTTTATCTTATTTAAATATTAGGAGATATTATCTAGTTGTTAGGTATAATTCCCTCCTTGATCTATGGTATTGACTAGATCCTTAATGTCTAGTTCTCTCCTAAATCTATGGTCATGACTAGTTCTTTGATGACTGGTTATTTCCTTGATTTATGGCTTGATCTACAACCTTGAATGGTTCTTAGATTGTTATTCCTTGCCTATTTAAGTAAGGCCCATTCTCAATGTATTGCATTGAGTTCCATAATAATATATAATATTGCTGTTCATTTGTTTGAAAAGGTTTTATGTAAAGTTATTTTGGTGAATTACTTTCATCTTATTGATCGTGGTGTTTGATTAACATATGTGTTCTTAGCTTGGTACGATCTAGTCATCGTCCCTTTCATGGTATCAGAGCAGGAGATTGTTGTTGACATCCATCTGTAAGTTTTATTTTGCAAATAAATTCTTTGTGTATTCATATATTTAGGATTTGGTCCTATGAGGGATTAAAGCTTGTGATTCCTACTAGTAGGTGCTTAACTTAAGACCCCTTTAATTTTATTTGTTTGGTGAAGGCAACAATAATTTATTTTGTTTTAGTGATAACTAAAATAAATAAAAAACTTGTAACTTTTGATCGGTAACTCGGTTTTGAGTGTCATTTTTTTGCAAAAGTGCTTGCTTTTTTGTGATATTTCCATTGGAAATATTTATTTTGAGACTTGCTCTATAATGATAAAGTGCCAAATATGGAGGAGTGTTGTAATCAATTATGGATGTAATTTCGGCTGAGCCCGACGTCCTAAAATTTTGGGAGTTGCAGTTTTTACCTATCATGGATTTTGAGAATGATATGCTTTTCTCTTAAGTGTGTGGACTTCAAGAGGATATTGTAAAATTTGTGAAGAAAATAGATCACTCAAGAAGTGAAATTCTCTTCTACAATCACTCATTCACTATAAGGATACAATAATACACTCCCTGCAGAACAAAATTGCTAGCCTATAGCATCACCATCATATTATGGACAACCATATCTATGCTCCTAGTCCACTTACATCTATTGCTCCTAAACCCACTAACATTGATCTGTCAGTCTTTGAGTTTGTTCCTACTCTTGATGCTCATACACCTATGAAGCTTTTTACTGCATGCTCTTCCACATCTGTGCCTATTACAGTACCACATGTTGTGTATCCTACTTTTGCTCAGTTGCATGGCCTTTTTGAGAAGCATACCACTGCATTCAGATCTCACATGCTCCCTTCTATGGGTCTCACTAGTGGAGTCATTGGCAGAAATTCACAGGGTATTGTTTCCTTGATTCCACATGTTAAGTGGAATTGTCGTCGTGACATTGGTTTTCGAGAAGATACTTCATTGGCATCACACATTGATAGAGCTCATTTTTTTTCGCTCGACTCTTTCTAAGGATCATGAGCAACACATGAGTTTTGTGCCTTCACTCAGGCTTGAGAAACCTAAGATTTCAGCTATCAGACATGATCAACCTGACACACATTTTGATAGTTTTTTGCATGCACCCATTGTGCATTTCGCACCAAGTCATATGCAGGCATCTTCTTCATCTATCCATGTTGATATGGGGTGAATATATGATCACTCGTGGTGGCGACATAGGAATTCATTGAGAGGACTCTACATGCGTGGCTCCTCCACCATTCGGTCTCTTGCTCCACTTTCTATACCTTCTGCATTGTGATGCTTGTTGTTTTGAGCATTTTTTTTTAGCAGGTGTAGTGTATCTCTCTTGTTTGTTGAGATATTTTGTATATGTATTTTTGACACTTTTGGCATGTTGACAGTATCTATTATGGGGGATCTATTCTGGTGAATTCTAGTGTTATTTTGTCAGTGTTCGAGTAGTTGATTTTGGGTAACTCATACAAATTTGTAGTGCCACTCCACCCATTCAGCAGTATGGGAGGGTGTGGTGTTGATCCAGCTTCTTCGGGTTTCGTGTCCTTGCCTTATTACCTTGGTTTTTCTTGGATCGTGACACTCTGGATTTTTTGTCCTTACCTTGTTGCTTTGGTTTTTATTCTTGGATCGTGGCACACCTATTTGCAGCAGTTGATCGAATTATGTTTGGTTTTTTTTTTACAATTTGGACATCACTCTGTTGACAGTCTCCTTATATGGAGCTATTCTGGTGAACCCAGTGTCTGTTGTTTTTGAGTTTTGTGATCGAGTAGTGGATTCAGACTATAGTGCACACCAAACTTCTTCAGCATTATATGATTTTTTGAGCCAAGCTTCTTGGGATGCCTTGGAGTGGGTCTTTGCTCTCTTTACTTTGTTGTTACTAGTTTTGGGTACCTTGCGGTGTCCCTTTTTTTCCCAGTTATTTTACATGAGTACCTCATCAGGCCTAGTTGTCGAGACTCATACTATGGACATGCCACATCTATTTTATCCCCTAGCTTCACTTGAGGGGGGGTGTTAGAGTAGGTATTTACCTTAGCTCATGTTCACCTAGGTACTTTATTTACCTTTATTGTATTTATCCTCACCCACTTAGGTGTGTGGATATTTCTTTTATCTTATTTAGATATTAGGAGATATTATCTAGTTGTTATGTATAGTTTTTTCCTTGATCTATGGTATTGACTAGATCCTTAATGTCTAGTTCTCTCCTAAATCTATGGTCATGACTAGTTCTTTGATGACTAGTTATTTCTTAGATTTATGGTATTGACTAGATCCTTAATGTCTAGTTCTCTCCTAAATCTATGGTCATGAGTAGTTCTTTGATGAATAGTTATTTCCTTGATTTATGGCTTGATCTATGACCTTGATTGGTTCTTATATTGTTATTCCTTGCCTATTTAAGTAAGACCCATTCTCAATGTATTGCATTGAGTTCCATAATAATATATGATATTGTTGCTCATTTGTTTGAAAAGGTTTTATGTAGAGTTATTCTGGCGAATTACTTTCATTTTATTAATCATGGTGTTTGATTAGCATTTGTGTTCTTAGCTTGGTATAATCTTGTTATCGTTCATTTCATCTCCATAGCCTCTAAATGCGTCATGGCCTCCATCCTCTCAAACCTGCAAATCCACATGAGCAAATGAAAAGGAATTAAGACAACAAATGAATGAAAGAAAAATCATATGAAGGAATTAGGATTTTTAGTTAAACCTATATTTAAGGGCTCTCATTGATTTAATATAAGGGTGGAGATTTTCCCATACACTTTTTAAGTTGTAGCAATTTTATGGGAATGATTAATTTAAAATTAAAGTATATGGGTATATAATTAATAGGGCCACCTAGAGTATTTTAGACATGGGTGCAAGTGGGATAGGATATGTTGAGACATTTTCATTATGGATCCCTTAAATAAATTAATGTGGCATTTTTATTTTGGGTTGAATTAATATATCGATATTGTGCTTTTAGGCTACCTCGTCCGGGCGTAGTCCCTTAAGAGCCCTCAGGCCCAAACACGCCATATTTTCGACGGGTGATTTCTCATACTTCGTGGCACCTAGAGATGTCTTGTCAAATCCAAGAGCTCTACATTAAAGCCATCTACGAAAGCCTCTCATAGTTTTCTCCGTCTCCATCCAGTTCTCTCACTATGTTATTGTTTGCAAACGCAAGAAATAGTGCAATCTAAGTCAGTGTAGGGCTGCCAAAGGCTAAAGTTTGCAAACAAAAGCTCATGGGACCAAACCAACTATGCCAACATGTCGTGGTGGCCTAGTGAATGCAAGTTGAGGCTTCATTTTGGTTCCATACACTCCCCGTGCTTTCGGGCTACCTCGTTCAGGCGTAGTCTCTTAAGAGCCCTGAGACCAAAACACCTTATATCTTCGACATGTGATTTCTCAGGCTTTATGGCACCTAGAAATGTCTCTTTGGATCAAAAAATTCCATTTTGAATCCCTCTACAAAATAATCTCGCGGTTTTTTCCATCTCCATCTGGTTCTGTCGCTATCCTATAGTTTGTAAACGCGTGAAATAGTGTAGTCTAAGTCAATGTAAGGCTGCTAGATGTTGTATTTTGCAAATGGTAGATTGTGGGAACAAAATGTTTGGGCCAACACATCTATATGGATTGGTGAGCACTATTGGAGGCTTTTTTTTTTCCCTACACTGCCCGTGCTTTCATGCTACCTCGTCCGGGCATAGTCCCTTAAGAGCCCTGAGACCAAAACACCTTATATCTTTGACATGTGATTTCTCACACTCCGTGGCATCTAGAGATGTCTCGTAAGATCGAAAACCTCCATGTTGAATTCCTCTACAAATTCCTCTCGCGGTTTTCTCTGTCTCCATCCGGTTCTCTCGCTGTCCTATTGTTTGTAAATGCACGAAATAGTGTAATCTAAGTCAGTATAAGGCTACTAGATGTTGTACTTTGCAAACGATAGCTTGTGGGACCAAACCATGTAGGCCAACATGTTCGTATGGCTTGGTGAACACTAATGGAGGCCTTTTTTTCATTCCCTTCTTTGCCCGTGCTTTCGGGCTACCTCGTCTAGGCGTAGTCCCTTAAGATCCCTGAGGCCTTAACACATCGTATCTTCGATGGGTGATTTCTCAGACTCTGTGGTACCTAGAGATGTCTCATCAAATCTGAGAGCTCCATGTTGAAGCCCTCTACAAAATACTCTCATAGTTTTCTTTGTCTCCTTGTAGTTCTCTCACTTTGCTATTGTTTGCAAATGCGAGAAATAGTGCAGTCTGAGTCATTATAGGGCTGCCAAAGGCTGTAAATTACAAACGAAAGCTCATGGGACCGAACCGACTACACCAACACATTATGGTGGCCTGGTGAATGCTAGTGGAGTCTTCCTTTTATTTTCATACACTCCCCGTGATTTCGGGCTACCCCGTCTGGGCTTAGTCCCTTAAGACCCTGAGGCCCAAACATGCCACATCTTTGATGGGTGATTTCTTGGACTCCGTGGCACCTAGAGACGTCTCATTAGATCCGAGACCTCTATGTTGGGGATTTCTATGAAATTTTATTGTGGTTTTCTCCATCTCCATCTAGTTCTCTCGCTATGCTATTGTTTGTAAACGTGATAAATAGTGCAGTCTGAGTCAGTGTAGGATTGTCAGAGGCTGTAGTTTGAAAATAGAAGCTCATGGGACCAAACCAGCTATGCTAACATGTTAGGGTGGCCTGGGTGAACACTACTGGAGCATTATTTTTTTTTCCCTACACTCCCCATGCTTCCAGGCTACCTCGTCTGGGCGTAGTCACTTAAGAGCCCTGAGGCCCAATCACGCCATATCTTTTGACGGGTGATTTCTCAAACTTCGTGGAACCTAGAGACGTGTCGTCAAATCCAAAACCTCCAAGTTAGGGCACTCTATGAAATCCTCTCATGATTTTTACATCTCCATTTAGTTCTCTCGATGTCCTATAGTTTGCAAACGCGTGAAATAATGCAGTCTGAGTCAATGTAGGGTTGTCAAACGATGTAGTTTACAAATAGAAGATTGTGGGACCAAAACCAACTACACCAAAATGCCCAAATGGCCTAGTGAATTCTATTGGAGGCTTCGTTTTGGTTCCCTACTCTCCTCATGCTTTCGGGCTACCTCGTCTGGGTATAGTCGCTTAAGAGCCCTGAGGGCCCAAACACATCATATCTTTGACGAGTTATTTCTTGAACTTCGTGGAAACAAAATATGTCTAATCAGATCTGAGACCTCCATGTCAAGGCCCCTCTACAAAATCCTCTCGTGGTTTTCTCCGTCTCCATCCAGTTTTCTCATTGTGTTATTATTTGTAAACGCTCGAAATTGTGCAGTCTGAGTTAGTGTAGGGCTACCCCGTCCGAGCGTAGTCCCTTAAGAGCCCTAAATGACTAGATTGGATTAAGAATGAATTTGATAGGGGGTATTTCTAAGAACACATGGGAGTTATCAATCACCTAGTAAATCTTTCTTGTTTAGTTATGGATGGGAGTTAGCTGGCCTACGGCTTAGTGACCTTCCATTCATTGATAATTTATGTTATAATAAACCCATGGATGCTTTCAAAAGCACCTTAAAAAGGATAGGGGTAGTCATCAATCCTAGTGAAGGGTGTTATGTGATTTCCAAATAACTTGAAATGCCTACATATTTAAAGGTAGTAACATGAATTGGACAGGATTAGACAATCAAGAATCACTATGTGTCTGAATCAAAATGTCATTACATCTGGAGACATTATCAAGCATTGGAGTAATGTATATGGAGAGATATTCTCAAAATATCAACAGATGAAAGGCATCAAATTGTGACGACTGACAGGTGTTTTAACAGGGGAGAAGACTATGAAGCAAAGAAGAATGTTAGTAAGTGCATGATAAGATAGGAACCAGTACAAAGAGACCATGAGTAAGAAGAAGCGCAACTAAGGTAAATACACATATACACATTGAGAATGAATAATTACTTAGATTAGGTAACTCTTTATGTACAAACATTATATAAATATTGATTTCCAAATTTTGATGCATATTATACATTGAAAACGCTAGTACATGTACATCACCAATAAATGAAAAAATAATCCATAATGTCTTAAATATTGTCAAGTGCACATCATATTAGATTCGTGTGAAAATGGTCTCAGAAATGTAAGGTCTCATATAAAATTATCAAGTTCTAAACAGTATTTTAATGTGCATAATAAATACAAAAATGCCCAAATAGGTCATATACCATCAAGTTCAAATTCCATATAGGCTTACATACAATGTCACGCACATAGGCATACAAAAACAATGTCATGTAACACATATATATTTCCTACTCATCAAAATCTATCCCTCTCTTGGCCTTGCTCAAATAATTCCCTCCCTTAGATGAAGATGGAGATCCATGAGATGACTTTGGATCATCCGAGCCAATGCTTCGAGTCCGCTTCCGCTGAATACTCACCTGTAGATGAGCATGTAAATGCAAACAATGTTTTTTTGTCAAAACTTAATTTATATATGTTTCCAGCATGTATTTAAGACCATGCTTGAATGAAATTATTTACATAAATACACAAACTTACAACAAGTTGTCGATCACGCTAAATTTGCATCTCACGGTCAGATGAGTCATTGGGAGCTCCTGCAGTACGAACAGGGGGTATGAAGATGATGAGATGGAGGAGTCTGTGCCCTCAAAGTCAAAATGGAGGTTGTTGAAGTTCCCTACATACACATAAGATCATAAAATCTAACATCAGAATTAGTGAAAATAGAGCTAAGTACATGTATCTACATAATGACAATATTTTAACTACTTTTATCAATATAGAACTATTGTTTTTAACCCACCACACCTATGAATCAAATGAACAGGGTTGCGCCCTATCGCGAGTAACTCCTACATAGACACAATGAAGGACATTATAAGACATAATTTAATAATTCTACAATGAAAGACATTACTAACATGTAATTTAACATAATATGAATTACACGAGAAATTTAACAAAATTTACGTATTGTTTGAATACCTCAATGAGTTGCTGTGAAGATGAAATCGCAGCGACAACACCTTTATTTATGTGTCATAGAGATGGTGGGGGTGTATAGTGAAGTCAACATCTTTATCAAACATGTACATCACTTGAGTTAGATGGACATACAAGAACATACATATATTTGACTTCAAAACTAAATATATATATATATATATATACATGCAACTATATATAAATATACACATGTATGTGTATATTTTACATAATTAACATTCTAAACTACCTCTGTGAAAGTATGTGTATGCATGGTGCTCACCTCCTATGATAAGGATGAAGATGTGACTCCCATGCATTGTAATATCAATGCATGTACATGTACAAATACAATTATTTCAAAAATGTATTATATATAAGTAAATCAGGCACTCCAAACTTTTTGTAACACACATAACAAAACATAACAAAATTACCTACGAAGGTGACGCTGATGAATGTAATCTAAATGTCTCACTCAAAAGGACATCTGACATGGTGAAATTTGTTCACCCTTAGCACCAGGAGCACCAAAATCAGTACGCATAAAAAGTATCGTCCTCCTCGGGCCCCAAACATATGCTACCACATGACGAGAAAAAATATGGCCTCATCTTAGTACTCCTTTGAGGGAATACTCTGTGTACATCCGTGAGCATCTGGCTCAAAAATCTCCCTCGTATGTCGAACAAGGCTCACAAAATATCCCCTAAAGCACGTGGAGTGTATCAATATCTACTGTCTCCTTCACTACTTGAGGGGACAATCTCAGGGTGAGTGGGCTTCTGTGCGGGGAATCTACCCTACTAAATAGGTGCACGTTGTGCACTTGGTCAATCCTATGCAGATCCTTTTCCTCGTCCCTAGAAATCTCAAAAATAAAAATAATTTGAGATCTCATTGAGGATAAACTTGCAATAAAGATTCCTCAGAAATTATAGTGGCACCTCGTTGTTATTACAAGGTGGAAAATCAAACACAATCCACCATCAGTCCTAAAAATTATTTTTAATCAAATTATTACTACACCAATGGTTGGGAAATCGTTTACATGTCAACAGAACAAGAAAATTAGTGCAAGGGTCCGTGAATAAGGTGCATATGAGTTCTTTTGAAATTTATTTTTTCTTTACATCCACATATAACATTTTTTTGGAATAATAAACCCTACAACCCTCTTTGTAAGTTGTCCAGTGATCAATTTGCCCCGTTGCACGCATCAATTTTAACAAGTAATGCCTCCAATGTGTTTGCAAAAGAGGCACAGTGGGGGTTTGTAGATTGTGCAATCCCTTATTGTTTTGAATAAATCCTCAATTTCAATTTTGTTTTCAACTATTTGGGTTGTTAAATCTTCTTGACGACCCGAGGCATGTTGAGAAATTGTGGGGAGTGTCGGGAGGGGATGTCAGGAATAACAGGGTTTGGTTGTGGTTGATTCCCTCGACCTCTAACTGTAACAATAAAAAAATATGTACTCAATTCAAATTTTAATCTATAATTAACATATTTCAATGTAATTTTGAGAAAATAATTTTGCTTACCTCTTCTATGTGGGGCCATCATCGATTCAAATCTTCCCACTGATCCAAAAACAATCCTTTGAACTTCATATTCAGTTGAATGAAATAATGTGAGGGGCATGAAATATCTTTTGAAACTCGCGTTTGAGGCAGGGTAAAATGATAGAGGCTCGGGCCTCTTTTTTTTTATAGCAGGAATAACACGTACGTGTTATACTTTGGTGATTCTTGAGCCAAACAAATTAAAATGTGAGCGCGTAATAAAACGTGTATGCATTTTTCTTTTTTTCGGATTCTTGTCCGCTTTTTGGCCCCCCCAACTTCATGCACTTACCCTAAAATGTCAATGTAATCAGTGATTAAATTAATCCCTAAGGAGATTTGAGCTAGGTGTGGACTTATTACACTTGTTGCTTTATAATGTGGAATTAGTAATTATTATAATGCGAAAAGTTATCAGTTGAATTTAATTGTCTTTGAGACTTTGGTTGTTAACACTTTAAAACAAATTATTCCATAATTTTGTAACTAAACATAGGTTGTTCATGGGTCTCAAGTAGGAGATTTTAGCGGGCATTATAGAAACACTTTCTCATATCACATTTTTTCACCTTACTCATATCACATTGATTATTACAACTTTTTTTCATAAAAAATTGTTTTACACATATCTTGATATATATTCTTTCTCATAACACATTGATTGTTACATATATTTCTTAGAACACATAGATTGATATGTATGCATCCTTATAGCACATTGATTTATATATCTTTCTTAGAGCACATTAGTTTACAGTTTTCTCATGACACATTTATTGGAGCATACTTGCGTAGCACACATAACTAACTACTATTAACACTAGTCAAGTTGACATATCTTTATGCCGAAGGCGTTCTTTACAGTTGGGTTGGGGCTAGGGAGCTCTGACACATGTCAGAAAGACTGACGGACGAGATGCAGTGGGACAAGATGACGTCGAATACGGATAAATCTGTGCCATTCATAATTTCATCCATTTTGTTCAATTATATTATTGAAACAATGGAATAAGGGTACATGTACATGAACAAAATCGTGGGATCTCTTGGCAACAATGTCTAGGTCATTTAGACCATCGAATCCTATCACCTTTCCAGCCGGGATATAATTATAGTTGTTGCTCATCAATCAAAATAAACATTTTCAGCTTCTAAAATATTTTGTAATGGCAACAACATTGCATGAATATTGAAAGAATAGACGTATTGTGATATCTGTATGGGGCCTCTGCCGTAATATTTTTGTCCAGGAGCACAAGGGTATTGCTTTGAGATGGTACAATAATCATCAGGGGATTCAACTCTCTGAGGGTAGCAGTATCCCCATGCATATGATTCTGTCACTGTTGCCCACCAACCTGTTTTTGTTATCAACATCAATTTAGAACACATTAAAAAACCACAAATTGGGGATGATTCTTTCTACAAATTCAGAGAGAATGGAATTCAACATTACCGCTGGTCTCTTCCGATGTTTGGCCAAAGAAAGCAGCTAGCTCTTTTTTCTGAAGAGCGGCATCATCGGTGGTGCCGAATCCATCGAATTCCTTAGCTACTGTAATGAGGCATCATAAACATAGAACTTTCCTACACAATTTGCCTCGGTCCTATGCTTGAACATTTCGTTGAACACACTTTCCGTAATAATGTAGGTGACGCCCTCTCCGGAAGGGGGGAGGGGGTGGGGCGTGGCACCACAATAATCTATAGACGTGCCCACACACCCATCTTTGTTACTGCAAAGTCCACCGGGAGTCGGGACACACTGCTCCGCCCACTTGGTGTCCACACTGCTCAACATACGCAGGTATGCCCACCACTATGAAAACTAATATGGAACAAACAATCTCAATCTTTCCCATTCTTAATGCACTGCAATGGAATGAACAACCATTGCTGAGCTTCTCTAATTTATAGGATTCATACACTTCTTGTAAAATAAAAATAAATAGAATTGAATACTTTATTTGTGGTCCACCGCGCAGGGCGGCGGTTGTTATCAGTACTGGTTCGTATTCTGTATTGTAATGCACCAGAAAACACGATCCTTATCCTAGACATTAGTAAACTCATTTCCAATGCGGAGCATGGAGCATTTTTCATCGTATTCTAATCTCCTTATGACCCATGGGGTTTAAATGCCTTTTAATATTTATGTATGTACCGAATTGTATTGGAAAGCGGCTCTCTATGCAGAGTGACAGGAATAAGGGTACATGAAGGTGATCATGCATTCTTATGCGGTTTTTCTGATCTAGCTGAACAAGGCACTTATTCATCAGATTTTCCCAACTATGGACACCACTCCATCCGGATCCATCCCATACTGCGATGGCCAAACTTATCTTTTCTCCTATAAAGAAACAAGCAATATCCAATTTTTTTTTTCTTCGGGATCTAGCGTATCGTAGATTGCTCTTAGCCTCTGTGTAATATTCTCAGGCAATATCCTGGAGAGATTATATAGCTAAGATTCCCAGTAGTCCCTAGACTTTGTGTAAAGTTGTCCTCCAATGACCTTGAGAGACAAGGGTAGTCCATTGCAAATATTTAAGAAATTATCAACTAGATCTTCAAATCACAGCCTCTAGTTCTGGCTGCAAAAAGGCATGCCAGCAGAAAAGCTGCTTCGCATAGGTGTATGTTCAGTACTCTTATTCTATAAATGGAAGGGGACACCCCATGATGTAAAGGATGCCCAATTCTGTTGGAAATATCTAATCTTGTTCTAGATAAAGTTTAAACTTTATGGAATTCAACTTTATGTAAAAGATATTCACATTTATTGTGAATATTAACTCCTCCAAAATATCAAAAGATATTGTATATAATATCTAGAAAATATCAAGAGATATTATATATATCTAGAAATATCTGGGAATATCTATAAAATATCCAAAATATCAATAATATCTAATATAAGATATTATGAGATATTATGAGATATTTTCTAAGGTAGAAGGTTGGAAAACTTCTATAAATAAGAGGTTTCATTTTGTAATTCAAAAAAGCAAGAAAAGCAAGAGAAGGCACCGAAGTGCTCTGGAGTATTTTTAATACAAAGCCTTGTTTTTATATTTCTCTTGTGAGTTTGTGTGTGTTCATAATATTGTTTCTATTTGCAGCACACACCCTCTAGGTTAGGAGTTAGATATAATTCCTTCAAATTGGTATTAGAGCTAGGTTGAGCTTAAGTTATAATTTTTTATTTCACTCTATTAGTCTAGTTCAAAATGGCGGGTATGAGCAGTAGCCTCACTCAAGCCCACATCCCCATATTCAATGGGAAGAACTACGATTATTGGAGCATAAAAATGAGGACCTTATTTTGTTCACTAGATGTGTGGGAGCTAGTTGAGAATGGGTTTCCAGAACCTGCAGATTTTCAAGCATTTCAAGCACTAGCACAAGAAGATAAGGATTTGTTGAAGGAGAACAAGCAGAAGGATGTAAAAGCCTTGTTTCAAATTCAACAAGCAATGGACGAGTCCATATTTCTGCGTGTTGTAGAAGCAACTAGATCAAAGCAAGCATGGGAAAGTCTTCAAACAAATTATCAAGGTACTAGTAAAGTAAAAGTTGCAAAATTACAAAATCTTAGAAGAGATTTTGAGAATATTTACATGAAAGACTTAGATTCAGTAGATTTATTTTTCACCCACGTGATGAGTGTAGTAAATCTAATTAGGTCTCATGGTGAGACTTTAGAGGATCAAAGGATTGTAGAGAAAATACTGAGAAGTCTTCCTAGCAAGTTTGATGTGATTGTTGTTGCAATAGAAGAATCAAAGAATCTAACCCAAATGTCTGTAGACAAATTAATGGGATCTTTAATATCCCATGAGTAAAGATTGAATAGATTAGGTAGCTCATCTCTTGAGCAAGCCTTCAAATCGCAAGTTTCAATTGGCGGTAATAGAGCAAGAGGAAGATCGTGCTTCAACAGAGGTAGAGGAAGAGATTTCCAAAGAGGATCTGGAAGAGAAAACACATCTTATGAAGGAGGAAGAACAAATTCAAATTTCTACACTACAAGTGCTAGAGGCCAAGGAAACAACCAGAATCATACTTATGGTCAAAGGTATGATAAGTCACATGTTCAATGTCATTACTGTAAAAGGTATGGACACTATGCCAATGAATGCAAGAAGAAACATTTTGATATGAGTAGACAAGAATGCACATTTTTCTAAAGAAAATTAGTCTGAAAGTTATAACAATGGTTCAATGTTTATTACATGCAATGTTGCTCAAAATAGTACAAAGGATATTTGGTTTCTAGATAGTGGATGCAGTAATCATATGACTGGATGTAAGGAGATGTTTGCAAACATAGATGAGTCAGTTACATCTGAAGTTAAGTTAGGAAATGAAAATAAACTTGTAGTAATGGGAAAAGGAACCATAAATATTGAAACAAAGAAAGGTGAGAACAAACACATTCCAGATGTGTATTATGTTCCTGGTTTGAAACATAATCTAATGAGTATTGGGCAGCTAGTGCAAAAGGGATATAAAGTCTATTTTGAAGATGATGCATGTGTTATTCTAGATAGAAATCCAAGTAACAAATTGATTGCAAAGGTTGAGATGACAAGAAACAAAATGTTTCCATTAAGAATTCAACATGATTTGTCATCTAAAGAGCTTTCTTCACTAGCATTTAAAGTTTCTTTAAAAGATCAGACTTGGTTGTGGCATTTGAGATTTGGACACTTAAGTTTTGGTGGTTTAGATTTATTGCAAAAGAAGCATATGGTGAAGGGTTTGCCTTTGATGGAGTAACCAAAGAATCCTTGTGAAATTTGTATTCTAGGGAAGCAACATAGGGAAAATTTTCCTATTGGAAATTCATATAGAGCTAGATCTCTTCTTGATATTTTCCATTTCAGATCTATGTGAACCTATGCAAACACCATCAATTGGAGGGAGCATGTATTTTCTGACTTTTATAGATGATTTGAGTAGAAAAACTTGGGTTTATTTCTTGAAACATAAGTCAGAAGCCTTTAGTGTGTTCAAAGAGTTGAAGGCCATGGTTGAAAAGCAGAGTGGTTACTCTATAAAGGTGTTAAGATCAGATAGAGGAGGAGAGTATGTTTCAAATGAGTTTTTAAATTTTTGTAAATTTCATGGGATTAAGAAGAAATTTACAACAAGGTAAACACCTCAACAGAATGGTGTAGCAGAAAGAAAGAATAGAACAATTATGGAAATGGCAAGAAGTATGTTGAAAGCCAATAATTTACCAAATGAGTATTTGGCTGAAGCAGTAGCTTGTGCAGTTTACATCTTGAACCGATGTCCAACAAAAATTGTGAAGGATAAAGTTCCTCAAGAAGCATGGAGTGGAAAGAAACACAGTGTATCACATTTAAGAGTTTTTGGATGTGTAGCTTATGCACATATTCCAAATGAGAGGAGAAAGAAATTGGATGATAAAAGAGAGAGATGTATTTTTGTAGGTTATAACGAGCAATCAAAAGCCTATAAATTGTATAACCCCATCACAAAGAATTCTATTATTAGTAGAGATGTTCAGTTCATTGAAGAACAAGCATGGGATGGAAGTGTTGATAAACTAACAAATATCACTACAGGAATACCTCATCATCAGAATGGAGCTCTGTTAAACATTTTAAAAATAAAATGTGTTGCCTTATGACCACGTTTTCAATTTAGTATCGCATCCTTTGGATTATGTTTCCCTTTCTGTTATAGCCATTTTATTTTTATATTTTCATTAATATACTAATGTATATATTTCACTGTTTAAGAGCAAGTTTAAAAATCACATATAATAGTTGTGCTTAAACATTGTATATATCTAAATTGTTAAATTTTTACGCCAAATCCGTTTCACATATGGGTTGGTGCAGGGGGATCAAACACATGTATGAGAGACATTAAGATGAGATGAAGCAGGAGAGGAAGAAGTTGATTATGGAAAAATCAGAGCCAAGAAGAATTTTGTCTGCACCCAGCATAATGTCTAGAAGGAAAGTAATGCATGGTTTACGAAGATATAGACAAATGGAAAGAGCATTGGGAAGTGAATAGTGCGGGGTGCTTTTGCAATAATCTATGTGCCATGTGGTTTTTTGAGATAACGTGTAAACTCTACACTCACGAGCAAACAATGATTACAAAATATTTTATATATGTTGAATACACATTTTACTATTTGGTCATGGCCCTTACATTTGCCCATTGCCAAAGTTGGGATTTTTTCCACATACGTATTACTCTAATGAGCTCATGGACTTCTGTAGTTTAATGATGCAAGTAGGTGGACAAATGAAGTTGAGAAAGTGGAATTGAAGAGTCCAAAAAATAATTGTCTTAGCAATTCTATGATGGCGGGTTACCATTTGAGAAGGGTAAAAGATAAAATAAATAACCAAGGAGTAGCATAGAGCAATCAAGCAAATCTAAAAATTAAAAAAAAAACAAGGGAATAAACTGTTTAAAAAAATTATGATATAGAAGGCTATGCGTATGAGTTTAGATCTGGGCGTAGCTTATCAGATAATTACTCTTCCTACAATCTTTCCTGATAGAATAGAAACTACAAGGAAAAATATAGGTAGGAAATGAAACATTTGGGTGCGCTACATGTTGAATTTGATAATGTTTCCCAAGAGAAAGGTTTTTTATCGCTTTAGAAACACAACCTAGCTGGCACTTTGAAATACATGGAGTAGGTACGAGATTATTAATCTGTACATCCATTCCCCAGAAGGGCTCAATTATCAATGATTGCTCCTGCATAACCCACTTCACTATAATTTTTCTAGCGTGAACTTGCAAAAAGCATGTCTGCAAAGTGCTATAGGAAATAAGCAATGTCTTTAGGTTTCACATTTCAGCCCTTGTAAAATTTTGTAAATTTTTAATTTGGCCTCTTTAAATTCACATTGCACTCTCGTGAATAGACCACATGAGATTATGACAATTTAATGAAGCACATATACTAGATATTATTTGGGAAGGAACAATTTTCTTCATGGAATAGGTGTGGGGCATGCATGTATTTAATTTTCCCACCATTTAATTTACAACAATACATTCATGTCTACATCTTACATATCCAATTAAATTTTTTCCATTCGAAAACCTTGATGCCATAAAATAAAATAAATACTTTCTTAACAGATAAAACATACCTTTTACTAATTTTTCTGATTATTTTTGTGACTCAATTAGCAATGTTTGTTTGCACACCATCTCTTTGCCTACACTTACTTGATACTACTATTTTAAAGGTAGGCTATAAATTACTACATGATGCATCTATTTACCGTGGGGTTCAAACCCTAAAAGTTTCCAAGTTTCACCAAATTTCCTTGTGTCCTCTTTGTGAGATAGAAATGCTTATGCGGAATATGCATAACAAATAATATTTGGGGCGAGACAATATGATCCTTGGAGAACATGTGGGGAATGTGACCCAAATCGTTGATCTACCTTTGACTTGTATGACCAATCATTAGAAGGGTGTCAATTAGTGACACATGTTCATAGATCTACTTCCTGCAATTAGTGGACCTCACAACTGAAAACAGGTCCTAGTAAGTTCTACAACAAGTAGTGATTGTAGTCTACATTGCAAGATATATTCCTTAACAATTTCATCTATGTCTCCCAGAACATGGGTTTCCCCCCTTGGAAATGAAAAAACATGTCATCAAATTCTTAGACAATATATTCTCATGTTTCCTCCTTCATTCCTCTTTCTTTTCCCCTGCACTTCTTGACCCTTAAATGTATTATGTGTATCTCTCTTTCAAACAATTCACATTATCCTCTCCCAATTTCTTCTCCTCCCTCTAAACCCCTCTTCTAAAACCTTCTCCCTCCTGTTCTGTTTTGGTCCCTCAAAATTAAACTTCACTTAGACTTCCCCTTCGGCGTTCACATCAGGCATTTCATGTGCAATTGCTAGTATTAGTTACCTCTACTTTATGATGGGCTTATCATGTAAGGTATTTTTGCATAATGTCATTTTTTTCAATGTAATCCATTAGGTTTCGATTTATATGTCTATTTTCATGCTAATCTATTGTTCACTATTACACTGTTAGCTATGGATTTTACTAGATTATAGAATATATTTAATATATACCTACCCTGGAATTTTATAATATTTCAATAATGGTAATATATTTTGTAAATTTTATGTACTACCATGTTTATTTTACATGTTTTATATAGTTCATGTCCTCAATGATTTGGTTATATACACCTTAGAACTAGTGGTTTTTTGGTTGAGCTAAGTAATCCTTTGCAACATCCCTCATCTAGCAAGAGGGACATATTATGGGCTTTTCTAGTGACTCACACATATCACAACCTTAATGCTACATGGTAGAAAGTGTAATGTTATTCACATAGTCATTAAAAATATATTACATGTTGATATCAGACTATCACACTCTCACACACACACACACACACACATACGTGTGTGTGTGTGTGTGTGTGTGTGTGTGTGTGTGTGTGTGTGTGTGTACCCTATACAACGCCAACAATATACTTAAAGCTAAATGGAAACAAAAAGCTCCAAATGTTAATATGGTTACACATGCTACCTTAATGTTAAATGGAAACACAATATGCAAATGGTTTCTTATTTCTATTATTATAGTAGTTTGAATATACAAATTTAGTGATTTGTGATTTAAATGGTCACTAAAATAATACTTAATTGATGATATCAAGCACCAGCTCCAAAACAACATTCAATATGAGAGTTTGCAAATTTTGTGGGTTATTTGTGTTTTATAAAAGTTTTAGATAATTTCATGTTGTTAATCGCCCCATGCATTAACATCACGATTACAAAAATCGAAAGCTAAGATATTTGAATTGAAGTGGCCATCACCCTGATGCAAAACAAAATCTTATTTTTTTCATAAACTTTTCGATACATCATGCATAAAAAAAACAACGGTTGCTACTCTGCACTTGGAGTTTAACTGAAGTCTTGACATATTTTGTGTGAAGAATATTGAAAAATGGTGTCAAATCTATAGCAGGGTCATGAATTTTATAAAGAAATTGCAATTCAAATGACATAAAATAGAGATAGTAAATAAGAAAAATCTCATGATGAGGTAAGCAAATGTTTACATTAATGAACCCAAAATTTGTGATTAACCATATTTGTATATGCATTATTCAGCATTAAAATATGTATGCATAGGTTTAAAAGCCCTAAATACTTTTGGAGACATATTGGATATATTTATAATGAGAGGCAGTTTTACAATGACAACCACTATATATAATGTAGTGAACGTTGTTCATTTTATTTTGTACATTAAATTTTGTCTATTTGACTATTTATTTATTTTTCCTTTTTTCATCATAAATTCAATTAAAAAATAGTAGTAAAAATATATTATTTTGAGACCAACACAATAGTGTAGTTAGATTGATGTACCCATGTTTCAGAAAGACAAGAGATGAATATAAAATTGAAAAAATTCACTAAAACACCAATGGTATGCGTATAGAATTGTTCTCTTTTGTATCATAGTTCTTTCCTAATATTTCCCTCAACAATGTCACCAATGGGAAAACATTAAAAAAATTAAAATCCATTTACTTCTGAGTAGGTATATATCACAAAGAAACATTAAATATTTTAACATATATTCAATTAGATATGCATACATTCAATAAATTTTTAATATTTTATTTTATGTTTACATTTTGTAATTCTTAGTAAAAAACATACTTAGATAATATAGAAACAATTATATTTTAAATTTTAATCAGTATTCTATATGAATTTATTATATTTATATTAAAAATACTTAATATATTAATATTTATTCCAACTATTACTATATAGTTTTTTATTTTTTAAAATTATAAATAAATTGAAAATATATAAATATTTGAATAGGTAAACAAAATTTTTTGTAATGTTACATCATCAACAGTCGTGGGCTCGATTTGTGGTAAAATTGAAATTGTAAAATTGTTGCAATTTCACAATCATTAGAATTGTTGTAATTCCACACTTTTGTATTTGTGGTAGTTTGCTACACATTTTGAATTATAATAAATATCACAAGTTTTCTACAATTCAGTGTTTTCACAATATTTTTGTGGGTGGAATCCACAAAATTGGATTCACAATATCACCTCATCTACCCACAAAGATATTGTGGAAATTTTTTGGATATAGGGTATGTTATCTTGTAAGTGTAAGTCATTTTTCACTACTCAATGGGAAACTGGTAGATAATGTAATATAGCTATTACTAATGTATTGTGTAGAAAATACAACACAAGAACGTTCAAATTAATATCTCTGAACATATTTCAAATAAATGTAATTTATAAGATATATGTACTAGTATGATAATACATAATCAAATTAAAACTTGGAAAAAGAAAAAGAAAACATCCAACATCGAACATTTATTGTAAGGTGTTCACAATTTTTGAAATCATTATGAGTTATTTGATAAAGGCTAATAAAAAAACTAACAAGTTTGTTTTTGTTAGATTAAGTAATTATTTGTGTTTTGAGGGAAACCAAAAAAACCCACAAGAACAAATGGAGTAAAAATTATAACAATACAGAACGAAAGAAGCAACCTCTACAAGTGGCTAAGATAAACCTACAAAGAACAAACACCAAATGAAATAACCTCATCTTTTAGGATCCTTCCCATGTGATCTTAAATGCATTTTAGGGGGATCATTTACACTTGTTTTTTTTTTTTTCTTCCCCGCAATAGTCCAACCATCATCACCGTTATGATTTAGATTTTCCTTGTGAACCGGAATGATGATTTCTAAGTTTTCCCTTGTCAACACTAAGTTGAGTCACCAAAGGAGAGGAAATGACATCCAAAGAAGCAGCAAGGGAAAATGCTTTCCCAATCCGATTAGGAGAAGGAGAGCACTTCACAAGCTCCAGATCAGGGTCGACTTTTTGTATAGAATCACTATCTGGTTGGACAAACATGTGACTAGGATCAACATTATTCCACCACAAATATTTACTTTTCCTCTCATTCTTTGTCTTAAGCCAACTTACAATTTGCAGCAATATGCCCTACGCGCAAAACAATTTCTAGATAACTTTTATTACACCAAATATATAAAAATAAAAATAATTTTTTTTGTCAAAAGCAACCTTGATCTTATAACAAAGAAGAATGTTCATCATGGATGTGGAAAAGGAACAACCAATAACACTCCCAAACTTTAGCATTCTTCAACTTCGAACTACTAACTAATATCTTAATATTTTAAAGATAACAAGTATCAAAAGACATAAAATATATCTATAAGAAAGTAGATCAAAACACGAGTTGAAGCATTAAAACCAATACAATATAAATATTAGAAATATTAATTTATTTAATTTAACAGAAGTTACTATTTCATTAATATTTTTATTGATATTTGATTTTATTAGTTTTATAATTAAATAAGAAATGGATTCTCCGGTTGACATTTTCAAGACTCATTAATTGCAATCTGTTCCTTGCTAGAAAAACAAAGCCTGATAAAAACCAACAGAAAGTCGTTTTTTTGCGAACGCCGAAATAGCATTGATCACATTTATTCACTCTTGTGGCAAACATAAACTAACGAGACATCGGATTGGCGGTGTGGTGAACGTAGAGTATGTCAGTTCTATATAGAAACGCTGTTCGGAATTCCCCTCCCCGTCAATCCGCCCTCCTTGGACAGATCGGAGGTGCTCGGATATAGAAGTGTGTATGGAACCTGCGAAGGCCCATACCTGTTCTTCAACACAGGATTCTTGTTCCTCTCCGTCACGTTGTTCTCCACACTCACCAGAGAGGAAGAGAATCTCTTGAAGGCTTCTTCGATGCCCTCATCGTCGGTCCATTCGGGAGTCGATCCCTTCACCTGTCCCAAATACACTTCATCCGTGGAATGCTTCGACAGCAACTCCAGCACAGCCCATCACCGTGGTTGCTTGTGTAGGGTTGGACACATTTGACAGCATAAATGCCTCTGGGTCTTTCAACATTTGGGCATGCTCAAAGGAATGTTTTTCAGGAATGAGGCGTCGGCTGACGGTGGGAAGATTGGGCATGTATCCTCCGTACGCATATTGCCCGAAGTTGACGGCTGCGTGGTGAGCAGATGCAATCCATATTATGGTGGTGATTGCTTCCACCGCTTCCTCCACAGACTCCATCTGGTACCACCCACTTTCATTCTTCAGGTCTGCATGTCCAACGTTAAACGATTTCCGTCCACCAAGCCTGCACTTCTTTGTCTCGTTTGATTGAATCGTCGCTCTTTGAATGGCCATGTTGGAACACTAGGAACTGGGATATTATCCAGGAATCCTTTCATCTTCGCAAAAAACTTATTCTCTCTCCCCTCACTGCAAACTATACTTCTTTGCTAAGTCGTAAGATGTAAGTTGAGGATCAATCCGAGCTCACAGTAGTATTGATCGAGATACTTATGCCGCTGGTTATGTCTATATATAGTTACAGGCAGGGTGAGGGTGTCCTTCGATGCTAATTACTGCAGGACTTCGTGTTGGTTTCGCAGGTCACCCCACTTGTTTCATACCTTCCAGGCAAAATTAATGTAAAATGACATCACCTCTGGTAATGTAAAATTAATGTAAAATGACATCACCTCTGGTAAAATTAATTTAAACATGGACGGCTGCGATGCTTCCTAGTGGTGCATATTGAGTGGAGGGTACTCAATGGTCTTCCTTTTCGTATTCCATCATTATCATGTACCGGCCTTTCAATTTGACAGCCACCTATGGCTGGCTTACATAGGGTACATGCCCTGGTAAATGAAAGGTCGTGGGGGGTATTTTTTGTAATTTTTATTTTATATTATTGGTAAAATTAAAAAAGTGGTAGTTAAATTTACACAAGTATATAATTTTTTCAAATGTTTTTCTATAAATATATGAAAATATATAAATTTATAAGAAAAAAATCAGAAAAATAATTATAAAGTAAATTGGAAGTTATAGTTACTTGTAGATGTTAGGTTGATAACAAATTTTGATTTGACCAAAGAGATAATTTGAATTTCTAAGTCTAGGTACGCACATGGAGGGAAAAAGTGTGTTAAAGCATGCTCGAGGCCTTCCACAATGCATACATATAGAGTTTCCACGTTGAGCCTTGGTGTAACCCATGTTTTTGTGAGCCCGTCGACTTTTTTGTGGCTCATAAATATGCAGCAGTACAAAAATATCAACAAATCTTGTATACACATACTATTGATATAGTGTTAAAGCATGCTTGAGGCCTTCCACAATGTATACATATAGAGTTTCACGTTGAGCCTTGGTGTAACCCATGTTTTTGTGAGCGTATTGACTTTTTTATGGCTCATAAATATGCAGCAGTACAAAATATCAATAAATCTTGTATATGCATACAATTGAATATTCATAAATGCGTGCAGCGAACACACACACACACACACACACACACACACACATGTTAAGCTATTGTATTTTCCCACAACAATTTAAATGAAAATTGTGTTTAAGATTGGGGCTAGGGATGGGGCTGTCATGTTTGCAAACAATAGGTTGAGGGCCATGTGACTTCAGTAAAGCTTGATGTGTCTCATGGCTTTTCCCTTCCCATGTGGATACACCAATAATCCTTATAGTGTGCTTATTATTTATACACTCTAAACATGCTTTTCTTGATAGGGAGTGTTCTCTATAAAATATAATATAAGTGGATTATTTAAGGTTGTTTGTGTATATGCATATTTTTCATGGAGAGTGTGACATTTGTCCAAATTATAAAAAATATGAGAAAATACTTTGTTGATTAGATATTTATGAGTATTCATCAACACAAATTGTATTGGTTGTATAGCGAACTGCTCCAAGTTGACCTAGGAAGTAAGAAATATTGGTGGGTAGTTTAGTAATGTTTACCCTCAAGCGCTATCATTACAAAAAATGCATGCATTTTTCTCTTACATACATACATCTTCAATATTACTCTTCAAGTTAAAAAAAAAAAAAGAGTTTTTAAGACGCATACAATGACAATGTTAAACATGCAAGTTGAAAGGGACGGCAGTTTCAAAAATTTAAGTATTTTAAAATTAAAAATTCAACAAATGTTTAAGAAATCGAACTATCAAAAATAAAAATTAATTTACCCTAGCAAGTTGAATTTCCTCGACGGATAACATGGTTTCTTATTGTTACCGAAGATACTTAAGAAGAATTATACACTTCGCACAGTAAATGCATGCAAAACACATTTGATTATGTATGTATTTTACATGAGATAATTTCCCTCGTGGCCCTGGGCATTTAGATAAGATTGCCAACGCGGCTTCTCTGTTTTTCACGATAATGATTTTTCAAATTGTGAACAAGACCTGACAGCTGTAATTAAGAATGCAATTGTCAGTGTCATAAAAGATAATGACGTCAAAGCAATGTTAATATTATGAAAGATTATGCACGTGCAATTATGTGAGTGCATGCACTCCACGCACAGATAATGACGTCAAAGCAATGTTAATATTTTGAAAGATGCGTTCATTAAATGACAAAAATAATGTAAAATGACATCAGTGCCAACTTTGTGTTAGGATACGGCATGTTCATTTTTCTATGCCATTTTATCTAGTAATGATAGAAGCTAGGTGGATCTCACCAAATCTAATAATGATCCATTATTTAACAAGCGCCGCAAGGCGGCCAGTTCCTGCCATGTATGTTGCAAGTAGTTTGATATAAATTTGATTAATTGGTTAGACAATTTATTGCTTAAGATAACTGCATCATTATAAATTAGTCTGTGTACCAGCTGCCGGAGTGGACAAGTTATTGTCTACGTTACATATGATAAAGCATAGCCTTAGCCTCATAGGATCATTTACAGAAACCAAAATAAAACGACAACCTTCATCAAATTCGGAGTTTAAAACTTGTAAATCTATATGTTGATTATACAAATTTTCAATGCTGCTGAAATACATTCATAAGTGCATACCTTGGCAAAGCTCATAAAATCCGAGGTGAAGTAAATATGTTATGCCCTGAGAACAATGGAAAGGCCAAATTGATATAATAGGAAAAATATTTGCAGGAGCAGCATGGGAAATGGAACTAGTAATACACTACTATAATTTTATAATTTCTTGTCATTTTTTAATCTGTTGTCTAATTATTAAAATCATTTATAGTAGTTTTTCTATAGATCGTGTTTTTTCTATATTTTGTGTCCAAAGATGCTACCTTGATGGGGACTCGAGAGAATAAACTACTGACAGTATTTAGTGACGTCAAATGTTAACCCTGCCAATTAACATGTAATTACTTAGCAAAAAAATTTCTGCCAAATAACTTTGGCGGCGACACGAATTAATGTGAAAAGCAAACATCTTTCCCATCAGATTATGATTTAGAAAAACAAAATTTCTTGCCTAACTACCTATAAATAATTTTCATTTCCTTCGGTGGATAAGCATGAGTTGCAGCGCAGACTGTATACATTAATGCACCAGTAATCTACATTTAAGGTATTTAATGCATCCATAATCTCTGATTATGATGCACGAAGCGATTTCCTCTGATCTTTTTCACCGTATTATGATGCCTCTAATGCATTTACTTATTTCTGGTTTGTAGTGGTGTATACCATTTTTTGTCACAGTCTTACATAGCTGCTCTTTGTTTGAGTTCATGGTTTTGCATATTGACTGTCTCATTCGTTTCATCTAACGATACGTTGTTTCTTGTGAATTCTGGACAGCAATTCCCTTATCGTTTCCTTCCTCTTGATGAAGTGGTACCTCAAAAGAAATAGCTCTGCTGAACTAAGATGGACTTGAGGCCTTATAAACTAACACAGGGATTTCCCTTTATTCATCGATTTCACCCCGGGTTCGTTATTCGTTCCCCTTTAATATCCTTCTCTTCGCTAAGGTATGATCTGCATTCCAATTCTTAGTACATAATTGTTTCAAATGTTCATATTCAGAAACTAACTCCGTTGGCTGATTCCAGGTCTTGTTTAGACATACTTAGCCGAAAGAGACTTCTAATCATCCAAATCAACACAGATCTACATTTACCCTAAATCTTTGTAACGCGGGAGAAAATTAAAATAAAAACGAAGAAGAAATCAACGAAATAATGACTACTGATAAGTAAAGGTAAATAAACAAAGAAATAGTAACTTACGAGTAAAATGTCCCGAAAATACAGCAATTCTTCTTCTTTCCCAGTTGTTGCGGTAGAGCGTTACACATACACATTCAGATCCCCCTTCTTTCCACTGGGACTCGAACCCACAATCACCTGGTTGGAAGTCAAGACGCCTTATCGAATAACAGTGTTTTTAATCCTTGGCATTTCATAATTATCGAGGTTATAACTTACATGTGTTCCTTACTTTTGGAATTTTGGATCTGCGCACAACTCATCAAATCGATATGGAATCCAATACGAAATAGAGAAGAATGAATGCATATTTATATTTGCTACATTGGGCAGATTACAGTTATGAAATTTGGCATGGTATTTCACCCTGCCCCGAACTGTCTCTCACCCACACGCATTTCTGGTTTGTAGTGCGTGAAGCGACTTCCGACGATATTCGTCTCCTAGTTAAATTTTGTTTATATATCATCTGTTCTTCTGCCATTGAAGGGAAGGAAACAATGACATGGCGTTGGCAGCTCGTTCACAGAGTGCAATGCTTATGACCGTATGGCCGAATTCCTCCCCTAGTACTCCAATTTTTCTTCACAATTCTTTTTTAGTGCTGTTTTTGTAGATATTTATAAAGATATTTGAAAATGATTTTCATTCAAATCACCAACTTTAGTTTCTGAGAATCTGAACTACAAAAATCAATATTAAATTAATGATTCTGTAGAGTACTAATAAATGCTGTCAAAATCTCACATAAAAGCTAGGACACTTGTCTTTTAAACATTTTTTTTGTTTTTAAATTCTGAAAAATTGATAACTGAATAAGGCCTTAAATTAGTCACTTCAAAACCTAAACACCAATCACATATTTAAAAAAATAAATATATTCATTTATAAATTGATTAAAATTATTTATAGGAATTTTGAACTTTAGAACTTGATAAAAAAATAAAATAATAAATGAATTTGATTGGGACGATTTAATAAAATTAATAGGTTGTGCTGAAAGGTATAGTATTCCTACCTTGGCAGGAACTAATAATAGCTATAGTTCGAAGGCGTTAAATTTGACTGCCGTTTAGACGTTTTTCATAATTTTAGTCGTAAAATACTTGTAAATATTTGAAAAAATCGTCACATGCAACTTTCAAATTTAAAGTATGAGCATCATTTTTTATACATATTTATTAGTAAACTATACAAATATATTTTAGATATAGTTAAAGATATATAGAACAACCTTTTATAATTTTTATTAACGGTATAAAAATAACACTATTTTGCATTTTTAAAGGGAAAATTTTGAAATTTTTCCATCACCTAAAAAATGTTTGCTAGGGATAGGTGGCCGTCAAATTTAACCCCTAGGTTCGATATATGTTTACATTTTTCATCGTGGGTAGCCTATTTGGATAAGTTTTTATGCCACCTCGTTTTTAAAGAAATGTATTTTTCAAATATTGACCTTGAGGCTTGAAGATGTGAATGAATTTGAGGAAGACATAGGAAAGTGGACTAGCAATCTTCTAAAATGGGTGTAATCAAAATATTGATAGGCTTGTCGCCAAGGATGAGATTTGATGTCCACCCCTACCCTTCAGATCAAAATTTGACGACGATTTGATGTTTTTATAGACCTTCCAAATACGATTTGTGCTCAAACTTTGTGAATGAATTTCGTCTTCCCATTTGAGAAGTGTTGAAACAAAAAAAAAGAATAATCACTTGATGTGTACCATTATGCAATACTTTTAATTGCATATTTTAAAATGATCATGTGATTTAGTACACTTAAAATAAACTGTCAATCACTAGAAACACTATTACCTTTCATGTCATATACTCGTAGAACCTATAGAAAAATAAACAATTTATATCCATGCATAGAAAATATTATTTCTAATGCAAACTCAATTTTTTTAGAAGTATCACGAATTTCCTCAATCATCTCAACAACTTCCAAATTTAAAACAAAAGATACTTGACTATGCAACAAAATAATGTGTAGGATATAAGAACTGAATGATTGTTCTCTTTAATAATGCATTACAAGTATGGAAAATTTAAATATGAAATTGGTGTGACATTAGAAGATGTGAAATTTAGTATTATTATATTCAAAGAGACTTGAAGATTTTTTCTTATTGGATATCTTGTGACTGAGTACATCTTATTCAGGAGAAAAAATGATTGCAATGAAGGGAATATTAAGATATATCTATGCCTAAGAATACAAAATATTGATGATTGTCGATTTCACATTTGCACCTTCATAAAGATATTGTGTTGTTTGTAATATACATGATTTAATTCAAGGACCAAAAGATAAAACCATTTCAACCACATGTAAACAATCATTTACTCTCCTCATCTCGGAAAAAACAGAAGTTCATCGTATTTAACAAGTTATCATTATTCAAATCATGTTAAAATGCTCACTACCTTTAACATCACAAATAAATTTATCAATAATTGGGTAATTTGTTTTTTGTCATTAGCAACTACATGCACAATTATTACCCTTCCATGGTTTGTGTTTCTTTGAGTGAAAAACGTCATATGTAGTTGAATAAAAAATTGCGAAATAAATAAAAAAGTAGGTTGTCAACAAATTTTACATATAACATTTTCGAAGTCTTACATTATTACCAACTTTAGGCACAAATATTACCCTTCCCTTATGATATCCCAAAATTTGAACACAGGTGATTTTTTTGGGAGATGAATTCAAAATTGAAAAGTGTGTTCCCAAGTTTGATGAATTCAGATTCCAAATGCATAATCCTTTGCCCAATCCTCTGCAAAAAGTGAATCATTGATGGAATACACATGCCCTGATATTATTGCTACATTAACTATAAACGCCAAAAAAAAAAACGAATGCCGATGCAACGACGACAACGACAAAACAACGCCGCAACAAACAAGCGACCTGAAAATGCGACAATTTTTTTTTGAAATTTAAATTTTAGCAAGGTAGAGGTTCGTGCTTAATTTGTTTTATCCGCAAGTTTCGAGACCTGCTTGACTTCGGAAACAGATAAGCTCCAATCTTTTTCCTTGTATTCCGATAGCAAAAAATAAGAATCTATATGGTTGTCGCATTTCCAAATACTCGGGCTTTACTTCAAAATTTGCCATTTTTGACCCCTCCTTAACGGAAAACTTCGGGTTTCAGCATGGTGTTACAAGACTTCATAAGGGTATCTGGTCACTGATCCCGTATTCACATTATGATCCATTTTATAAGAAGGTAAAAGCGTCCAGGGTAAAGGTATGTATTATGGTTTTATTGATCTCTTTCTTTTGATATAGTTTAATGTATATCTGTTGAGGTATGTAGCATGGTTAATGCAAATATTGCTATTCTTGACGACCTTTTGGAAATCTCTTAACATATAATCATCAATATCTCTCCAAAGGAATTTGATACTTTTAATTTAGGGGATAAATATAAATAGATATATTATCAAAATCTATATTCAATTGGATCTATGCGCCTATCAACAAGGACATTAATATCCTCCAAATAAACTTTTTTTTTTGTGTCTATTGAATTTCAAATTATATTTAAGTTATACAAATACATACATATGACCAAAAATTTTCACATAAACAATTCCCATACGCCTATATCTATATTGACAAATTTGAAATTTGTATTAAAGGAAGAAAAGTGAATATGGGGGGGAAAAATAATATGTTTTCAACTATGCTAGAAACTTTTGGTAGGGGCGGTGGGTCGCATCACCCAACTGCCCACCATTACTGCCTCCTCTACTTGCGTGTGGACTTCTCCCAATGCTGGCCGCGTGCTTTCCTTGTTTTCTTTTTTTTTTGATTCTATTAGATTTGCAAAACCTTTGTCTTACCAGTTGGCCTGCATGAAAGGACTGTTATGAGCCGCGTCAAGAAGGAAAGTTAATATGGTAGTTGATAGGGGGAAGCTACGGCGCATGAGGGGGGCGTGCATCCACCGTCTAACCGCCCTTGGCCGCGTGAGGAAACTGGCAGAGTGTGGGTATAGACACAGGTGGAAACAGCCGTGGTTTTCTCTCCTTTCTCTGCCCATGGCCGTGCCACAACCACAGTCCCCTTTCCCTTGTTTTTAAAACGGAGAACGCATTAACAAGGCGCAGGTACAGGCGCCTAACTCTATTTGACTCTCCTCAGGCCACGCATGATACAAGAGGCAAGGAACAAAGGTAATGGCACGTGCACAGTCCAGAAGAGGAGGTGCTCCAGCAGCAGGTTGTCCAACTATGTTGTTATCTGTACAGTATCGAAAGCATCCTCAACTCAGAGCTGTTTTTAAGTAAAATAACTATGCATCCAGTCGTTTAAGGGACAGGTTGTAGAGCCAGGCCCCTTTGGCATTCTAACTGCTGTTTCCCAGTCGAAGTCCGCTGCCAGACAGCCATGCTGCCGCGGATAAGCGTGTAGAGAAAGAAAGACGAAGATACAGGTCGGTGCAAAGTAAATCAAGTTGTCTATCAGGCATGTTGAACAACACGTCTACCGGATGCTTTTTGTGTCGCCGCTTATTTCCCTCCACACAAACGGGAGTCTGAAAAACAATGAAGAGTGCGTGCACTACAACAAACAACCACTTTTTACAACAATTATTCTACAAAATTTCCACAATTTAGCAAAATTGTAGAATAATTATGGCATCTCTATGATAATCTAGATATTGATTTTTAATTATTGTGGATTTTCTATAATATATTCATATTGGTAATAATTTGTAGAAAACACACATCTTCAAACTTTCATTATAGAAATTCCACATTTTTAAAAAATAATATTAAATTTTATTATAAATATTACGCACCACACCAATGCTTGCATGAGATATTTTATAAAGATCTATATTAAATTATAATATTTTGGAGATGCCACATTAAACAATTTAGATATTTTTGTATATATTTAAGAAGACCAACATATATCTAAATGTATAACTCAATTTGTTTTTTTTTTTAATTTTTAGGTATTGTGGATGTTCTACGATTAACATAAATGTTAAAATAATATAGAAAATTTACAATTCAAATTTTTTTACAATATATTAAGAAGTTTTTTTTGTAATTATTTACATAAACAATATATCGTGAAAATTGAATAATTTAAATTATATTCTAAAATGTTTGTTTGTTTGTTTTTTTTTTGCTTTCTTTCGGGAACAACTTAAATATTTTGAAAATAACTTTATAAATCAAATAATTTTGTGTAAATAAATTAAGTTTCAATTGAAAATGTAATCAATACTTCCTAACAACTTAATTTATTACTACTACTTTATGCAACGTCCATCCTTCACCATGTAAGGTGTTTATATTTCTACCACATGAAAAACAGTAATTTATTTAGGTTGTGACCAAATCTCATTCACCAATTATCAAAATTTTACCCTAAATCACGGTTCGCATGCATTTAACGATCTTCTCAATATTTGACATCATGTAAAAAAGATATCTCATGATTCCCAAATCTTGTGTTATCTTAGAGATTCACTTACTAATTTTTATGAGGTCACTTGCATGTTGACCATTTGTTCCCGAAATAGGGGAGAGTTAGAGATTAAAGGGCATTGGGACTCGGGAGTCGAGGAAGAGAATAAAAGAGATAAAAACGTGGCCCATACTCCGAATTTCCCACGTATACGCTGGCCCAAAATTAATTTGATTCAACCTTAAAAACAAGTCTTGAAAAACTACACAACATTTTACAAAAACTGTGGATTCATATCTCTCCTTCATGTTATTGGTGTTGCAGATAGAGATCATATGTATGTTTTCCGTTTTGAATTTTATTAAAGATTGAAGATTCGAACCAGGGAAATGATTTCTCTGCCAAATGTCTATGATTTTGAGGCATATAAGTTTTTCTGCCACCTATCACTAAAAACAATAGATTTTATTATCTTTAAAGCTGATTAAATTTGTGCACTGTGATTGGATGTGGTTTTTTTGGAGTAAGAAATAATGTTTTTTTAGATTTGATTTTCTGATACAAAATATTCAAGCGGTGGATACTACAATAAGATAATATGTAATATTTTCTGCAGCATATCACACTGTAAGGAATCGACATCCAGAACTCAACATCATAATTCTAGAATGACAACGTGAATGTATCATTTCTGGTTAGATGCCGATATATGTGCTCATAGAAATAGAGATACCAACCATGAAATGACACAAAGAACCATGACTTGTGGACCTGGTAGTTCATAGAATAAGAATCGGATCCCGCCCAGCATGCACGGTTGCATCACGCATAGTGAACTCTCCCCTGATGTGAGAAATGACGCGGACTCTCTTTGTCGATTCCTTTCATTTTCGTCAATATTGCATCATAATTGGCTTTGAATTTATCGTCGAATACAATTGTAGATTGACGGGTCGGCATTGGGAGGCTTGATGGGAACATTAAATCAACATGACTCATTCCAGAAGTGAACGGAGGCCATCATGTGCCACCTCTATCTGATATTTCACCATCGGGAAAACCAGTCGGCGGGGTCTCGTACCACCTGAAAAACGTTACCGGAAAGGGTTTGGCCATGTATTTTTCGACCGTTAAATCCAACATGCCCAGCCTGTATGACGCTAGAAGCAACGGCTGCCGATCAATGATGTTTTTTCTCCTTTCCAGGTGAATTCGGATGGAGTCCAAACTGTTTCTCTCTTTGTTCGGAGGTAAAAATAACCTCTTAGAAGTCAAAATCTGCCCCTGTTTTATATTGCGTGCAGTCAAAACTGAAATTACAAAATCCATTGAAATTACGAAACCGAAGACTTAAAGAATGCGTCAAATTTAACCCTTGGAACCCGAAGATGTTTAAATTGGGTACATCTTCGGGCTCACAAATATTCTTTCATAGTAGTTGTAGTACCTTTACTATATCATCTCTCATAATGAAAATATTAGAGTAATGCTATTATTGAATAATTTAATCATATAAAAACATTTCTTAAATGAGTTGTCACCCATCTTAGTATGATCTTTCCTTTACAAGCAATAAAATATATGTATTTTTAAAAGAATTGATAAATTATACATATCAACTATTTGATATAGGAATAGATTGCTTTTTTGTACATTCACAAATTGCGGGGAACACATACAATTTATTCAATTATTTCATCGTGAGATCAACTTCCCCGATAGACATGAGTTTTGTACATTTGAGAAGAATTTTTCTCTAATTACTATTCTACTTTCTTATTTCTTGAAGTCTATTTCATTACATATGTTCACTATACATGACATATAGGGAGGTTTTGTATATTTGCAAATAGGACTTTTCCTACCTTTTTGGGCTTCCACAGATGAGTTGAGGAAAAAAAATGTTTAGATTATTAAATAGTTTTATAACCTTGTAACTATTCCTATGATTAGAGGAAAAAAATAATTTGGATTGTTAAATAATAATATTTAGATCATATACTAAAGTAAATATTTCTTTATAAAAATGAAAAATATTTTTTTTGTATAAATATATTCTCATTTAATATTAAAATTTAATATTTTTATTTAGTTAAAATGTTGACAATCTACATAAAAAAATGATTTAAACGAAGGTCAAATTGATTGTTAATAGTAACTATTCTACATTTAAAAAAAAAAAGATAATTTCACAATTAAATATTGTGGAAATCAAATTGTAGCTTCCACCTACAATTTTTATGTGGTAAGGACAATTGTAGAAAAAAATTGATGAAATTCCCACAAATATAATATTAATGAGAGATACAATATTTTAAATTGTTGAATTTCAACAAACATTAAATCTATAGAAAAACCACATTTTGGTAAAAAATGTAGAATGCTAACAAAAACAAAAATTGTAGAAATATTACAAACATCACAAAATGTGGACAATGTACGATTTAAAAAATGGAGGTTAGCTATAAATTTTGTGAATTGTGGACCATCCACAATATAATGAATTGTGGAAACTAAACATAAATAAAGTCCAGGTTCTCAAGCGGTGCAGCTTGTGAGGAAGAACTCCTGGAGGTGATTTGTATTGTTACAGTGATAACAACTTTTAAAGTTTACAAATAGAATGAAGGCCATCAAATTTGGGAAAATCGACTGTTCTTAAACTATTGTTTTTTTTTTTACATATTTGTAAGAGTCTGTTCAGGATTGAATGTTTCTTCAAATTTTGTGTTTTCCCATTTCTGTATGGATGAATTTATCAATCGATTCGCCCCCCTCCCATTCACACCCACACACCAAAAACATGAACTGGACTTTTCTTGCCTGAACATGAATGGTTTCCAGTCTATTGCAACACTATTGAAATAGGCGACCACAACCCGTTTGTGCAAGCACTGCAACAGTTTAAAATGTTCGTTGTGCAATCATTTTTGCCATTTCAACAACAATATAGAATTAATTATGTCATGATATAAATAATATATACATAAAATATAACTAAAGTGGTATAAAAAATTTATCTATACATCATTTATACAATACAGATGTTTTAGGAAACAAATATAAGATTTATACAAAGGATTAAATAAAACGATCTAGGAAGCAAAAGACATGTAAATGAGATGAGGGAAGTTTGAGCTTTTGATGTATATAATTAAGAATAAGTTACTATAATGAAAGGTATTTTTGTAAAATTTTCCAAACACCCTTCAAAAGGGTTCCAAAATTACTTTCAATGAGGTTTAAAGCAAGTACTACTATTATCATGTAACTAGATTATCATTCTCAAGAGAGGTTCCAAGTCAAGTACTAAAGAGAATAGATAGATTGTCATGCTTTCAACTTTTGATTCCATCTATATTACATACTTATTATTGGAATTCAACAAAAACAATTTTCGTTCAATATTTGTTACAACACTTTCCAATAAATCTTAGAGCAAGAAATACTATCATTCCAATGCAACTTTTCTTAAAAGTCTTGTTTCACATATCCTACTTCATGTGGAAACTGATTTACAATGATAGAAGCTAAGGAAAGAAAAACAATATTACATTTCTTTCTCCACTCAAGGTGGTTAATTACATGATGTTTTAACATTGTCAACAACAAGATTCATGTGCTCCAAAGTGTTCTTCTTCCATGCTGCAAGTTCCATGAAGTTCAATCACAACCAAGATAGGGGGAGAGGCAACACTCTCCTCCCAACCAAATCTCAATGGAGAAGAGAAGCAATCTCCTCCATTGACCCCCAAGCCCCAAACACAACACAATGAAAGGGTGGTCTCCAACTCAAGGCAACAATACATGCTTCCACAATACAAGTTCTTCACAACATTCAAGCTAAAATAGAAGCACAAAGAGACACACAATAACATCAAACATTACACAACAAGGCTTGCATCCAAGCCAACAAGAGAAGGAACTATGGGATTATTTTCCTTATGCGTCACAAATGAGATGAGATGCCCATCCAAAACCCTCCACAATAAAACACAAGCCCCTATAACTCTTATGCCTCCCTCAAGTACCCCCTTTTTCCTCCCATACTCTTATGCCTCCCTACTCTTATGGCTCCCTCAAAGACAAGGTAGAGTGTAAACATTCCTACCCAAGATGGGCATCCCTCTCAAACTCCCTCAACAATATCCTAATCTACTCTTTTGCCTCCCTCGTGAGTATTCCCATAGACCTCTCCTATACTACACAATAAGCATTCAAACCATTTTTCACAATACACCAAAGTAAACATGCATTTTTTCCACAATTTTAGCATAGAAGCAATAATAATATGAAAGCAAAAACAAAGGAGAGGGTTCCCTACCTCTCCATTGGAGAATCCTAAACCAAGAAACTTGTCCAAGCTCCTTCCCAAATCAATCCAAGCATGCAAGTCCAAAAACTCTCTTTATCTCTTTCTCCCAATTCTTCTCTCTCAAAAATAACAAAGGAGAACTCTTCAACAACACAAAAACAAAGCTCTAACCCCCTCAACAAGAGAGGAAGTTTCAATAAATAGATCAAAGGTAAGGGTGAGGATGATGTGGCTCCATGTAGGATGCCACATCACACATCCTCAAACCATCTCCCAAGGTCAACTCAAATCCCAAAACACCATAAATGGGTGGTTGGGTTGAATGAAAACCCTCTTCCACATTCAACCCTTTCCCATGTGCCTTAAGGCACAATTAAATGCAAAATGAGGAAAATGCACTCCAAAGTCATATTTCCCTTCCCAAAAAAATAAATAACCCCCTTTTTGGATTTCCAACCCATAGATATGGTTGGTAAGGGGTTTTGCGAAGTGTGGGACAAGTTTAACTTGTCCCACAAGTCCCCTAAAATTGCCCTCAATCTCAAATTCGAGATTCTAAGAGCATGGAGTGGTCAACACTCAAAGCCAAGCATTCAATACAAGAGGACACACAAGGCTCAAGGAGCCAACAATCAAAATTTATTACACCCACTTGACTTTCCCCAAGGCTTAAAAACTAAAACAAGATATTACATTAATCCAAATACACTTAACAAAAGTAATTTAACAAAAGGACTTCACAAAAGAATTCACCTACTAAATCAAGTAAAACAAGTAATAAAATTCTTACCCCCTTGGTCACATTAGAAAATTTCCCCCACATGGAAATTTTCTCAACACATAAAAGAATAAAGGCTAACACAATACAATTTACTAGTTGCCTTGACGACCAATGTTGTAACCACCCGACATTCTGTTGTGTTTGGTCCCCAATCCCCCTCATGGTTGTGATCATGCTGTGTTTCCTGCAAAATGTAAAATACCCTCTTCAGTCTTGCGGCCATGTCAAAATATCCAAAATAACCATATGCATGGAATTTATTAACTTCTATACGTAATTCAGGCAATCATTATTTCTAGGTCTAAATCACAACTTAACTATGCATTTCATCATTATCCAAAATTATAGTAATGTAAATTTAACAACTACATTCTACTCATCATGGCGAAGAAATCCAATGTTAGAACACATGCAATATATCCATATAAAAATAATATCAGTATCCAATAGTTTGTCCATGAGTCAGTGTAGATCATACTGAAAACAAAATCCAACCATAATCCAAATGCATCTAATCACAAAACATCATGCTAATCAACATAAGTATAAGCCATGTCCATATCTAAAGTCTGCATAACTCAAAATGATAATCAACTAAGTGTCGTAGGGAAGTGGGCATTACATCCCCCTCCCCTTAGACTAGACTTCCTCCTGGAAGTCACTGAAATAAGTGTGGAAACTGAGCTCGCAATGATGTAGCATCCTCCCAGGTAGCAGCAGTCTCATCGTATCTGTCCCATTGGACCCAAACCTGATCAATCTCTCTGCCGCGAAGGCTCAGAGTCCTGCGATCTAAAATGTGCACGGGCTCCACCATCACCTGCCCCTGATCCTGCACCTGCAATGCAGTCCAATCTAGTACATGAGAAGGATCAGAAACATATCTCCTAAGCACAGAAACGTGAAATACATCATGGACACGTGATAAGCTAGGTGGTAGTGCTAGACGATAGGCTAAGGGGCCGAGGCACTCCAAGATCTCAAAGGGACCCACAAATCTAGGAGCAAGCTTAGAACCTTTTCCATAATGGATAGGGCTTTTATGTGGCCTGACACGAAGAAACACCTTTGTGCCTACCTCAAAACTGCGATCTGTCCTATGTTGGTCTGCATACTTCTTCTGTCTATCCTGTGCCTCCTATAATCTCTGTCTGATTAGGGTAACCTGCTGCTCCATGTCCTGTAATAATGCTGGCCCAAGGGAAACCCTGTCCTCAATCCTATCCCAACTAAGAGGTGTCCTGCACTCTCTACCATATAATGCCTGAAAAGGAGCCATGCCTATAGAACTCTGAAAACTATTATTATAGGCAAACTCCACCAAATATAGATACTCCTCCCATCTCGACTGATGATCCATCACGTACATTCTGAGCATGTCTTCCAAAATCTGATTCACCCTCTCTGTCTGTCCATCTGTCTCAGGGTGATAAGCTGTACTGAAATTAATCCTCGTCCCGAGGGCATATTGCATGGTGGTCCAGAAATGGGAGGTGTACAAAGGGTCGCGGTCGTAAATGATCTTCCACGGAATCCCATGTAGTCTGACAATCTCATCAAGATATACTCGTGCTACTGCACTTGCCGTGTAAGTAGTCTTCACTGGAGAAAAGTGAGCTACCTTCGTCAATTTATCCACCGTGACCATGATGGCGTCATGGTGGTATCTCGACATCGGCAACCCAACAATGAAATCCATAGAAATGGTGTCCCACTTCCACTCCGGTATGGCGTGAGGATAGAGAAGGCCAGCTGGGTGCTGATGCTCGGCCTTCACCCTCTGGCACTCTAAACAACGGGATACAAATGAAGCTATGTCTCTCCGAAGTCCTCTCCAAAAGTACAGCTGTCTCAAGGTGGCGTGTATCTTCTTCACCCCGGGATGAGCTGAATACGGTGCACGATGAGCCTCTGTCAAAATGTCATGTCTCAAACTTCCATCTCTGGGAACATATATTCGACCTCTGTGTCTAAGAAGACCATCTGCCTCTAATGAGGATCCATCAAATCTCCCCTCAAGGGGTCTCTGAGACTCAATCTCTGCTCTGGCTGCAAGGTAGAAAGTATCCTGAGGAAGCTGCTGCAAGATCCTACTTCGCAAATCTGTGCCCACTGAGGTGGCCATAGCCACATGTCTCTGTCTACTCAAGGCATCTGCAACCACATTCTCCTTTCCTTTCACATGCTCTACCTCCATATCATACTCACAGAGTAGCTCCATCAAACACCGATGATGAGCATTGAGATTGGGCTGCGTGAAGAGGTGGCGAAGACTCAAGTGATCAGTCCTGAGGGTAAATCTCCGGCCAAGAAGAAAATGTCTCCATCGTACTAAGGCATGTACTACTACTGCAAGCTTGAGGTCATGGGTCAGATAATTGAGCTCATAATCTTTGAGTTTGCGAGACTCAAAGGCAACTACCCTACCCTCCTGCATTAGCACTCCTCCAATTCCTGCCAAGGAAGCATCTGTGCATACGAAAAACTCTCCATGAGGATCCGGCATTGCAAGGATAGGTGCTCTCGTAAGGCACTCCTTCAGTGTACTGAAGGCCTACTCACATTTATCTGTCCATACAAACTTCTTCCCTTTCTGCTGAAGAGAAGTGATGGGGTGCGCAATCCGAGAGAAGTCCTGAACAAACCTCCTGTAGTATCCTGCTAATCCCATGAAACTACGCACCTCGGTCACACTAGTGGGTGCTGGCCAATCCATGATGGCTCGAATCTTGGAAGGATCGACTGCGATACCTTCCCCAGAAATAACGTGGCCCAAATACTGCACCTCAGTCTGAAAGAACGCACACTTCTCCAAGTTCCCGTAAAGGCGCTGCTCGCGAAGACACTGAAGAACCTGGCGAAGGTGCTCCTCGTGCTCCTCACGTGTGCATGAGTAAATCAGAATGTCATCAAGGAAGATGAGCACGAAGCGATCAAGGAAGGTCCTGAATACCCCATTCATCAAACTCATAAACACTGCGGGGGCATTCGTCAAACCAAAAGGTACCACTGTGAACTCGTAGTGGCCATATCTCGTGCGGAAAGCTGTCTTGTGAATATCTGTCTCCGCAATCCTGAGCTAATGGTATCCTGACTTAAGGTCTATCTTGGAGAAAATGGTAGCCCCCTTCATCTGATCAAACAAATCATCAATGCGTGGAAGGGGGTAACGATTCTTGATCGTTACTTTATTCAGCTGACGGTAGTCAATGCACAACCGAAGAGATCCATCCTTCTTCTTTACGAAGATAACTGGTGCACCCCAAGGGGATACGCTAGGTCAGATTAGGCCTTTCTCCAGAAGGCCCTCCAGCTGCAACTTGAGCTCACATAACTCAGGAGTAGTCATCTGATAGGGTGCTCGTGAGATAGGCTCTGCGCCTGGAACTAGATCTATATGGAAGTCGATCTCACGTGGGGGAGGTAATCCTGGTAGCTCCCCTGGAAACACATCGGTGAACTCTGATAAGATGGGATGATCATCGAGGGAAGGTCCCCCTGACTCATCCTCTGATCTGTCACTAACTGTAACAGCATACAACTGGCAACCCCGTCGCACACACCGCTTAAGATGCATAGCGGAGATGGTGCGAATAGAGACGGGTCTCTTAACCCCTGATATCACTGACTCTACCCCAAGATCATCTATGCAAGCAATAGTCTTGTGGTAACAATCCACTCTAGCTCTGTGGGCGGACAACCAATCCATGCCTAAAATGATGCCATAAGATCCTAATGGAAGGATCCTAAGATCTGAAGTAGTGGTGAAGGGTCCCAAATCCACTACACACTCCTTGACTAAGGAGTCTACAGAAATCTTGGCTCCAGAAGCCATCTCTACGTCCCAACTACGGCCCTGCCTAACTGCCACCAGCCTACAACGCTCTACCAAAGATGGTGCAATGAAAGAATCAGAAGAACCAGAATCAAATAATATAGAGGTGGAAATACCTCCAACACTACCTGTCGTCTCAATCACAGTACTCTGATGCTCAGCCTGGCGGTTCTTGACCACTGCGTAGATCCGATGACTCCGTGCCATATCTCCAACAGTAGGCTCTGAGCTCTGTGTCTTACCCTTGGTAGGGTTAAGTGGGCAATCTCTCCAAATATGCCCAACGACTCCGCAACCATAACAGCCGCCTGATCCTCTCCAGTGGGAAGCGGCTCCAGCTGGTACTCTAGATGACTGAGATATAGATCCTGATGATCCGGCTATGGACTGCTGAGGTCTCTGCTGACGAGCTCCGACTGACTGAGCTCTCGATGCACCCTGTGTCCTGATGGGACCCCTAGGAGGAGGCCCCATACTACGTCCTCTCTGTGCATCGAATCTCTGAGGAGGTCGGTAAGGTGGGCGGGTCTGCTGCTGCTGCTGTGGTGGCCTAAATGAAGCCTGCCCTGAACTCTGTCCACCCCGTGGAGGAGGAACTGACCCCTTCGACCTACTATCCTGCATCTGCTGGATACGGCTCCGAACTCTATCTCTAGCCTGCTATGTCTTCCCCCGTGTCTCCTCTGCAATATAGGCCTTCTCCATGGCCTCTGCTAACGTCTGTGGGCAGTGAATGCGCACTGCGCTAGCTAAATCCAAGTTCAGGCCCCGGATGAACCTATGAATCCGTACCTGCTCATCCTGCATATAGTCGACGTACTGAAGTAGGTCCAGAAATCGACTCTCATACTCAGCTACTGTCATCGATCCCTGACGGAGGTCATGAAACTCATCTATCCGCTGCTGAATAAACCTCCTGGGTAAATACCTGCTCCTGAACCGCTCCTCAAACAGCTCCCAGGTAATCGTCTCTGAGTCGACATGGAGCTTCTGCTCCTCGGTCCTCCACCAGACTCCTGCTCCATCCTTCAGAAGATGGATCGCAACACGAGCTTTCGTGTTGCTACTACAAGGACAGAGCTTGAAGCATCCGCTCAAGCTCACCAACCAGGCCTCTGCCTGAAAACCACCTATATCTCCTGAATACTGAGATGGTCGCAGCTTCAGGATCTCCCTGATATGGTCTGCAGCCGATGTATGATGAATCCTAGGTCTCTCTGTATGCTCCTCCCTCTGTCTAGGGCTCCGAGACCTGTCCCTATGTCCTGAAATCCTGTCCCCATGTCCTCTCTGTGGTGACTCTGCCCTAGCCGACTCTGCACGGAAATTCTCTACTCTGTGCTCCTCGCTGTGTCGAGGGGATGCCTGGGCATCTACTGATGGCTCCAAACTATGTCTAGCAAGTCGTCCTCCCAAGGGCTCTCCGCGTATAGCGGCATTGACATCCTGAAGTGTCTGCAAAATCTGAGGCAGAAGGGCTGCTACGGCCTGCTCTGGCGGTGGTATGTCTAGGTCTATGTGAAGAGACCCCTCGCCCAATCCGCGCCTCCTGCACAGATCAAGGCGAGAGTTAGTTCACTGTACTAGGTCTTGTGCTAGTTTTCTAAATTTGTTGTTTACTATCATTATCAACATTATGGCTTTATATTTTAAAAAAAATAATGTTCTACACTAGTTAAGTGTTCCTGTTTCGCGTTTTCTGCGTGTGCCCAAGGGTCCCAGCTTCGAACCCCTGGCTCTGATACCAAAAATGTAACGCCGCGAAAAATGACGACGCCGACACAACGACGACATCGACAAAGACGACGCCGCAACAAACAAGCGACCCGAAAATGCGACAATTTTTTTTTTGAAATTTAAATTTTAGCAAGGTAGAGGTTCGTGCTTAATTTGTTTTATCCGCAAGTTTCGAGACCTGCTTGACCTTGGAAACAGATAAGCTCCAATCTTTTGCCTTGTATTCCGATAGCAAAAAATAAGAATCTATATGGTTGTCGCATTTCCAAATACTCGGGCTTTACTTCAAAATTTGCCATTTTTGACCCCTCCTTAATGGAAAACTTCGGGTTTCAGCATGGTGTTACAAGACTTCATAAGGGTATCTGGTCACTGATCCCGTATTCACATTATGATCCATTTTATAAGAAGGTAAAAGCGTCCAGGGTAAAGGTATGTATTATGGTTTTATTGATCTCTTTCTTTTGATATAGTTTAATGTATATCTGTTGAGGTATGTAGCATGGTTAATGCAAATATTGCTATTCTTGACGACCTTTTGGAAATCTCTTAACATATAATCATCAATATCTCTCCAAAGGAATTTGATACTTTTAATTTAGGGGATAAATATAAATAGATATATTATCAAAATCTATATTCAATTGGATCTATGCGCCTATCAACAAGGACATTAATATCCTCCAAATAAACCTTTTTTTTGTGTCTATTGAATTTCAAATTATATTTAAGTTATACAAATACATACATATGACCAAAATTTTTCACATAAACAATTCCCATACGCCTATATCTATATTGACAAATTTGAAATTTGTATTAAAGGAAGAAAAGTGAATACGGGGGGGCAAAAATAATATGTTTTCAACTATGCCAGAAACTTTTGGTAGGGGCGGTGGGTCGCATCACCCAACTGCCCACCATTACTGCCTCCTCTACTTGCGTGTGGACTTCTCCCAATGCTGGCCGCGTGCTTTCCTTGTTTTCTTTTTTTTTTATTCTATTAGATTTGCAAAACCTTTGTCTTACCAGTCGGCCTGCATGAAAGGACTGTTCTGAGCCGTGTCAAGAAGGAAAGTTAATATGGTAGTTGATAGGGGGAAGCTACGGTTGCATGAGGGGGGGCGTGCATCCACCGTCTAACCACCCTTGGCCGCGTGAGGAAACTGGAAGAGTGTGGGTATAGACACAGGTAGAAACAGCCGTGGTTTTCTCTCCTTTCTCCGCCCATGGCCGTGCCACAACCACAGTCCCCTTTCCCTTTTTTTTAAAACGGAGAACGCATTAACAAGGCACAGGTACAGGCGCCTAACTCTATTTGACTCTCCTCAGGCCACGGGCATGATACAAGAGGCAAGGAACAAAGGTAATGGCGCGTGCACAGCCCGGAAGAGGAGGCGCTCCAGCAGCAGGTTGTCCAACTATGTTGTTATCTGTACAGTATCGAAAGCATCCTCAACTCGGAGCTGTTTTTAAGTAAAAAAAAAAACTATGCATCCAGTCGATTAAGGGACAGGTTGTAGAGCCAGGCCCCTTTGGCATTCTAACTGCTGTTTCCCAGTCGAAGTCCGCTGCAAGACAGCCATGCTGCCCGCGGATAAGCGTGTGCAGAGAAAGAAAGACGAAGATACAGGTCGGTGCAAAGTAAATCAAGTTGTCTATCAGGCATGTTGAACAACACGTCTACCGGATGTTTTTTGTGTCACCGCTTATTTCCCTCCACGAAACGGGAGATCCTGAAAAACAATGAAGAGTGCGTGGAAGAATTTCGAGCGGGTAAACTAAACATAAATAAAGTCCAGGTTCTCAAGCGGTGCAGCTTGTGGGGAAGAACTCCTGGAGGTGATTTGTATTGTTACAGTCATAACAACTTTTAAAGTTTGCAAATAGAATGAAGGCCATCAAATTTGGGAAAATCGACTGTTCTTAAACTATTGTTTTTTTTTGAAGTTTACATATTTGTAAGAGTCTGTTCAGGATTGAATGTTTCTTCAAATTTTGTGTTTTCCCATTTCTGTATGGATGAATTTATCCATCAGAGTTTACCCCCCTCCCATTGTCACATTACACACACCAAAAACGTGAACTGGACTATTTCTATTGCCTGAACTTAAATGGTTTCCAGTCTATTGCAACACTATTGAAATAGGTGACCACAACCCGTCTTGTGCAAGCACTGCAACAGTTTAAAATGTTCGCTGTGCAATCATTTTTTACCATTTCAACAACAATATAGAATTAATTATGTCATGATATAAATAATATATACATAAAATATAACTAAAGTGGTATAAAAATTTATCTATACATCATTTATACAATACAGATGTTTTAGGAAACAAATATAAGATTTATACAAAGGATTAAATAAAACGATCTAGGAAGCAAAAGACATGTAAATGAGATGAGGGAAGTTTGAGCTTTTGATGTATATAATTAAGAATAAGTTATTATAATGAAAGGTATTTTTGTAAAATTTTCCAAACACCCTTCAAGAGGGTTCCAAAATTACTTTCAATGAGGTTTAAAGCAAGTACTACTATCATGTAAACTAGATTATCATTCTCAAGAGAGGTTCCAAGTCAAGTACTAAAGAGAATAGATAGATTGTCATGCTTTCAACTTTTGATTCCATCTATATTACATACTTATTATTGGAATTCAACAAAAACAATTTTCGTTCAATATTTGTTACAACACTTTCCAATAAATCTTAGAGCAAGAAATACTATCATTCCAATGCAACTTTTCTTAAAAGTCTTGTTTCACATATCCTACTTCATGTGGAAACCGATTTACAATGATAGAAGCTAAGGAAAACAAGGCAATATTACATTTCTTTCTCCACTCAAGGTGGTTAATTACATGATGTTTTAACATTGTCAACAACAAGATTCATGTGCTCCAAAGTGTTCTTCTTCCATGCTCCAAGTTCCATGAAGTTCAATCACAACCAAGATAGGGGGAGAGGCAACACTCTCCTCCCAACCAAATCTCAATGGAGAAGAGAAGCAATCTCCTCCATTGACCCCCGAGCCCCAAACACAACACAATGAAAGGGTGGTCTCCAACTCAAGGCAACAATACATGCTTCCACAATACAAGTTCTTCACAACATTCAAGCTAAAATAGAAGAACAAAGAGACACACAATAACATCAAACATTACACAACAAGGCTTGCATCCAAGCCAACAAGAGAAGGAACTATGGGAATATTTTCCTTATGCCTCCCAAATGAGATGAGATGCCCATCCAAAACCCTCCACAATAAAACACAAGCCCCTATAACTCTTATGCCTCCCTCAAGTACCCCTTTTTCCTCCCATACTCTTATGCCTCCCTCCTCTTATGGCTCCCTCAAAGACAAGGTAGAATGTAAACATTCCTACCCAAGATGGGCATCCCTCTCAAACTCCCTCCACAATATCCTAATCTACTCTTTTGCCTCCCTCATGAGTATTCCCATAGACCTCTCCTATACTACACAATAAGCATTCAAACCATTTTTCACAATACACCAAAGTAAACATGCATTTTTTCCACAATTTTAGCATAGAAGCAATAATAATATGAAAGCAAAAACAAAGGAGAGGGTTCCCTACCTCTCCATTGGAGAAGCCTAAACCAAGAAACTTGTCCAAGCTCCTTCCCAAATCAATCCAAGCATGCAAGTCCAAAAACTCTCTTTATCTCTTTCTCCCAATTCTTCTCTCTCAAAAATAACAAAGGAGAACTCTTCAACAACACAAAAACAAAGCTCTAACCCCCTCAACAAGAGAGGAAGTTTCAATAAATAGATCAAAGGTAAGGGTGAGGGTGATGTGGCTCCATGTAGGATGCCACATCACACATCCTCAAACCATCTCCCAAGGTCAACTCAAATCCCAAAACACCATAAATGGGTGGTTGGGTTGAATGACAACCCTCTTCCACATTCAACCCTTTCCCATGTGCCTTAAGGCACAATTAAATGCAAAATGAGGAAAATGCACTCCAAAGTCATATTTCCCTTCCCAAAACAATAAATAACCCCCTTTTTGGATTCCCAACCCATAGATATGGTTGGTAAGGGGTTTTGGGAAGTGTGGGACAAGTTTAACTTGTCCCACAAGTCCCCTAAAATTGCCCTCAATCTCAAATTCGAGATTCTAAGAGCATGGAGTGGTCAACACTCAAAACCAAGCATTCAATACAAGAGGACACACAAGGCTCAAGGAGCCAACAATCAAAATTTATTACACCCACTTGACTTTCCCCAAGGCTTAAAAACTAAAACAAGATATTACATTAATCCAAACACACTTAACAAAAGTAATTTAACAAAAGGACTTCACAAAAGAATTCACCTACTAAATCAAGTAAAACAAGTAATCAAATTCTTACCCCCTTGGTCACATTAGAAAATTTCCCCCACATGGAAATTTTCTCAACACATAAAAGAATAAAGGGTAACACAATACAATTTACTAGTTGCCTTGACGACCAATGTTGTAACCACCCGACATTCTGTTGTGTTTGGTCCCCAATCCCCCTCATGGTTGTGATCATGCTGTGTTTCCTGCAAAATGCAAAATACCCTCTTCGGCCTTGCGGCCATGTCAAAATATCCAAAATAACCATATGCATGGAATTTATTAACATCTATACGTAATTCAGGCAATCATTATTTCTAGGTCTAAATCACAACTTAACTATGCATTTCATCATTATCCAAAATTATAGTAATGTAAATTTAACAACTACATTCTACTCATCATGGCGAAGAAATCCAATGTTAGAACACATGTAATATATCCATATAAAAATAATATCAGTATCCAATAGTCTGTCCATGAGTCAGTGTAGATCATATTGAAAACAAAATCCAACCATAATCCAAATGCATTTAATCACAAAACATCATGCTAATCAACATAAGTATAAGCCATGTCCATATCTAAAGTCTGCATAACTCAAAATGATAATCAACTAAGTGTCGTAGGGAAGTGGGCATTACATTAACTTGCAGAAACTAAAATTTCACACTTTATGGTATTCAATAAAACATAATTAAAAATTAAAAATCAGATATTTACTAGACAAACATTAACATATTCTGAATTCTACTTGTTCAATTTTAATTTATGCTAAAAGGCAGCTAGTAGAAATATATAGTGCATTAAAAGTTAAAAGGAACACAATATAAAATTAAACCATATTAAATAAATAAGTACCAGTATTATGAAATATTTTTAAAAATAGTATCAAAATTTGTTACAGAAAAATATATCAAAGGTTCAAAACTCTTATATTTTTTCATATCTTCCCATATTTTGTAGATTGCATTCTAATCCACATCAGCTATATCAGGCCCATTAAGTGATACTCTCATCAATGCATCTAATGTGTCCAATCCCAAATTGCATATTTTGATGTCTTTGATAAGATTTTGTTTTGAAAATCCTCTTTCACATGCAATTGTGTGGGCTAGAATAGGAAGAATCGCTTGCCATAATATCATCATATTAGGATAAAGAGAGCACCAATTTTTTTTATGATGAAAAAATCTCCATGCTTCATTCATTGAGAAATTGTCACAATTTAAATTTAGTGAATCAAAAAAAGGATGAAACTTTTATCTAAAAGCTTTAGCATCAAATAATGGATCCAACTCAATTTGATCATTTGAATTGGTAAGCTATAAATCCATCTAATCAACGTTTTGAACTCTGATCTTGATCTCTACAGTCTTGCTGATAATAATTAGGACTGAATAGTTTAACAACATTGAAAAGAGGAATATTAGGGAATATTTCATTCAAGTAGTCTATAAGATCTTGAATGTAATCTTCATTGAGTTTCTTGCAGCTTTCTAATGTTCCATTAATAGGACGTTTCATTCTTTGTTTCCTTGTATCACTAGAACCAACCTCAACCTCAGGAATAAATACACATATTAAGTTATGTTTATGACTAATTATACCATCCTTTTCCATGATTTCAATAAACCCATCTGAAGTGTTAGCTAAGAATTTTGAAAGATATGTTTTTCCTTCAATAAATGTATCTCTCCTCATGAACCATCTTGTTAAACTAGTGATGGTTACCTCTAGAGACATGCCAAGAATAGTGATATCTATGTTATCTTCTTGAAATATATTTTTTCAATATATTTAAAACCACCTAAAACATCTACAAGAATATGGAAACAGAACTACACTAAATAATTTTTTGTCTTCTCATACCAAGATGAGTTGCTCCTTTAATTTTTCCATAAAGTAACGAAGTTAATTCATTATTTATTTTTGGAGAGTTTTGTACCCATGAACAGACCTTATTTGCAATATTTTCCTCATATAACAATTCAGGCACCCTCTTTGAAGCATTTGCTGCTGCCAGTGACTCTCGATGAGCTACACAATGAGTTGTGATAAGGTTTGGAACATCTCTTTTTAAATACGAAATAAACTCATTTTCATTTCCTATCATCATTGAAGCCCCATCTATAGAAACAACTATCAATTTTTTCATTGAAATATCTCTCTATCACTTATTACCGCAATCACATTTTCATAAATAGTTTTCCCTTTTCCATTAGCCACATTCTGAAGTATCATAAACTGGGAAGTCGATGGTCCAACCCCTTTTGACTCTAAATACGTAGCATAGATAACAAGATGTTGTTCAAGGCTATGATATGTACTTTCATCCAACATTAGAGAAAAGAAAGGGTTGTCACACATATTTTCAACTTGCATCTTTTCAAGATATTTTGAAATACAAAATAATAATTCATTTGTAGCAAAACGATTTGTATATGAAGCACATGCCAAGGAATTTGGAATGTGATGTGTTTCTAGATATTGTAGAAACTTGCAAATTTTTTCATATTTAGATAGTGAAAAATATTCTTGACAAAAAAAATATGTTGTTTTCATTGTAGTGAGAACTCTTTCTTTATTGTTGTCTTTAATTTATGCAACATGCTCTAGATTAGACTTTTCATTTTTATCCTTAGCACTTACCCATGCTGCAACAACTTCCTTATGTGAAACAAATTTCTGATGAGTTTTTAATAGCATCCTTTTATATTGTAGTGCAGCCATTCCCCATACCCCATGGTTGAACCTTTCAATAATTCACACAATAGTCACACTTCATAAACTTTTTTATCATTTTGCTCAAAATAACCTAACCATTGAAATTTATCTAACCATTCATGGTGAAACTTTCTTTTTTTCAGCACTTTCCTTTTTGTTGCTAGCCTCTTCAACAAATTGATCCTCTAATGAGTCAAAAAGAGGTTCCAAATATTTCATAATACATTTCCCCTCAACTTAGGATCTCTATTTTTATTATGTTTCTCCTCCAAATGAATATTTGAGTGAGTGTTTGAAATCAATTGTCTTTCAAAACCATATATGTCATGAATAGTAAGCTGATATTTTCTCTTATGTGACATTATAAAATTTCTCCAAGACAGGAAAGAGAGTTGTCTACTTTTCAAACATGAATTCCACACGTTCTAACAATCCCAAAACTCTCTTAGGTTAATCTGCAGATTATTTTGTAGAAACCTTTCATATTAACATTAATAAGTTGCAATACAAATTGTTCTTTCTTACATTACAACATGAAAAAAATAACATAAATGATATCTAAACCCTACATGATTAAGAAATGTGAGAATTCTTCCTAATTCAAACATTGAAATATGAAAAAGCAAATGAAACTTATACATAATGCATATGGCATTTATTGGTTAAATATTTTTAAAGTTGAGATAAAAAAATTAAATATATTAATACATTGGTAGACCTCCTTAAACAAGTATTACAAACACAATAAATTAAAAAAAAAGCCACATCAATGGTTTCAGTCGAAAATATCAGTAGCACACAATGGATTTTAGTTATTACATTGACTACTTAAAATTTTAATGCTACTTGGAGATGAAAATAAAATACTAGTAATGAAGATGAGAATAGAAAATTTGAAAACAAACATGACAAAGAAATAACCGTAAACATGTGAAATTCTTATTGGTGGATTTGAATGGACCAACAAAAGGAATCAATGTAGATGGGAAAATATATTAAAAGTACCAATGATATATTGATAGGGACATTGATATATTAAAATTACCAATGACACATTGACTTTGCACAATAGAACAATGGTGGGCATGGGTGAAGGAAGGATGTGTTGATAAAACATGACTAGTAATACATTGATCAGGTGGAGATTACTTGTAGTTAACCTGCCACATTCCATTGTAGAGGAGTGATATTGCCTTGCAATGTTGTAGGAAATGGTTATTATATGATGGAAAACATCAGGATTTCAGACATAAAAAACCTATCACCCATTTTCATTTACAACACCAGCAAAAAGCATAAACTTAAGGATTTTGGACATAAAACCCCATCACCTAGTTGCATTTACAACACCAACAAAATGCATCCATGTAGATGGGAAAATATATTAAAAGTACCATTTTCAGTGCCTATGAGTACAGAACCATTTGACATCGTAGACTGCAGCTCGGATTATTATATTCTGAAGAAATAATTCCGAACCTCCTCTAACACTTGTTTACCCTTAATGCTGCTCACTTTCCTCTTTACACATGAGAAAATTATGTATCCACACAGTAGAACCTCAACCCACTAAAATATGTCACTGACACATAAGCAAAAAGAAACACAGGAGATTTAGAGAAACTTGAAAGGAACATGTGAAATTCTAATAATCTATTATCTAGATTCCATGTGAATGCTACAAAAACTACTTTTCGTAAACAGTAAACCACTAGTCACCACCACTATATTTTGATTGGGAGCAGGAGACTAGGAGTGAGACTCAAGAAAGATCATGAATAAATGCAAAGACATGAAATAAATACAACAACAATCACTTTTCAAATCCATATTCATATTTTGAATTAAAAAATTAAAAACCTACTGCACAACCTGTAAAGGTTTATTTAAGAACAAAAATCAAAATCCAAGTTGGACTTTCTCGACTCTTGGTCATTTATTAATAGAATTAAACACTAACAAACTTGACGATTGAGCAAGATTGTAGAATGTAAATTTTATGGTTTTTTTAAAAAAAAAAAGTAAATAAAAGGTTTTCCCTAACAAAAAGCCATAAAAATGTTTGTAAGTGCCAAAATTCCTAGGACGGGTGCCAAATATCTTTCCTTTTGGCCGCTCTATCTATATATGGTGTGGGTTCAGGGAAATTTGATTCGAATTCACCTTGGCAGTCCACAACCTAGATAATAACAAGCAATCAATGGGTGGTGGGTTATTAACTGCCCTATCTATACCACCTTCTCTTGCCCGTATATATCTAGAATAGAAGGAAGGAAGGAAGGAAGGGGTAGGGTGGTCTTGGAGCATAACATATACCCCATATAGAGATAGGGAAGAGAGGGCCCCTCTCTCATGGCCCGTCGTCCATCTGTATATAGATAGGGGCCCTCCTTAAACCTCGTGTGTGTGTGTGTGTGTGTGTGTGTGTGTGTGTGTGTGTGTGTGTGTGTGTGTGTGTGTGTGTGTGTGTGTGTGTGTGTGTGTGTGTTGCACACATATAATCATGCAACATACAAAGGTGAATGATGGAGAGGCTAAGAAAATTTCACCAATGATGCTAGTTTCCATGAAGAAGGGGTGTATTCACGATAAGAGGTCATTGAATTTATGTATTCATAACAACTCCTTCATCACCCCCTACAGATAGGGAATCTTATGATGTCTATATTCTTTAACTTATTTCTCAAGTGTTATTGTAAATTTTCTTCGTCTAGAATTCAAAAAGCTCTTTCATGGCTTAGTATTAAATAGTAGAAAGAACTAAATTGCTTGACATAATTGAATTGTGAAGGTGCGTGCTATTGTAGGATCTCATGATGAGAAATCCCATGTTTGTGCAATCTTGTTTAAAAGTAGAAGGGGGAAAGTATGCATTCATAACATCCATGGTGGCATAATAGGAGGCACAATTATAGTGTTGTATCTATCCTACGTAGAATATATGTGGAAACATAAACCTAAGAACCTTGACACCACAATTGCCAAATTTTTTGATGTGGTGGGAAACACTAATAGCATAGGGATGTTGATGATAATGCTCTTTCTAACAATAATACACAAAATAGAGGATAGAGATGGAGCAACACACGTGCAATGAAGTTCCCTCTCACTACTTAACATATGGGTTGATTGGTTGTAGGTTAAGGTTGTTTGTTTCCTTGCTACCTAACACAAATATGGCTCTTGCACTGTTGAGCCCCTAAGAAGACCAAGTACTTGAGGCGCGAAGGGTTTTTTCGCATGCCAACAAGGAGCAAAAGCTTATGCTAAAGTAAGTTTAGGAAGAGTGCGGAGGTTCGTGACCAAGAAAAATAGGCTTTGAAATTAGCTTCATTTTGGACCACAGTCAGAGTTTTAATGAGGAACACATGAAGATACAACCAGGATTGATTATTGATAAGGCTAAAGCATGGACACTTGCAGCCCAAGAAAATAATACTTTAGGATATGATTATCATGTTAGGATTAAGATCTGTACATTGGAGTTAGTTATGGTTTAGCTGTCATTTGCGTGTTTAGGATAATTGAGTATGGCAGGGCATGATGACATTTGGCATGTGGTCTGCTCTTGAGTGATGAATGGGTGGTGAAGGGAAGATTCCCACCACTCTCTTGATATGTATTGATTTGCACGGTAAGGGGACAGAGGAGAGAGTTAAGAGAGAGAGATGCATGAGAATTCTTCTTGAGAAGAGTGATTGTAGGATAGAATACTATTCTATTGACGTATCTGGTTTGTTTATGGATCTTGTGATGTATTTGGCTACTGTAACAATAATGGATTAATATAATGGTGTTTGTTCTGAATATCATTGTTTATGGATCTGAATTTATATATTCTTTATTAATTCATGGTTTGGATCTGATTCCTACTTATTATTCTTGATGTTCATAGTCATGATATTATTCATCTATGTTTGGTTCTAGTTCATTATTCTTGTTATAGGATGTATGCATTTACTATTGTGTACTAATTTTTTGTTCATGGTAACATTCTAGACAAAGCTCACATAGAAGAGGGGCATGTCACCTTTGCACACTTCGGGTGATCACCCAATTTAGGTTGGGTGATATGCTAACGCACGTGGGAATTAAAGGGTTGGGAAAAGTGACTACATCTTGGTTTTATTGGTGGGACCTCTTTTGAAATTGTTCCAAGAATGGTGTGTAATGGTAGAACGTTTAGCCTTGGGCAACATGGAGACTTTTCTTAGGAACATGGAGGATGAGTTTGTACAGAGATTCAACACCGTGCCTGAGTTTGATACACGTACATGGGTAGAGAAGCATCTATATTATGAGATCTATGAGATGTTCTTTTGCTAGTTTTCATTAGAACTGTATGAATGGTTGTCAACATATGCATCGAGAAAGAGTTGGTATTATCGACCTTGTGTTTAGACCCAAGAAGATTATCAGCAGCTACATGTTGTTGATCATTGGTGGAGTGGTGTGTTGATTAGATACACATTAGAATACATGGTTTCTACTTATTCTTTCCCAGAGGTTACTGAGTTCAAGTTCTTGGGAGAGCCAAGAGGATCTTTCTTGCATGTTTTACCATTAGCCCTTAAGATGTTGATCATCACTTTGAGTTTATAAGTGTTTCCTATGGCTAGCTAAACTCCCACTAGGTTCGTGGTGCAGAACCGAGTGTGGCAAGAAATAGTAAATTCTATGGCAGAAGTGGAGAGAGGAAAGACAACTCAAGTATAATGAAACATGAGAGAGGGAATTGATGAAACGACGTGAGATTACATGAGTGATGGATGTATGTAGGCTAACATTGCAAGAAGGATTTTAGGTTCATGTAGAGGACGTGGAACCTAAGAAGTCTATGCTACCCCATCTTGGCAAGCATGGAAGGAGAGCCCCCTCAGCTTCTAATGAGAGATTTTGGTATGAAGAAAGGAGACATGTCGTAGGCATGTATTTGAACCCACCTAGTGACCTAACCCTTGCACTTCATTTTCCAATTCCCGAGACAACTATTTCTAGTCCGATTGGTGTTGGTGTTGGTAAGAGAACAACATCAAGTAGATATCATTTTTCATTAAATTCATTTATGGCCACATAGACATTTCCGGTGTTTGGTGGTATTCTATTAGTTGTTTCATTTAGATAAGGTGTGGACGTACAGAACATGGGTATCACATCTAGAAGTATTTCAAATTCACATACTGTTGGAGCTTAGTTTAACACAACGGTGGGAACACAGAGTAACATTAATTAAGGCCATGTACCTATTATAGGAAGAGGATCTGGTGGATCTGGAGGGTCAGGAGTTAGTGGAACTAGTGGACCTGGTGGTGGAGGAAACACATGAGGGACTTATGGTTTTGGATCTAGTGGGCAAGTATCAAAACCCCATTAGCAGGTATTTTATGAGATGTCTCTTCATTTTCCTTATTATAAAGGTGTTGAGGATGTTGTAGAGCATGTACACAAGTGTGAATTATTATGGTGTGCTAAGGGGCTCACTACCCCTGAGGGGAAGAGGAGCTAATTTACAGATATGTTGCAGGAGCATGCACATAGCTAGTACCGAAAGTATGACCCACATTAGATAGCGGTGGATTATAAAGTGTTGCATGATACCTTCTTGGTGGAATTTTATATTACTAAATTTGAGAAAAATAGCATCAACGCACTCAAGGAGATTCAACAAGGTATGGAAGAGAGAGTGTGGGAGTATGATGTGTGTTGTAAGAATCTTTTTACAAAGTTATCTTATGATATACATCCCTCTCAACATGCTCAATGGTTCGTTAGAGGCTTGATAACACATTTCATATGAGTGCTTTCACATAAGACTTTCATAGATCTACGTGAGGCCTTGGAGGATGCTTTTCACGCTGAGGTCATTAAAAGCATTGATACTAGGGTAAGTCCCTTTTAGGAGGCACATATTGCTTCCATGGAAAAGTAACTTGAAAAATTATCTGTGAATTCAACACATGAGACTTGCGACAGAATTTGGTGTAAAAATTATGAAGTAGAACGACACACCAAGGATAGTTTCCCTCGAAGGTCAATGTGCACCATGTCGTTACATTGTGAAATATGTCACGGGGATCATGATTCAAGTATATTCCCATTGTTACAACATTTAGTCCATAAGAATGTGTCTTGTTATTGTAAGATGTGTACTTCTATTAATCATGATACTAAATATTTCAAGTTGATAGACCAGATTAATGATTTAATTGATATTGGTGTGCACCAGACTAGCATTGTGAATAGTTCTAAAAATGAGGGGTGTTAGCATGAAGGGTGTGAAGATGGCAGAGAAAGGGGGGAGAAGTTTTCACAGAGGATTCAGAGGCTTGTAGTGGTCATGACAGAGGAAGGAGTGACTCCCCCCTGGAACTTATTTCAATTGTGGATCTAAGGATCACTACAAGCATGAATACCCAAATTTTCTGCAATGCTCGTGGTCTAGGAAGAAACATAAGTATGAGGAGTGCCCTAATTTTTTATGATCACATGAGCCAAAATCAGAAAAAGGAAAAGGGCATAGGAATAGATAGTGTAAAGAACACTAAGCTTATGTTCATGCCTAAGGTATCACCTAATCATGAGTTAGAATGTGTATTAGTAACTACATGCATTTAAATTGTGCATGCCACAAAAGTACCAAAGCAGAGGCCTCTCATTACAAGGGAAGAATTATTTCATGGAAATTACCTTGATTTGAGTTATCAGAAGGAGGTTTACCAAGAGACTATGGAGGTTATTAGGATCTTGAAAGGAGATATTCAATATTTGAAAGAGCAGTCACAGAAGTTAGAGCTAGTGAAGAATGCTGAGATCCCTCAGAAGGACGTTGATGATGTCAAAGAGATATGTAAAATGCTATGCTATGAAAATATCATTCCCATGTTAGGAGAGTTTTTGAGAGGAAAGATACCATGCATTGGAAGTGAGCGTGGGAGGCAGGTCTTGCATGATAATTTGCACCCGCATAGTCTTGATTACGACAAGGAAATCACGTTGAATGTGGTAGTTTATAGATGGCTCCTGAGAAACATACTAACTGACACATGTGTAGAGGTTAATGTCCTTACTCTGGATGCATGGAATCAAATTGGGAGACCACCATTACAGCCATCCTCAAATGTGTTGTACATGGCGAATATGACTAAAGCTACCCCCATCGGAGTTTTGAAGAATGCTTCCATAACCATTCAAGGGGCTAAGTTCATTGGGGATTTTGAATTCTTAGTACTTGCTGAGGAAGATAGTTTTCCAGCATGAATTGGACATCCTTGGTCTTATGCGAATAATATTTGTTGATTTGCACTTCAACAAAGGATACATCAATTTTGAGAACAAGAAGGAATGCGTAATTATTCCACTAACATATGTGAGGTCTAAACCTAATGTAGATCCTTTTGGAAAGGAGTACAAGGATAAAATTTATGTGCGCACCATTAGAGACCCAGATGTTATTGAACCATCGAGAGGAAGAAGTCATTCAGTAGGATGATGCTCATTCTATGAGTGATACAACTAGAATTACATGTGATAATAGGAAGCATGGGACTTATGAGTTTGTTGGTAGAGAATTGAATGTCACTATGACTCGAGTTGTCAAGGTGTTTTTGGTTAGGTGTCTGAGAGGAAGACAGTTACCTGCTATGGAAATCTAGTGGACCTGTGAAGTAGAATGGAGGAATATGCTTGTTTATAGCTTGTGTGGAATAACCACATGGTGGTGGACGACTCATCGAGGTAATATTATAGAATGGCGTGAAGTGAGAATCACATACTTTATTAGATTTCTCCAAAATAATGCACCTTCAAAGATATACAACTACCATGGGAAGGAATTTGTCTCATACCACATTCAAAAATGTGAGAAATCCTGGACAAAAGGCCTAGAAAATTTAACCCCTTCACTCTCGGTGCATAAGTTTTATTCCACATTTTAAGGTTGTGCATGTACATGGTATATTTATTCATAGTTACATCGTCAAACATGAAATTGGAAGGAGTTGATGGCAAGCATTATTCATAATTTTGAGTACCTTTCTTCTAAACCATCAGTGAATGAGGATTTTCAAGTAGTCAAGTGCCTTACTCTGGGAGATAGTGCCAAAGATGAGGACCTCATCCTAGATTTTCTAGGGGAACCTGATTTGGAGGCACACGTTGGAGAAGAAGAAACGAATGAAGTACAACTTGAGAGAACTTTCCTAGAAAAAGAGAAAGGAAAAATGGGGCACCTAATAGATAATGAGGAAGTATATAACCTCAATTTTGATCATACAAAGGGTATGCATGAGGCAGAACCAAAAGAATCAATCATTGGTGATTACTGGATAGACCAAGAAGTTTTGAAGATAATTGAGTTGTTGCACAAATTACATGATTTGTTCCCAAGTGGATACCATGAATTGAAAGGAGTTTGTCACTTATTGGGAGATGAAAATTAAGTCAAAGAAAGTTGTATGCCCGATTATGAAGAGACCTTATAAGATGAATCCTAATCTATGCGTGAAGGTGAAAGAAGAGATTGATATAATGTTGGAATCGGGGATCATTAAGGCCATTGAAGAGTCTGAATGGGTTAGCCTAATGGTGATTAGTATCAAGAAATATGGGAGGATAAGGATCTATGTGGAATATAGAGATTTGAATGTTGCGTGTGTTATAGATCCTTTTCTAATGCCTTTTACTAAGGAAATCTTGGAGAGTGTAACAGGGTGCAAATTCTACTCTTTTACAAATGGATTCTCAAGGTATCACCAGGTAAGGATTACAAAAGAAGACCAAGAGAAGACTACATTTACCACTAAATGGGGAAGTTTTTCTTACATTGTTATGCCCTTTGGACTTAAGAATGTGCCTATTGTATTTTTGTGCATTGTGGTGAAAACATTTCAAGACATTATTCATAAGTTTCTACAAGTCTACCTAGATGATTGGATAGTGTATGGAATGGTTAAAGATCATTCTAAAAACTTGATATTGTTGTTTGAAAGGTGTAGATCGTTAAGTATCTCTCTAAACATTAAAAAATATGTCTTTTTTACTCCTTTTGGCACATTGGTAGGTCATATTATTTGTAAGGAAGGTTTATTGATGGACCCTTCCAAAGTTGCAGTTATTTTGGGTATGGAGGATCCTAAAAATTAAAGTGCATTGCGTGGATTTTTTGGGCATATGGGTTACTACAAAAAATTCATCAAAGGCTATGTCAAGATTTCCACGCCTTTGGAAGAACTATTGAGGCATAAGGGGAAATTTCACTGGGGTGAGGTGTAACAGGTGGCTTTTGATATGTTGAAGGAGAAGCTTACCATTGCACCTATCTTGCGCTTTCCCTCTTAGGAAAATCCCTTTCATGTGCATGTAGATGTGTCAAGAATGGCAATTGGAGCAGTTCTAGCATATCTTGGAGAAGGGATTTCTTATCACCCTTTGTGTTTTGTAAGTAGAAATTTAACTCCAGCTGAGCAGAATTACACAACAACAAAGCACAAAGTGTTGTCTATGATTTATGCACTACATAAGTTTAGGCAGAGTACTTGTTGGCTACTCCATTTATCTTTTACATAGATCAAATATAACTTAAGTATTTAGTAAAAAAGCTTGTTTTTCAAGGGCGCATATACTATTGGATCTTGCTATTTCAAAAGTTTGAATTTTCATTCGTAGTAAAACTAGAAAAGAGAAATTCAGGAACTGAACATATTTCAAGAATTACTTTGGGTGAGGACGTGCAGAGCATTAAAGACACAATGTTGGATGCATAGTTGTTCATATTACAATGTGCACCCTTTGATTTGGATGATATTGCGATATTTTTACGAATAGGTGTGGCCCCTGATGGAATGAAGAGTATAGAAAGAAAATAACTTGCCATTTGTCTTGTGTTTTATATATTGATCAGTGAAGATCTATAAAAACTTTCTTGGGATGAGATTTTTCACCAATGTTTACTTGAACATGGGTGCATGGGTATTATGGAGAAAAATCATGGAGGGATTGCTGGTGGACACTATACAGGGCGAGCCATCATGTGCAAGATTTTGATTGTTCGCTTGTGGTGGGAAACATTGTACAAGGATTACTAAGAATATGCCAAAGGATGTGATCATTGTTAGCGCATTGGGAAGCCTAGGAACAAAGATGAAATGTCGTTAATGCCTATATCAAGTGCAAAACCTTTTGAAAAATGGAAAATAGACTTCATGGGCCCTATTTCCCCACTGACCGGCAAGTTTGGGTCACACTACATCATTACTTGTACATATTATCTTACAAAGTGGGAAAAAGAAGTGCGTACGAAGGATTGCATTGCAACTACTACAACAAAGGTTACTTTTGGGATAATATCATAAGTAGGTATGAATTTCCATTGAATTTAACGAGTGATAGGGGTACTCATTTCATGAATGATATTGTTAGAATATAATTGGAAGAATTTATCATTTTGCATTAGAAGACTACACCCTATCACCCACAAGTTAATGGAACCATTGAAGATTTCAACAAGATTTTGAGCCGCACATTGACAAAGATTTGTAATGTTGGAAGGAAGGATTGGGATGATAATGTTTCTATTGTACTTTGGTCATATAGAACAACCTATAAGAGCTTGAAAAAAGAAACACCCTTTAAGTTGGTGTTTGGCTCAGAGGTTGTTTTATCAGTTGAGTTTACGTTACTATTATCCCAAATTCACCCCCCAGAAAATTTGGTCAAGAAAAGTCCTGCACATAAGGAAATTATGAAGGAAACGACTCAGACACATGAGCTCACATTCCAGGATGAAAAAAACAAGGTTACAGGGAGACTTTACAATGGAGTGGCGGGGCCTACGAAGGATAAAACGACCCTGTGCAGTAAGAAAGAAAAGAAGCAGTGAAGTTTCAAGGTCTTTAGGCTCAAAAAAGTTCAGAGCGAGTCCAAAATCGACTAAGTATGGAGGAAACAGTGGAGGCCGACAAGTGTCAACTCTATGTTCCTCCAAAGGTAAACTTTGAGCTGGGATTTCAAGTAAGCACGGTGCCTCCATGTTTCCAACCTCAGAAAGGGGCAGACTCAGTTGAATAGTTAATGTATGGGGCAGGCCGGCGGAAGCTACCAACTATCTAAGTGGCGTTGACTTAAGGATTGAAGAGAGAGAAGGTTTCCAAATGAGTGTCAGGCTGCCACGTGGTCCTAGTAGGTGAAAATGGAGAAACATCTTCGGGCCTTTAATGCAGGATCTTCTTGCTCTTCAACTACCATATCTGATTCGATTCGATCTGTTGGGGAACCAAAAGTGACATATTGTGGGAGCATTTACAGAAGGCATTTATATTCAGTGGTTGAAATTTCAAAGTGGGATTCGATGCGTATCTCATGGTGGTTTGAGCAGGATTCAATTTTTCCCTCTTCTCTCTCTCATGTTCTTTCTATAATATATTGTAACACTTCTCATTTTGGAAAGAGAGACATTATGGGCATAGAGAAACTCTATCAAATTTGTTTCTCGATGCCATTTTTGAGCAGTGAACCTTCTCCTATGCTTGGGAAATGTATTTGTGCCTCTATTCAAAAAATGTTATGGTCTGTGCACCTTCTAGAGAAATAAAAACATGTTTTTGTGGTGTTCTTCAACCCTTTACATCATTTTGTTGTTTCTCCATGCCTCTCCCTTCCAGATTTGTTTTTCTGTGCATGTATTTCACATGTACAGGTGCAGGATGCTGTGTTTCATGGATTTTAATGGAAAATTTGAAAATCTGGGTCATGTTACTTCTGTCTGACCTCCCTTATCTCCATTTTTTCTATTTCTTTCTCCCTCAACAGAATATCTCACTTCCTTTGCTGTTGTATCACCTCTTTAGTGTAGGCTCTATTTTTTCCCTCTTTCTCTCTCCTTGGTTCATTGGAATGGTTAGATTAGGTTAGATTTAGTTTTCCTACACTGGAGTACAGCTCGTGGCAGGTAGTTTAGGAATAGGAACCAACCTTTAATCTGGAGAGCTTTCCCACTTTTGCAAGGTCCCACACCTTGGAGAAAGTTAAATGTTAGGCAATCACACCAGATGATTCTGCCTTAGAAAAGTTTATTTTTAGAACTCATTTGGCGGTGTTGTGATTTCACACTAACATTTTTGGCACGCCTGGTGGGACCAAGAGGTCTTCATTTCATTTCATCAATTTGATGTGTTCTTGGTGAGATTCAGCCTTTAGAGGAACATTCAAAGCACATCTTGCGACTCCATCTGGTCAAGAACCCATCCTATGAGTTGCAGACTTTTTTCCATCCATTTCCACTCGTTTCAACCATTTTATTCTTCCATCTCTTTCATTTTCTCCCATTCCATGAGGTTGTGCAATCATGACTTCATTCCCTTCATGGAACTCACACTTGTAGCAACAACAGTACATTCCACCTCCAATGGTTTTCACAACTCCTCCAAATCAACATTATAATTAGATCCAAGATCATTATGCTTACCTATATGAGTAGAGTCAAAATTAGTTTAACCATATAGCTTATCAAGAACAAGGGGATCCATACAATGGTGACAGATATGTGGAGAATGTTGGTTTATTGGAAAAAAAATCAAAAAATGGAGGCTAGCATGGTTCCGTTAAGGGGCATAGCACAAATGAAGGCATTCAAGATTGGTTGCAGGGTACCTTGTCCGTGGGAAGGCCCTTTTCCAAGACATTATAGCTCTTAGGAGAAGCTAGACTTCATGGTTGAAATGCTTCCTCAACTTTCACAGTGGATTGAGGACATTGAAGCTTATAAGAAAAGTGCGAGATAACCTTGTCAATGGGTAATTCAATCACCAACTCCCTATCTTTCATTGTCTCTTCCTCAATCTTTATTATTTCAGCAGAGGCAAGAGTCAAGCCCCTCACTTGCTGCCATAAGTGTTGATTTCATTTCTCCATCTCCTAGTCTTCCACCTCATCTTAGTTCTTCTGTCCTTTTCCCTTCCAAACAGTCATCCCCTCCAAACAAATAAGAAGTTGCACCTCCCTTCCCACCACAAACAATTGCAAAGATGGTTGAACCCCAGCCTGCTGCTCCTCTTGCTTTCCTAAGCCCATGTTGGGAAGAGACTCAATAATCAAGTAAAGGAGAACATCAAGAAGAGGATCCCAATAGAAAAGAAATGACAGACAATATGAAGAGTTGGGCGCCAAATTTGGGTTTACAAAGATCCCCTTGATGGTCAAGCCAATAGAGGAGGTCAAGATTGAAGAACCAGTGGTGGCTGAGGCTGAGTTTATGGCATAAGAAGAGCAAGAACAAGAGGAAGAACAATCAGTCCCAAGCCCCATTGAAGAGGAGCAGTTGGGAGAGATCAAATTAGTGGTGAGGCCACTCAATGAAGAAGGCATCATTGAAGTTTTTTTTCTTTCATTTCAAGGGCCTGATTTGATTGATGAACCCATGATGGAGGAGGACCATACAATTTCAGAGGCTCTAAGTTTGGAGTAGGCTATAGGGGAACCTTATGTTCTTCCTCCCACTTCACCCCCTTCAAGCTCTGATATTGAAGAAAATTTTGATCTTTCAAACTTCATGTTTGAGGAAGAGAGAAACCATGGAGAGCAAGTTACAGATCAAGAGGATGCCATGAAGGAGGTAGAGCACTTGCAACAAGACAACAAGGAGGTAGACTGTCTATCAGACTTGAGAGATTTCTTTGATGACGAGGAGCCCATGGAGATTACATCATTTTCTCCTCAATCCATCTTCCACACACATGAACCTGCTACCATGAAGGAGAATATTCAAGTGCAAAAGCCTGCACTCCATAATGGTCCTCTGGAACCAAGTATGGAAGATCTTGATCTTCCATGTTCTTCAAAAGAGGAGGAAGGAAAAAGACAAGAGGATTTCATCATCTCTCTCACACCATCCACCCAAGAAGGTCCACAAGAAGACTCCATTTTTGGAGTTAAATTTCAAAGCAATGGGTAAAATTCAAGGACTAGACCTTTCCCAATTATGTACTTGGCTTCATTAGAGCCAAGGGAGAAGCTGAAACCAGTCGTGCCCACTCAGGGCATGAGGATGAGCATCTAAATACCAACCTCTAACTAAATCCTTGAAAATGTGCCTCTGTTTACGTTTTATAGAAGAAATGTGAGAAGAGAAGAAAAAACGTGGGATTTGTTCCAACCGCCTTTAAAAATGTGTTTTAATTCTTCATTTTTTGATGGGATTGATGCAAAATCTCATATTTCTATGTATCTACTTCGCAGACCAAAGAAAATGACTCATACATCATTAAATCTGGTAGTTGAATTGGTTTTTTTTTGTCTTTTCTGTCCCAACACACTTTTGAAATTTTCTCCCACAAATCTTCACCAAAATGCAAAATTAAAGATTCCATGATTAAGAGAATCTCTAGATCTTTCTATTGGTACCAAGATTGTAGAAAATGGAGCTCTGGATCAAAAGATATGGCCCTCTGAGTATTTCCTTTACGTTTTCTACTAAAATTGGCTCGGGTAAATTTTACACATTTCCCCGGAAAATACGTTGATGACATGGCATCCATTGGGGTCAGTGGAGGTAGGGGCTCCTTTTTTTACCTTCCGACAACCCACATCCCCACCTAAGATTTTGACGGGACCATAGGTCGCATTTCGATTTTATGCCTTTTGGAAGAAAAGGCAATTTTTTACTTTTTTCTCCGATGCCCCGACGGTTCGAGTTCCTTTGGCAAAATATCCTCCCAAGCTCCGCAAGTCCACCTTGGGAAAATTTTCCCTTCTAACTCGGTTGAGCCATAATGCAAAAAATATGAGTTAGAAAGAGTTCTTTACCTTTCTGGAAAGGGGAAGAAATTCTCTATTTGATGGAGCAATTTCAAGAATTCCTTGAGTGCTTGAAACTTGTAAAATTCTGACTGAAGCACAAAATGGAGGTAAGTTAACCCAAAATAAGAGGGAGCTTATTTTGGTTAACAGTTAGTAAAGTGTAGAGAGTTGGGGAGTCAATTTTATAAGAAGGATAAGTGTTAGGTCATATTTCTTGACTTCATGCCCAATAGATGCTTCAAGCCACTGGTCCATTCATCTAGCAGGTAGATGTCCCTGTGAGTTGCCAAATTGTTATCCCAAATTCACCCCTAGAAAATTTGGTCAAGACAAGTCCTACACATAAGGAAATTACGAAGGAAATGATTCAAACCCATGAGCTCACATTCCAGGATGAAAAAAAAAAAGGTTGTAGGGAGACTCTATAATGGAGTGGCGGGGCCTACGAAGGATCAAATGACCCTGTGTAGCAAGAAAGAAAAGAAGCGGTGAAGTTTCGAGGTATTCGGGCTGAAACAGTTCAGAGCGAGTCCAAAATTGACTAAGTATGGAGGAAATAGTAAAGGCCGACAAGTTTCAACCCTACGCTCCTCCAAAGGAAAACTTTGAGCTGGGCTTTCAAGCAAGTGTGGTGCCTCCACGTGTCTAGTCTTAGAAAGGGACAAAGTTAATTGAATAGTCAATGCATGGGGTAGGTGAATAGAAGCTTCCAAGTGTCTATGTGGTGTTGATTCAAGGATTGAAGAGAGAGAAGGTTTCCAAATGAGCGCCAGGCTTCCGTGTGGGCGATGGTAGGTGAAAATGGAGAAACATCTTCGGGCCTTTAATGCAGGATCTTCTTGCTCTTTAACTACCAGATCTGATTCGATTCAATCTGCTGAGGAACCAGAAGTGACATATTATGGGTGGGTATCAGTGGTTGAACTTTCAAAGTGGGATTTGATGCATATCTCATGGTGGTTGGAGCAAGATTCGATTTTTCCATCTTCTCTCTCTCTTATTCTTTCTATATATTGTAACACTTCTCATTTTGGAAAGGGAGACATTTTGGGCATAGAGAAACTCTGTCAAATTTGTTTCTCAATGCCATTTTTAAGTAGCGAACCTTCTCTTATGCCTGGAAAATGTATTTGTGCCTCTACTCCAGAAATGTAATGATCTATGCACCTTCTAGAGAAATAAAAACATGTTTTTGTGGTGTTCTTCAACCCTTTACATCGTTTTTTTTGTTTCTTCGTGCCTCTCCCTTCCAAATTTGTTTTTATGTTCATGTATTTCACATTTGTAGGTGCAGGATGATGTGTTTCATGGATTTTAATGGTGAATTTGAAGGTCTGGGCCATGTTACTTCTGTCTGACCTCCCTCATCTCCATTTTTTTTGTTTCTTTCTCCCTCAACAGAATATCTCACTTCCTTTGCAGGTGTATCACCACTTTAGTGTAGGCTCTATTTTTTCCCTCTTTCTCTCTCTTTGGTTCATTGGAATGGTTATATTTAGTTTTCTTGCACTGGAGTAGTTCGTGGTAGGTAGTTTAGGAATAGGATCCAGCCTTTAATCTAGAGAGCTTTCCCACTTTTGTAAGGTCCCACACCTTGGGGAAAATTCAATGTTATGTGATCACACCAGATGATTCTGCCTTAGAAAATTAGATTTTTAGAACTCATTTGGGGATGTTGTGATTTCACACTAACAGTTACCATACCTGTGTATTACGCGCACAAGAGGATTGGCTGATGAACAACCACTTGAAGAGTGCATAGAAAATTTGATGCAGTTAGATGATAGGTGCACTATAGTGTGTTGGAGCTAGAGGATAGAGAAAGAAATATAGAAGGCCTAACATGATCGACACATTAAGAAAAAGAAGGTTGAAGTTGGATAGATGGTTCTTCTGTATGACTCCAAGTTTTTGTACCATCCTGTAAAGTACCAAGTGCATTACTTGGGACCATATGTTGTGACCTATATACTTGACTCAGGTGCTTTCCAGCTAGAATATTTGGATGGCACACGGTTTCCCTATATATTTAACAGGGGTAGGTTGAAGCCCTACTATAAATAAGTCTTCTTGGTGTTTGTAATAAGGCAATGTTTCCATTTAGCTTAGGTTTTCCTTTAATGCATTTTCCTTTATATATTTTTCCTTTCATCATCACTATGCCTTACAATTTTTATTCCTATTTTGTGTGGCATGTTGGCGCACTAGTAACTAACTACATTTTAAGTGATTCCTTGTGCAAAGGACTGCACATACATTTAGTATGGGGTGGATTGAAGTATAATGCAGGATATTGTTGGCACATTTCTAAGGGAGGTTGGATTGGTTGAAAACTATTTCTTGGACATTGGTGCAGAGCTAAAAACATTTTTTGTGTTATATGAGAGGTGTTGTAAGGAATCTTGCAATGATTAAAGACCATATAAGAGAGAAAAAAAATCACTCAGTGTAACGCAAGGTAGGCGGCGACATGAGAAATTACTTAGTGGATAACACAGAGGTTAATTACTTCAATACAGTGAGGCAAACAAAGGAGTTCTATGGCAGTGAAGTAATGATAGCACACAAGAAGGTTACGATGACAGTGCACGAGGTGGGGTCATGGAAGTTACTTAAGTAGAAAAAGTATGTTTTTAAAAGTAAAATTAGGATGCATGGCTCAAAAGGACGGTGAGGTCATGTAAAAAGTATAAATAGGGGGTGAGGGTAGTCATTTTTACTACCTTGCCTTCAAAAATTTTTTTGCTCTTGAGCTATTGAAGTGCAAAGAGGGTGTGATAAACAAGCGAAATACTTTGCAAACCAGTGGAAATTTTAAAACCATGATGAGACCTTGTGGAGTGGAAAGTGGAGTAGATAGTGAGGAAGCAGGGGCTGCGTAGGAGTGAATTTATTGACGTTGAAGAGCTCGGGAAGACAAGCAGAAGTTGAACACCTAGGGAATGCAGTGAAAGAACGAAAAATAATACAAAAGAAGGAATGAACCAAGAGACCAGTGGTGAAGAAGGAGGAACCCGTAGAGATATTCTGAAAAATGCAGTAACCTCCAGGTGCAATCAAATTAGAGAAGTAAAATTCAAATCTACATAGGTGAAAAATTAGTGAGTTTAACCACATAATGTAGGAACATGAAATGTTGATGTGCAAGGATCTAGTCAAAGACATTCCAGGGTTAGAAGATCTTGAAAACCCTAAGGTTGATGACTCGGTGTAACATGAGTTTCATAAAATTGGATTTTTACATCTATGAGAGCTTCCCTTATTCGATAAACCTACCCCACTCTTCAGTTTTAATGTTGCGCGTACACGAGGAATTTTTCTACTTTGTGGGGAGAAGGATGAGAATTATGAGCTAGTTGATAAGGAGAGTGACATGCTTGTGAAAAACTTGTGAAGACATGGAACTTGACCTTTTTGTCAACTCGAAATTGAAGAATTGGCAAAACAGTTAAATTATGAGAAGGGGGAAGGGCTCCAGTTGTCATAGATCTAGATGATATGGCAATAAGGGTTGCAACCTGAATTATTAGCTGCAGATTGGGTGCATCAGAACAGTGGATGGATATAAATAGAATATTTCTGTACATTTTGTAATGAGTATCAAAATGAGTGCACTATAACTTCACATAAATCATTACGAAGAGTATCATTGAGGAAGTGTATGTGAAGAAGGAAGCTAGTGAAAATATCACGTGGGGGTACATCTTACTATTAATCGTATTTTGGGAAATTAGCATCCTTGATGACTAGATGGAAACATGTTGGTTTACCCACCAAAGCACTCATCTCCTGTAGTGTAATTTTCTTAATTCACTTTCGATGGTTCCATCATGAATGCCTAAAAGGCTCTGATGAACAAGTGGTATGATAGACTATGCAAGGCTTTCAAGAATGAGTGGCGTATTCCACACAAGTTTCCAATAGTTGTAGGGGACCAAGTGAAGTTTGTAGTTATGCAACACTTCAGCTTGGAAAAATTTAAATTAACCAATGGAGAAATGGGTCCGAGGTGCAAACTTTTGTTTGCATTCATTGCAAAATATTTGAAGTGTGCCATAAATTAGCTGAAAGAGGTGCATAAGCTAACTATTAAGGTTTACAAAGTGGAATTTTATGTTCACACTCTTTGCATGACCTACAAGTACGGTGCAAGGTTTTCATATGTCGAAGCCTTAGAGAAAGACTTCTTAGATCTGCATCTACAAATCAATGTCACTATTAAGGGCTTCATTAGCCAAGTGTTCATGCAATTGCGCCTTGAAATGCAAAGGGGAGTTAAAGTGGAGGCTACAGACTCAACCTTTCCAAAGCCAAGATAGGTGTCGATTCCACCTATGAAATTGGTCTAGGAAGAGGAAGAGAAGAAGAAGAAGAAATAAGTGAAAGAAAATTGGACACTTCCAAGAAAAGGAAGTATTATTTGTACCAGAGAAGTAATGGGGATGCAGGTACATCACAACGTGGCAACACTGAGGCTTCACAACCTGAGGAAGAAGAGTTGGAGAGGATAAATCCTAAGGTACATGATGTATCCAATTCTGCAATGGAGGAAATCTCGGAAGACGGCCACAAAAAATTAAGAGAAGAAATCAAGGTAGAGCTTGAGGAACAAGAGAAGATTTGAGGCGAAGGCTATGCTAACAGTTGATGCAGGCGCGAAGGTAAAGACACCCACTATAAAGGAACCTTTAAAGATTCTGGTAAGAGAAAATTCACCTACCCAACCCACCAAACTAGAAGAGAAGGATAAAAAGGAGACTCCTTTGTTATTAAGGAGGGTAAGGGATTTATTATAGGTATAAGCTCCCCGAGGAAGCAATGATTTAAACGTAAGGCAGAGAGGAAGAGGTGGACACTTAGGTCCCCTCATATGAACTTCGTGGATAATATCACAAAGTTGTTACATGCACAATTCTAGAGCACCCTTGCCCCAGAGAATATGCATGTTTGGGATCTCTTATACCATGACGGGAGTGTAACGAGGACCAAGAAGATGATAAGTTGAAATCTGCCTTGTCATGCGAAGGAGTCTAAGTTCGAGGTCAACGATCATGTGATCGAGACCATCCATTTGAAGAAAAAGAAAGGGGTGACTTATAAAGTAGTGGATCCAAACCACCTTATAGATGAGCATGTGTGTAATGCACTGTAAAATATGTCCTCAAAAGTCATAAGACGAAGCTTGGACGCAGGGGAAATTATTTGAACCTTGGTCCCAGATCAGAAAGGGAAGGAAAAGGAGATAGAAAGACTGCGCAATGGTTTGAAGGATGAATAGGTGTAGACAAAAGAGACATATGATCGAGTTGGTGCCTTGGTTAAGAAGGTCTTAGGACAATGTCTGACACTGGTGAGCCAAACTAGGACAAATTATAACAATGAGATGGATTTTTCGGAAGACCTAGTGGGGATGTTGCTAGTTAAGATCAAGGATAGCACGAGACCCACAACAAAGGAGGTCATGAAGGAGAAGGTAAATAATAAGGTTGTTGCTGAGGCTCGGATTACTAAGTTGGAGGACTTACTCACCTAACTCAAGGACGAAAATATATTGGCAGATAGGGGCTTGAACAATTTTTAGAAATGAGTTCCCATCATTGATGTGCGTGTAACATATGAAGAGGCCATCCTCAAGGCCTTACAAGAGAAGGTCCCAAAAAATAATATTGAGCATGCCTAACTGATAATCGACACCACAACGTAGAGGGATAAGATAAAAACCAAGCGCAAGAAGTTGGAATTTCAGATTGGTGAACTCTAAGATTCTATCAAAGAACGTATGGATGAGTTTGATGGAGCTTGCATGGAGCTCGTGGTGATCATAGAAGAGCTCAAGGGGAAATTTGAAGAGATTACACCAGACCCGGTACCTAGCATAGTGGAGGTGGCATTGGGAAAAAAATTGGCTTAACTGGAGGCATGGAAGAAGTTAAATGGGGAGATAGATCTAGAGTTCCCTAAACTCCTCTAGTTAACAATTTATATTGTTGAAACATAAAACATTTTTTCCTTAGCCATTTTTTAGATCAACGAAATTTTGAACAGTGTGGAGAATTGTCAAGGATGAAAATCAAACTAGTGTGGGGTAATGTTGAGCCCCTAAGAAGACCAATTCCATGAGGTGTGAAGGGTTTTGTGGTGCACAAGAAAGGCACAAAGGCTCGTGCCAAAGTAACTTCAGGAAGAGCATGGAGTTTTTCACACAAGAAAAATAGGCACGGGACTTAGCCACATTTTGGAAAACAGTCAGAGTTACAATGAGGAACACATGGAGATGTGGCTAAGATTGATCACGGATAAGGCTAAAACTTGGAGACTTACACCCCAAGAAAATAATACGTTAGGATATGATTATCATGCCAGGATTAAGAGTTGTAAAGTGGATTTTTTATGGTTTAGCTATCATTTGCATGTTTACGGTATTTGAGTATGATGGGGCATGATGACATTTGGCATGTGATATGCTCTTGAGTGATGAATAGGCGGTGAAGGGAATATTCCCACCACTCTCTTGATATGTATTGATTTACATGGTAAGGGGGAAGAGTGAGAGAGCTCAGAGAGAGAGATGCATGAGAATGCTTCTTGAGAAGTGTGATTTTTAGGGTTAGAATTCTATTATGTTGGTGTATCTGGTCCGTTTATGGATCTTGTGACGTATTTGGCTACTGTAACAATGGTGGATTAATATAATGGTATTTGTTCTAAATATCATTGCTTATATATCTGATTTTCTACGTTATTTATTATATTCATGGTTTAGATCTAATTCCAACTTGTTTTTCTTGATGTTTAGAGTCATGCTATTGTTCATCTATGCTTGGGCCTAGTTCATTATTCTTGTTATAAGATGTATGCATTTACTATCGTGCACCACTCTGCCATTTTTGGTAAAATTCTTGACAAATCTCATATAGAAGAGGGGCTGACGCTTTTGTGTACTTCGGGTGAGCACCCAATTTAGGATTGATGATATGTCAGCACACCTAGGAATTAAAGGGTTCAGAAAAGTGACTATATACATGCATCTTCAAATTGCCTTCATAGCTCTAAAAATCCACATTGACTCAATCAATCATGCATTAGTTGGTTGTATTGATCCAATATAGTATAAACATATAAACTCCAATCTACCACAATCCTTAAACTAATAGAGATGAAAGCGATTTTTTCACTAATATAATCATTACTTGGTTGCATGATAAATATATATTTCTTTGTTGTAGAATAAGTATGTTTCAACCCTAAAATTCCTCTCTTCATTGGTTTAACAAAAATGCAAACATGTCTATCATATTTTATTGTCACTATAATGGTTATACTCCATTTTGCTGCAAATGCAAGTTAAATTGTACTTGTTAAAGGATTTTTACCCACCTTAAGAAAATTGGAAGGATTTCAAATTTCATCACCATGCTCACCCATTGTTAGGACATGCCATCATGAATAAATGTAAAACTAAGAAGTTGTTATTATATAACACCATAAAAATTAAGATGCGTCTCATCTCTAATACAATATATATGCCTAAACTTAGGTGTATTGCGCAAAATACTTTTTAAAAAAAAAGTAGACTTATGTTTATATTTTTTCTTCATACATATCTTAATAATTTAATGAATTTATCACTATTTAAAAAAAAAATAGTTTTTATTTCTGAATTTCCTATTGTAACAAAAAAAATGACATTTTACCATTTTATATGTTATTGGTTATTATATCGAAGCCATCTTCCTCTGAGAAAACATTCATCAGGAAAAGTTTTTCTTCTAGTGGTATTCGATTGAGAGTATTGTTTTATTAAAATTAAATGGTTTTAAAGGGGACCATACCCCATGGTACAAAAGGGCTCAAGAGCCAGATACAATAAGAGTGTAGCAAATTTTTTTTAAGACCAATGGAAACTACACCCCTAGAATAGAGCCTAGAACAACTACATAAAACAATAAAAACAAAGGCAAGGGCAACCTACCAACGTGGATCAAAAAAATGATAGAACACAACAACACAACATTTGTTCATACACAAAAGATTAACTTCCCAACAACAACAACTAGGTTGGAGAAAAAGTATACCTGAAAGTGAATTTTTCTTTTTTGTGCACCGTTTTCCAATCTTCAAAACCTTCCTCAACTGGAAGAACAACCTGAATAGTTTCAATCTGTAGATTTATTTTTTATCTCTTGAGAATGAGGAGGCATATTTTCCTTTCCGTTATGCGCGCAAGTGATTCCTCTTTGGTATTCTTCACATTCCCTCTAGTCATATTTTTGTAAGGGGTGTTTTGTCCAAATCATCATTTGAATCCAAATCCTCATTGGCATCAAAAACCAAATGTTCATAGAGGAGATTTTTCCACCAATTGGTTTTCTCATTTTTACACTTTTCCAGTCCAAAATCAACATCAATATGCCCTATAGAGAAGCACCTTCTACACCTGAAGGGTAAACCTTCATAGTCCAATGGATGAGTCCATGTTCTACTTCACACTTTTAGCTCAATATTTTCTGGAAGGTTAAAAGAAGTGTCCAGTTCAAAAAGGATCCTGACATGTTGTATGGGTAAAATCCATAGTTTGAGAGTCAATGTAGAGAGTGTAGCCCAATACATTGCCAATATAAATCAGACATTCCTAGCTCCAGAATTGTAGGGGTAAATGTGGCAACCTTTTCCAAATGGTTTTACGAGAGAAATATTCTGTGAGAGGGTTAAAAGAGGGGGTACCAAGGCTTTATAACTAAGGTATCATGATTTACAGACCCAAAGTTTACTCATTATTATATATTTTATCTTTTTTTGAAGAAAAAACCACAATAAATATTCCTTTAGCACAAGGGAGGTTGGGCCATAAGTTGGTAAATCTATAGATCAGTGCATGCTCCTGGTAGTAGTTCTTAGAGTGAAGTACTTCCTCTCCTAACATGTTGCAAGAGTTAATGGTAGCAGGGGCCATAGAAATCCTTCCCTGGCGAATGTATTTGAATGAAGACAAGCCTTTATCATGACCCACAATAATAGAAGAGTTTTTCAGACTAGGGGAAAAATTCCTACCATCACCGAGGAAGGGAACAAATCCACTCACATCAATAAGAAGATAGGTCAAAACCCTAGCAACAAGAGCTCTAGTCGTAACTATTTCAGGATGAAGATCCTTAGAGGATAGTAGAGTGTCATGCCTACTACCACCATTGCCATCAACATCTATAAAAAATATACCTTCAGTAGGGGTCAAGGAGGTATTTTCAATTAAAAGAGGGGAACCCCCTCTACCGGGTGCCAAAAAAAAGCACCTCCCCTAAGAACCTTTGGAGACAACAAAGAATGAAGTGTAGAGGTAGGGTCGGGACAGGTTCGCCGCTATTTTTCTAGCCTCCTCTAGATCTAATACCAATATTAGGATGATATTCAAAACCTCCTATGATGCTCATATAAGCCTTCATAGCCATGTTGTCCACATTCCCACACTGCAGAGATCCAACACCACCGCCATTGCCACCAGGAATAGGGTTAGGGCTCGTGAGAGACCTTGATGAGCGAGAAGCCTATCTCTGACGTAGGTTCAAAGGGAGATAGGTGGATTTGAACTGGTGACCTACAAAATAATAGGTAGGACGCCTACCACCGTGCCAAGCAACATTTATTTAGTTTAATTTTGATTGTTTTTAAATAAATAACCACCCCCCCATGAACATGCATGATGGATAGGAAGAATGCTTGATGAGACCTTGTTTAAGAGTATTTACTGGGATAAAAACTAAGATTTTACCATGTAAGTATTTACATTCGTATTTAATATCTCTAATATTCACGATTGAGATTCACTTTATGATATATGCAAATCTTTGTTGTACTCTCACTTCATCCATGATTCCCTATTTTATATATTTTTAAAAATCTTACATATTTTCAACTTCAGACATTTTTTTTCAACATTTGATGACTGATATTGACATTTTTACTATGACCATCGATTCAACATTCAAGCATTTCAAGAGACTAAATATATATTGTTAATGGAGTTACATTTGTAAGATGTTGTAAAAATTTCTTAAAATAAATAGAGTCCCATGGACTGTAATGATTTTGGTATATGTACAAAATCAGTCTAATTTTGAAAAGGACTTAAATTTTTTCAAGAAATGCAATCAACAAGTGTACAACCAAAATCCAAAATATTTCTAGTATCCTCTCAACCTATGTCAAAATGGGAAGCTTTAAAACAGAAACATGAAAATCTATCCAAGAAAAATGGTAAATGATTTATTTTTAATAAATAGTTGCAAGTTCTTATGTAGACTTATATGCAAAATGTATAAGCATACACAATGACCAAAATTTATTGAAAGATCCTTCAAAATTTTTAGGCCATTGTATTAAGAAATTGTCAACCTACACCCCACAAACTTTGTCCCATGCTAAAAAGGGAGCTTTAAAAATGGTTGAGTAAAATAACTCAAAAGAGATTTCATCAAATGATATTCCATGAATCCAAGATATGAAATAAAAGGATTTTTAAAGGATGTTCTCAAATTCTTTGGTACATAGCTTGCCAATGAAAGCTTCAATTTTGTTTTATTAGTATGTAACCATGTGTATTTAGTGGACGAGGGTTTTAAATAATTTAATGGCATGATTGGATATTGTAATATCAATATATATAGAATTGATCATTATATATGTTGATTGTTAGCTATTTCAACAAAATTCTAAATTTTATCATAAAAAAGTCAGGAAATCTTGTCGTGGCTATGTGGATGTGTTTTCTTGGTGTCTGTATAGCACAATACCAATAAGGGGTTAGATCCATGTAATATACGTTAATTGGAACATGCAATCAATGTTATCTTTAAGCTGGATGTAAGGACAATTGTTGTGAGAGATGAAAATTAGATTCATCATTTGAAATAAGGATGTTATTTTTATGGAGGTAATTATAAGTAATTATATGTAAACAAACATGTAAATATGTGAACTATAAAAAAGTGCACTATGTTAGACCTAGATTGATAAAGAATGGGCCATGTTTTATATGCAGTTTTTGAAAAAATAAATTTCAACGTGTTTAGAGATCTAGACCATTTAGTTGAATTGATAAAATTATGTGTAGACTTAGCAATATGCATTGCTACCTATATCTACTAATTATGTGTTTCTTAAAACTGCATTTTAGAAAATTTTAATTATAGAGGTGACATGACATTTAACAATTTTAAAGAAACATGTACAAATGTGGGATGATAAAGAGGATGAGCTAGAAAAAAGAAAGAGAAAAATGAGTGGTACACATAAAGGAAATGGAAAGATACTTGGCCATAAGGAAATGTAGGAGAATGGCTTACATTCAAACCAATGCTTGGAGATGATGGAGAGATTATTCCATGATGGTTCTTAACAGAAACATTTCTCATTTTGTATGGTTCTTTCTTCTAGACTAATTGTATTCTATTGTGGTTACATTATGTCTGTCATTTTTATTGATATAAGATTGTGTACATGTACAATTAATATATGTGTGTTTATTGCTACATGTGTTACTCCTTGATAACTCACATTCCTTTTCTCTCAATATCTACCAAGATAGCTCAATTCTTGTGCTATCCTTCCATACATGGTTCTTCAAGTAGACAAAAAATAAATTCCTTACTTTTATTTTATTTCTCTATGACAAGATGAATTTCCTTTACTGATTATATTGATTTATCATATTTATTTGTTGTAGTTGGCACACAGGTACAGTTATCCTACATCTATATTAGAGCATAAGAACATTTAAAATTCAAATATAATTTCAAATTCTTCATTAGTGTAAACATTTTTATTTTATACATTTATCTTAACACATCAATTGTATTCAATTGTCTCCATTGCAACGTAAAAAATCAATATTACTAGCTCGGTTACACAATTATCACATAAGAAATTTAGATCATGTTCAGGCTAGAGGACAGCGTCACCAATTTTTCCTTTGAACAATAGAACGTAAAAAAAACGTGGATAATTTTAAATGACATCAAATCTTTATAAACTTTGTTTATACAACGTGGGTTAGGTAGGGTCTCCTCCTACAGGCCTTAATGAATTAAAAAAAAACTCTTGTTTTTGTGAGTTTTATAATGGCTGTCATATTCAATAGTGGAAAAAAAAAATACAAAGAAAAAAAATAAAATAAAACTCCCAATGTGTGAAAATTGTGTTTACTATTCGCTCAAAATTCGATTATAAGATGGCGAGCACGGACGATCCAATTCACGGATCACAGTTCGGTATTCTTGTAAGATTTTAATTGATATAGCATTGAATTTTGTTGGAAATATGCATGTGTTGCATATTCAATTCCAACCGTAGCTTTTTAGGAAAGATAATTTTAGCTTTAGTCTTGTTTTAGTTTGCTTTAGTTAAGTTAGCTTTATCTTATTTTTATCATTAAATTTAATTCAAATAAATCTGTTTTAATTCATGCATAGCATGCAACTATTTTAAAGCATGAGTTTAGATTTAGAATGCTTAGTTGAAGAGCTGTTAGTGGGTGAGTTACTCTATTTAAATAACAGCAATTGTAATTGCTTTGTATGCACACACAAAGGTGTGAAATCTGCACAAGCAAGGAAGGATGTGCATTGAAAGCACACAGCTGCACACACATCTTGATTGTAAAGAGCTGAAGCTCTGAGTATGATGAAGTTTTTATTAATGGAGATTATGCACAGCAGTGTTGGTTCGAATATTCATCTATTTATGCAAGTTATTTAAGTATTCTGTTTATTTCTTTTATGTTATTTTTTGTATAAGACTACAGAATTTCTACAAATTGGTATTAGAGCTAGGTTGTTCCAGCAGCTTATTAAATTGGTAGCAAGCTATGGCTTCTACATCCGGTATGTAGACACCGCAATTTAATAGAAAGAATTACGAATACTGGTCGTTGACCATGAAGGTGCTACTCGGATCTCAAGACGTGTGGGAGATCATTGAAGATGGGTACACAGAGCCCACAAATGTAGCAGCGTATACTGCACTTTCTCAAGTAGAGAAAGATACTTTGAAGGAGTTATGAAAGAAGAACAGCAAAGCTCTTTTATATATTCATCAGGCAATGCATGAAAGCATTCTTCCAAGAGTGGTAGTAGCCAGTCAACCAAAGACTGCATGGGATACTTTACAAGTTGCATATCAAGGTAAGGAGAAAGTAAAAACTGCCAAGTTACAGTTACTTCGTAGAGATTGTGAGAATTTAGCAATGAAAGATTCAGATTCTATAGAATTATTTTTTACTTATGTAGTTGGCTTAGTCAATCAAATCAAATCCCATGGTGAGACTCTTGAGGACAGAAGGATTATTGAAAAATTGCTTAGAAGTTTGCCTACGGAATTTGATCCTTTAGTTGTTGCTATTGAAGAAACTAAGGATCTGAGGCAGTTTTCTAGTGATGAGTTGCATGCATCACTAATCAATCATGAATAGAGGATGAATAGATCACATGCAAGTGTAGATTAGGATTTTTCATCTAAGATAGCAGGTAGTCGTGGCAAAAGAAGAGGAAGTTTCAGCCCAAGAGGTAGAGGAAGAAGTCCTTCTAGAGGACGTAGTAGCGGTTCATCAAACTCAGGTGGAAGAGGACAGAATCAAGAACAAAGTTATGATCAAAGAAAAGATAAGTCTCATGTTCAGTGTCATTATTACAAGAAGTATGGGCACTATGCTTATGATTGCAAGAAAAAGCAATATGATCAGGAGAGACAAAATCAAAATCAAGTTGGAAGTTCTATTTCTAAACCTATGTTTATTGCATGCACAAGGATTGACAAAGCAATACCTTATTTATCCCCTATTGAATGTAATTTGTCAAAAGAGATTCCATGTGATGTATGGTATTTGGATTCAGGTTGCAGTAATCACATGATAGGTAATCTAGATTTGTTTTCTAGTTTGGATGATTCAGTTAAGAGTGATGTGACTCTTGGAAATAACAATATTGTGTCTGTGAGAGGAAAAGGCACAATTAGTATTCTAACAAGATAGGGGGAACAAACAAGTATGCAAGATGTTTACTATGTTGCAGGTTTAAAACATAACCTTATGAGTAATGGACAACTGGTACAGAAAGGATACTGAGTCTATATGGAAGACAATGAGTGTGTGATTGTGGACAAAGATCCTAGCACTCAGTTGATTGCAAAAGTGAAGATGAACAACAATAGGATGTTTCCATTGATTTTGAAACCTGGAAAAAAGAAGAAATCAGATCTGTTTGCAGCAAAATTAGTAGCTCAGTTTGCAGCAAATCCCTACGCTAAGCCAAATCAGTCTTTTGTTGAGTCCTGCGCTCAAACAGATGAGTCCTGTGCCAATGAAAATCAGGTCTGCACAATAGCAAGCGAGTCCTATGCTGATTCCTACGTAAATATAGTTGAGTCCTGCGCTGAAGGAACACAATCAACTTTTCATTCAGTCATGAAGGATGAAACATGGCTTTGGCATCTAAGGTATGGACATTTTAATTTTGGAGGTTTGAATTTATTACATAGAAAAAATATGGTTAAAGGTTTGCCATTGATTTAGAAACCGGAAAGGGTATGTGAAGGTTGTATTTTGGGAAAGCAACATAGAGATTCATTCCAAGTTGGCAAAACAACAAGAGCAAGTGCACCACTTGAGACTGTACATTCAGATTTATGTGGATCTATGCAGACAACTTCTATTGGAGGTTGTATTTATGTTATGACATTCATTGATGATTACACAAGGAAGACATGGGTTTATTTTCTAAGAAATAAATCAAATGTTTTTGATACATTTCAGCAATTCAAGGCATTAGTGGAGAAGCAAAGTGGATACTGCATCAAAGTTCTCAGAATGGATAGAGGAGGTGAGTATGTTTCTAATGAGTTTATGAATTTTTACAGATATCATGGTATACACAAGCAGTTTACTACCAGATATACACCACAATAGAACGGTGTGCCAGAGAGGAAAAATAGAACCATCATGGATATGGCGAGAAGCATGTTGAAGGTAAAACATCTTCCAAATGAGTATTGGCAGAAGCAGTAGCAACTTCTGTTTATATTTTGAACAGGTGTCCAACAAAACTTGTTAGGAACATGGTTCCTCAACAAGCATGGACTAATAAGAAACACAGTGTTTCACATTTCAGAGTTTTTGGTTGTGTAGCATATGCACATGTACCTGATGAGCTAAGGAATAAGTTAGACAACAAAGGAGAAAAGTGTATTTTTGCTGGGTATTCAGAGAATACAAAAGCATAAAAGTTATACAATCCAGTCACTGGAAAGGTTTTGATCAGTAGGGATGTACAATTTATTGAGAATGAAGCATGGGATGGAAGTATAGAGAAAACAGTGAGTATAGCAACATCTATTCTGCATGATGATATGACAGATGAAACTTTAGAGCAACAAGCTACTGTATCTACAAATCTTGGACATGCACCACAAGTTGTAGCACAAGCTACACCTCTACCTACAGTCAGGAGGTCACCAAGATTTCATCCATCTTCAGCCATGCAAGAGACACCACAGGGAACACCAGAAGCTACTCCATCACCAAAAAGTAGTCCTGCATCAAATACTCCTACGCAGCGGAAAACAAGAAGTCTAAGTGAGATTTATAATGTTGATACAACTAATTCATTTTCAATTTTTGGATTATTTTCTCAAGCTGCAGATCCAATATATTACGAAGAGGCTATAAAGAATGAAGTTTGGGAAAAATCCATGGATGATGAGATTGATGCTATAAAGAAGAATCAGACATGGGATCTAATGGATCTTCCAAAAGGAAAGGATGTGATAGGAGTCAAGTGGGTCTACAAGACAAAATACAATGCTGATGGAAAAGTACAGAAGCACAAAGCAAGGCTGGTTGCAAGAGGTTTTACGCAACAATATGGAGTTGAGTACAATGAAACATTTGCACCAGTAGCACGTTTGGACACAGTGAGAATGGTTTTAGCAATTGCAGCTCAAAACAAATGGCCTATTTATCATATGGATGTTCAATCAGCATTCTTAAATGGATTCCTTGAAGAGGAAGTTTATGTAAATCAGCCAGAAGGTTATGAGATTGAAGGTCATGAAGGAAAAGTATACAGATTGAAGAAAGCACTCTATGGTCTCAAGCAAGCACCTAGAGCTTGGTACATCAGAATAGTTTCTTATTTGATCGAGAATGGTTTCAGTAGGAGCAACAGTGAACCTACCTTATACACCAAGATAAATGAGCAAGGTAAAATTTTAATTGTTTGTTTATATGTAAATGATTTGATCATTACTGGAAATCTATCTACAGAGTCATTCAAACCAGTCATGAAGAAGGAGTTTGAGATGACAGATCTTGGTCTTATGCATTATTTTTTGGGTATTGAAGTTCAACAATCAGAAGGTGAAGTTTTTATCTCACAAGCAAAGTATGCAAGTGACATTTTGAAAAGGTTTAACATGTTGAATTATAAGCCAGCACCAACACTAGTTGCGGTAGGTTTGAAATTGAGCAAAGAGGATGAAGGATCGTTTGTGGATCCAACATTGTTTAAAAAGTTGGTTGGAAGTCTTATGTATTTGACGGCCATAAGGCTTGATATCATGTATGGTGTGAGCTTCATATCAAGGTTCATGGAATCTCCAAAAGATTCACATTGGCAAGCTAGAAAAAGAATTTTGAGGTATGTACGTGGAACAAGAAATCATGGAATTCTTTATTCAAGTTCAGGAGTTCAAACTCATTGGTTATACAGATAGTGACAGTGCTGGAAGTATAGATGATTAGAAAAGCACATCCGGCTATACTTTTCACTTTGGAACAGGAGTGGTTTCATGGGCATCAAAGAAGCAGCCCATTGTCACGTTATCTTCAGCAGAAGCAGAGTATGTAGCGGCAACAAGAGTAGCATGTCAAGTTGTTTGGATGAGAAGAGTGTTGACAAATTTACAACAGAAACAAGAGGAAGCTACATAGATTTTTTGTGACAACAACTCAGCCATAGCGTTGTTCAAAAATCATGTTTTTCATAAGAGGAGCAAGCATATTGATATGAGGTATCATTTCATCAAGGAGCTAGTAAACAACAAGGAAATTCATCTTGAGTTTTGTAGATCCGAAGATTAGTTTGCAGACATTTTTACAAAGGCTTTAGTAAAAGAAGTTTTCGTATATTTGAGAGATTGTTTGGGAGTTTTTGATCCTGCACATGGCAGATCTGAAAAAGTAAACACAGCTCTAGAAAACTAAAAGCTACAGTTTGAAATTAAGGGGGAGTGTTGGAAATATGCATGTGTTGCATATTTAATTCCAACCGTAGCTTTTTAGGAAAGCTAATTTTAACTTTAGTCTTGTTTTAGTTTGCTTTAGTTAGTTTTGTTTTAGTTTGCTTTAGTTAAGTTAGCTTTATCTTATTTTTATCATTAGATTTAATTCAAAGAAATCTGTTTTAATTCATGCATAGCATGCAACTATTTTAAAGCATGAGTTTAGATTTAGAATGCTTAGTTGAAGAGCTGTTAGTGGGTGAGTTATTCTATTTAAATAACAGCAATTGTAATTGCTTTGTATGCACACACAAAGGTGTGAAATCTACACAAGCAAGGAAGGATGTGCATTGAAAGCACACAGATGCACGCACAACTTGATTGTAAAGCGCTGAAGCTCTGAGTATGATGAAGCTTTTATTAATGGAGATTATGCACAGCAGTGCTGGTTCGAATATTCATCTATTTATGCAAGTTATTTAAGTATTCTGTTTATTTCTTTTATGTTGTTTGTTGTATAAGACTGCAGATTTTCTACAAATTTGTTGTTAAGGGGAAGGAAGAGGAGCATGGCTTCATCCAGTGATAAGGAAGTGAGGGAGGTCCCTGGAAGCTATGGCCTGCCCATCATCGGTGCCGTCCTGGATCGATTTGACTACTTTGTGGTCGAAGGCACCGAGACTTTCTTCAAAAATCGCATCGAGAAATACAAGAGCACCGTATTCAGGGTGAATATGCCGCCTGGGCCTCCTTTGTTTCCAGATCCTCGCGTCATAATTCTGCTGGATGCCAAGAGCTTTCCCATACTCTTCGATCTAAGCAAGGTAGAAAAGAAGAACGTGTTCACTGGGGTCTACATGCCCAGCACAAACTTCACGGGAGGCTACAGGGTGCTCTCCTATTTGGACCCTTCCGAAGAAAATCACAGCAAGCTCAAGACCTTCTGCTTCCATGTCCTCAAGACGAACGCAGCCAAATGGTTTCCTGAATTTGAGCGGGCAACTGGAGAGCTTTGGGCTAAGGTAGACAAACAGTTTTCCGAGACAGGTAAGGCAGAATTTGATAGCGAGAACCTGCAAATGTGTTTTAATTTTCTGTGCAGGGCGGTGCTGGACAGAGATCCAGCTGCTCCAGGGCCTGCTAGCCTGGGAACGCAGGGTCCTTCGTATGTTGTGAAGTGGATAGGACTTCAGCTGGCTCCGATTGCAAACACGGGTGTCCTGCCAAAGATCTTGGAAGAGGTGACAATTCACGCCGTTCCTTTGCCGTTCCTGCTTGTGCGCGGCGATTATGATAAGGTTTACAACTTCTTCTGGACATATGGAAAGGCAGCACTGGATGCGGCGGAACTGCAATTCGGATTAAAGCGAGACGAGGCGTGTCATAACTTGGTGTTCAATATATGCTTCAACACGTTCGGAGGTATGTTCGTTCTCTACCCCAGCATCATCCGCCACATTGCGGAGGCGGGGAAGGAGCTGCACGCTCAGCTGGCACAAGAAGTACGAGGGGCTATTAAAGAGAACCAAGGATTGAATCCGAGAGCACTGGAGAGCATGGCGCTACTGCGGTCGACGGTGTATGAAGTGCACGTGCGAAGGAGGACCTGGTGGTGGAGTAGCACGATGGGCGTTATGCCGTGAAGAAGGGAGAGATGCTTGGCGGGTATCAGCCCTTCGCTACGAGAGATCCCAAGGTGTTCCAGAATCCGGAGCAGTTCCTTCCCCGGTGATTCATGGGAGAGGAAGGGGAGAAGCTGTTGAAGTACTTGCTGTGGTCGAATGGGCCAGAGACCGATGATACGAGTGCGCATAACAAGCAGTGCGCGGGGAAGGATTTCGTAGCGATGGTAGCGAGGCTGCTGGTGGCGCAGCTGTTCTTGCACTACGACTCGTTCGAAATCGACCAATCCTCCACCTCCAAAGTGGAATTTACATCGCTCCATCGGGCCACCAGCTGACTCTGTACTTAACCTCTTCTGCGGAGCTGCACTGTTTGGTATTTGTCGTCTCTGTCTATTGTTAGTAGTATAGAGTATATGTTCTTTAAAACAGTTTTAAAATAATGCTTTTTAAAAGTTCTGCTTCTGAAGTCCATTTGAATGAAGCCATTACTCTATTGTCAAAGAGTGTTGTATCTCTTGCATGAAAATTGCAAGCATTTAGAGCTATATATACTGTGAGAATGACCCAAGAACATACACTAAATTCATGTTCTGAATCAAATACTAGTTTAAAAAACAAAATGCAATACTAGTTAAAAAATTAAAATGCATAGTTACCCTAGCAAACTCAATGTCACTTACACCGTGGGCTTCAAGATCCTGAGCTAGATCTGAGCGCTCCATTCAGTCGCATCAATCTGAAATTCCTGAAAACCAAAACTAAAGAATAAATCAATTTAGGTAGAAATTTAGGGAGTCGGGACCTACTAAGCAACTGCACTATTTTATTGTATGAATAGTGGAAATTGGAACACTAATGACGTATGCTTTTTTATTTATGGTGCTTTTGGGTGAAGGCAATTGGGCCATATTTCGAAGACTTTAAACCTGGGTAACACAGGAAAGTAACCATGTTTCTAACACCGCAACCTTGCCACATTTGATCTGGTATTATGGAAAAAGATAAATTTAAATGCAAATTGATCCACTGAAGAAATAACCAGTTTCATTCTACCAAGCAAATACATAACATCATTAATAAAGAAGAAATTGTTCGAAGATGAGAAAATGGGTCACCCAAAATACCCAAAGTAGATTACAATCAGGTATTCAAATAGAATAATTCACTAGAAAGAATGTGATATTGGGTTATACAATACTTGGCGATTGGTTTCCCAAACAAACAAACAACAATTCCCAAATAAAATATAAGTTTCGCTGACAATTTTACCATCTATGCCCAAACATTTCCATTTCTACATAATAATATGGTAAAACTAAAGAACACAGATATTAAATCCAACCTATGTGGTAGATCTCATTGTTTCCTATAAAACATCTCTTAATTTTAAGATGAATACCCCTTCGAATTAGACAGCAAACATTCTAGGCAAAGAATCTCTAACTACATTAGTGCAAGCTCTTCTCATATGCATATATTTCTCTAAATCTTACGAGTTAGGGTGTACAAATTAGTGAAAAAAGGATTTTAAATTAAAACATTTTGAATTAGAAGAATCAAACCTAGGACCCGTGGATGCACAAGGATTTAAACAAGGATAATAGTGTGTATAAAACAGAGCTTCATAAATGGTGGAGGCAAATTTAAACAACACTCCTGTTCATCAGAAATATTGATAATACATTATTTATGGTGATCACGAATCATGATCCAGACATACTTTCTAGTAATTTTTTCAAAAATTCAAAGAGTTGTGTGAATAGAACCTAATATGTCTCAACGCACCTTCTTCTTGAGGCCGGATATCCTTGGCTTACATCCATCGAAAGGAGATTTTCCTTTCCTAACCACATCAAAAATCACCATTTTGTCATTTCATCTCCACATGCATTTGCAAACAAAACCACATCAGACATTAAAATAACTACTAAACAATATTTTGTGTGAATTCAAACTAGAATTGAATCAAAACTAGATCGGCATAATGGCAATATAAAAGCTCTACAAATTATAGATGATTAGAAAGGGAGGACACCAACGGACATGCAAGAGGTGGAAGGTAAACAGAACCCACGTGGTAAAAAGAACAGTCGGTTTTACAAAGGAAATCTGCCAAAATAAACCAAAACAAAATATATAGAAGACAATGATGACGAATAAACCTACAGTTACAAATAAACTTGACTCTAGAAAACCTATCGGCCAAAAATTGTGCAACATAACTCCTTAAATTTCACGGTCGTTTATATTTCTTTTTGTGTTTTTCACTCGTTTGTTCCTTTGTCTTCCATCTTGCAAAATGTGGCTGTCATTTTTTATAATATATACTTTTATATAAATTATATTTACGCCGAAGGCGTTTCTATTTGAGACTCATGTCATGCGCACATGTTGTTCAAAGCGTGCTAAATTGGGCTTGAATGTCATCAACAGTGGATCCGTACTAGACTCTACCTCAAGCCCTGCTGCAGTCGAGGCTTTCCCAAAGGCAAACACTGTTTTCAACTTTTCACACACTCTCCAATATACAATGTGAAATAAATTAGACTGGTTTAAACAATTTTTCAATAAAATATTGACAAGTAAACTTACTCATTTAATATATATCCAATAAAATATTAAACAACCCCCCTGCACACATTTACTTGCGAATGCAAAGAAATTATTTAAGTGAAATTTGTTTCTTTTCATATACACTGTTGTAGAAATATTGGCCTATCTCTAAGAAGTGAAACTGCCAGGAGAAAAGAATTCATAGGTATGTGATATGTTACAAATTTTATAAAAATTTCATCACATATATGCTGTTGTAAATGTATATTGTTGTTGTAATTATATATTATAGACTTATTTTTATGTAGTATAAAAGAACAATTTTATAATTAATACATTTAAAATCTATTCACGATTTTTACAATTTTTGCATATCTATAAACTGTTGCAGGGTATTAATATTGAAGTTGAGCATGGATAGAGGGTCACATTTACCAATAGATTTAAATAATGCAATTGATGTTGAAGAACTTTATAATACTCCAGAATTTGGTCTTCATGTTAATCATGGAGTTGATAGTTTTCCAAAACAAGACTCAGAAATTGAGGAAATCGCATCTTTAACTCAAACATTTGAGAATGACACTACTAATGATGAGATAAAAAAAGAATTCAAAGAGGATATTTGGCCAAAACAAGCTGTGAAAGAATTGATTTTAAATTTTGAAGAGGTGTATGAAAATGTAAATCATGGAAACCTTACAAAACGACATTGGAAAAAAGTGGTAAATGTTGTAAATGTTAGGTGTGGAATATCGTTAATAGGGATTCAATGTAAATCTAAGTGGAACCGGTTGAGGAAGACCTTTAAAAGAGAAAAACAATTGGAAAACACCACAGGGGGCACCACCTTCCACATGGATGTTTTATGAAGACATGAACCGTATCATAGGAAAAAAACTGAAGGTGATTGGTCTTCCAAATGGATACAAGGGAAAATAATGGATTAATGTAAGTGCAACTTCATCAGATAAAGATATGAAAGGAAAATCAAATGAAGAGAGCTCGTTCATTAATATTGAAGAAGAGGGTGCAAATCAAGAAAATTCATTGAACAAATTGGGAGTGGAGGGAAAATGTATAAAAAGAAAAAGGACATCCTTTAAAGATTTGGGAGAAAGGATGGAGAAAGGATTGCATCATTTCACTCAAACAATGAAATAAATTGAAGAAGGAAGAATGCAACTGGAGCGCAAAAAAATGGAAAAGATATTGGACGTACAACTTCAAATAGCAAAGCTTTTTGCAGAGGTAAACACTATTGGTGGCGAATTGCAGCACCCCTGAATGTCTGCAACTCGATGGGTTGAGACTCTCGGTGCGATTGCATAACATGGAGCTTTTCCCAAGTGTGGGACCTTGTGAAATCGGAAAAGCTCTCCGGATGAAGGTCGGTTCCTATTCCTCTGTTCAGATGCACACATAAAAATGTAGAGGGTTTACTCAAAAACCTAATCTAACTTGCCAAGGAGACATGGTAAGAAGATGCATAAAAATAAACCTAAACTAACGGTGATGCACCGAGGAATGAAGAACACCTGTCTTGCCAATAAACACAAACCATCAAAATGCAATGCAAGATCATGCACAGATAACAAAAATTGTAGTGAAAGATCAGGAGGATGCAAATGAACACAGAGAGGGTTGAGAATCATCCACAGACATGCGTTATTTGCTCCGAAGATTGATATAATACACTACAAAATGCCAAGAGGCAAAGTTGCATTACAGTTTTAGATGGGAGATTTGAACTCCACAAATTCACTTGCCAAAGAGAAGAAGGGAGGGGAAAAACAAGAATGTCCAACCTTTAGAAAGAAGCCCCTCCTTAAAATTTATAGGAAGAATGAGAGAGAAAAGAGAGAAGAATTCCAAACCTACCCCAACCACCTCCAGGTTGCATTTAATTCATCTCATTATGGTGGTAGGTGAGAACCCTAGCAAACTTAAAAAGTGGCGAACTATATTTTGCATTTTTAAGAACTTGTTCCCACCCAATTAAAGATATCCAATGGTAGTTGGATAGAGGACCTTGTAAGATTTCCAAAAAGTCCAACCTTGCATGAATCTGAGCTCCCTGTGAAAAGTTATGGCCGTCTGAATATCTGGGTCAGGGTCTGCTTCCTATCAGCGCTCAGAATGTTGCGCCTCTTGAAGGTGCGCCATAGGCGCATCCATATTCATGTCGACATAACCTTACATCATGCTCCTCTTACCTGCGCCATGTGCGCATCGATTTTCATGTCGACACATTCTGTCGTGAGCCTCTTACCTGCGCCATGGGCACATCCATTTTCGTGTCGATACCTTCTGTCATGTGCCTCTTACCTGCGCCATGGGCGCATCCATTTTTGTGTCGACACCTTCTATCGTGTGCCTCTTACCTGCGGCTTGGGCACATCGATTTTTGTGTCGACACCTTCTGTTGTACACCCCTTACCTGTGCCTTGGGCGCATCCATTTTCGTTGTCGACACTCTTTGTTGTGTGACCTTTACTTGCGCCTTGGCGAATCCATTTTTGTGTCGACATATTCTTACTGTGCGCCCTTTACCTATGCCTTGGTGCATCCATTTTCGTGTCGAAATATTCTTACCTGTGCCTTGGCGCATCCATTTTCATGTCGACACCTCTTGTTGTGCGCCTCTGACCTGCGCCATGGGCGCGAATTTTGGCATGTCGACATATTCTTACCTGCGCCATAGGCGCATCCATATTTGTGTCGAAACTCTTTTATGTGCGCCCTTTTGGTTGGAAACGCAATAAATGTCGGGGTTTGAGTTTCTTTGATTTCCATATTCTTCTACTTGTCTATATCTACCCGGGGGGGAAGATATTTACAACAAACACTTTAATTTATTTATACACAACATTGGTCCACAACTTCAATAGATATTATATATTATTTTACAAATAGTACATCATTGCTCCAAACTAATATGATATTGTCTTTTCCATTCCCCAAATATAATGTCTCTTTGTGCCTTTCCTTGTTCTCTTTCCATTGATTGACTCCGCAATTGAGTTACAGAATTGGGATATGAATTTCCCTGGATTTTTGGGTTCTCTATTTGGGTAAAACCCTCTTTCCAATTAATCTAAGAGATTTGATACATTTAAACACCGATTTAAAGATTTACATGTTTAAAAAAATGATTTTATTCCCTTATGGCTTGCTGGTGATTTCATTTTCATATTTGTAGGCTTAGAATTTTTAATTAAACCAAGTTTAAAATTGCATAGTTGTGGATTTTAATTTTTCCGATGACAGTGAGAAAACCGTCGCCTCTAAGAATGTCAATGGTCTTGTGACCGCTACCCTACCTAGGTGACAATGTTGGGAACCGTCAACCCTTCTCTAAGGTGGTGGTTCAGAGACCGCTGCTTTGAGTAGGCCGGTGGTCTAGAGACTTTCACTCTGCACAGGGTGGCGGTCATGTTCTTCCGAAACAGAACATTCATTTCAAAAAAAATTCCAAAAACATTATTTACTAAGGTGATTTATAGTTTATCCTTAGCTTGAATTTAGGTGCCTAAAGTCACTAGTTGAAAGGTTCAAAGATTTATTCATTCCATTATTTAAATCACTAATTGCATGGATTTTCCATTTCAATAGTATATGAAAAAAAAACTACAATAATACTTTTCCATTGAAATTGTTTTCAAACTCAAATGAATAAATGAAACTTAATCTATTTCTAAGTATTATTTTTTTCCTTTCCCCAACAAGAATGTAATTTTTCAACAAAGTAACTCATTATAATTTAGTGCATCCTTCCATTTCAACTGTAGCCGTTTACTCAAGCAAGCACAAGTAGATATTATACATTAAATATTTACTAATAATACATTCTCAATTATTTACAATTTCCAAGTTTTTCATTCATTCTTACCATAATACAACTCCTACATGTAACAATGAACTTTCTCTTTGTTTGAGCATAACTCATTTTCCTATAATTAAAAATAATTTCTTTCCAACAATACATTACAACTTAATAAAAAAAAATATGCAATACATGTTTTCCTTTAAATTCAGGATTACTAGCCTTCCACCTTAAGTGGTAATTACATAAAAGGCTTTTACAATGAGAGATTTTATTTTCAGCTTCTAAAAATGCTCCAAGTCCCAAATCTTACACAATAGATCCACCATATTCTTCATTTCAATCACAAAAAAAATGGGGGATTAGGAAAAAACACTCCACCCAACCAATAATCCAATGAAGAGAAGAAGCTATCATCCTCATTGGCCAACAAGCCCCAACCAAAATGCAATAAGGAATGGATACAAATCATGGCAACTAACACAATGCTTCGACATCACAATACAAACATTCCCAACCATTTAACATGTAGTGCCCACTCCTCTTCTATACTTATTATATTTTTATTTTGATTACTCTTGGCTATAGACATGGATGTTATTGTATCATTTTAATTTAGCATGATGTTAGATGATAGAGATATTCTAATTATTGATGGATTATGATTCATAGTATGATTGTGTGGATTCTTAGGGATAGAGAGACAATTTTTATATTGACGATGATGATGTGTTGTTAGCATATCTATTACTGACATTTAGAATTCTCATTGTATTGAGTAGGATTTAACATTTGAATTAATCTTGGGATCTTGTTGATATTGATAAAAAGATAGAATTGAGATGTTGAAATTTCAAACAAATTATAGCATTGTTAGTAGAGATGATGATTTAGCTATATGTGAATGGTTATTATATCAAAACAATCAAAAGGATGAGGAATTTTTTTTTGATGCGGCCACGAGGACGAATGAGGTATTGTGTGATTTTGCAAGTAATTATATCACGAAAATCAAAAGTGGGATTGAAGACCAACCAAAGAGGAATCCTAGATGGATACAACAAAGGTCAAAATGGTAACTTGTGTAATTTTTTTTGTTTGTTTATATTTTTAGGGGGTCCCCATGGGGGGATGACCTCCAATTGTGACAATGGGCTATGTGTCCAATTCTTTCCTTTTTTATTTTATTTATTATAGAGTATGTTATTTATTTGTGATGTTATTTATTTAATCATGTTATTAAGCCATATGGTGATGTGACAAATAAGGGCCATTTATTAGATTTTGTGGTCTTTTGGATTATGTGATTTTGATTGAGGCTAAGTGAATCTTAGTGTTGTACACTCTACCTTACCTTGGAATTTCATATTTGGGCTTAAAGAACATTTTTGGAGGCTTGTGGGAGAAACTAATCTTGTCCTACACCTCTTAATTTTATATTCCAACCTTGTCAAAAATAGACCTCATTATGTGGATGGGGGGTCAAAAATAGACCTCATTATGTGTTTTGTAAGGAAAAAAGTGACATTAATTGCACTTTTCTTACATGGGTTTTAATTTTACCTTTAGAGGATGTGGGTTTGGATTATGTGTGTAAGAGGTTTTTCATTCCTCTCAACCACCAATTTATTGTGCATTGGGGTTGAGGTTTTACTTGTGATGTAGAGTTAAGGATAAGTGATGTGACATCCTACATGGAGCCACCTCACCCTCCTCTCTCCTTTTTCTATATATGCAAGTTTATTTGTTTCTTTGGGGGTTACTTGATTTCATTTGTGCTCATGTAATTCGGGACTTAGAGAATTTTTTGAGTGCTTGTTGAATTCTTGGAGCTTGTTGGAGTTGGATTGAGCTTGAAGGATCTTGGAGTGTGATTCCTTTATCAACTTCTTACTATGGAAAGGAAAGGGTTATACTCTTTTTACTTGTTTGTTGTTATATGTGTGTGTTACAAGTATGTGAATGATTTTTGTGCTTGTAAGGTTATTGGTTAGAATGCCTAATTATGGTGTAGGAGAAGGCTATGGGGATCTTATATGTAGGTAGGAATAAGAGTTTATTTCATATTTTGGGAGGGAGTTGGGTTGGGTTCCCAACCTTGGATAAGAGAATGCTTGCATTTCTTACCTTTTTCTTTTGATGGAGACATAAGAGATTGGAGGGAGGCATAAGAGTTTTGTAAAGTTTTTAAATTGTGTTTTGGGGGATTTTAAGGTGGGCACTTAATCCCATTGGGAAGCATAAGTTATCTCCCCATAGATCCTTGTTTCATTGGCTTTGCAATTGAAGCCTTGTGTATTTTTAAAAGTTGTATTATTGTACTTGATTTCTTGTGTTGAATGAGTATTATATGGTTCTAAATTTATTTTGTGATGTTGAAGCATTAAATTGTTGCCATGAGTTGGATCCATTCTTTATTACATTTTTGTTGGGGCTTGGGGGCCATTGAGGAGGATAACTTCTTATCCTCATTGGATTATTAGTTGGGTGGAGAGTTTTACCTTTCCCCCATTTTTTGTTGTTGTGATTAAAGTGAAGACATGGTGAAGATCTTTTTGAAGAATTGGCACTTAGAGGCTTAGAGATTTTGTGAAGAAAAAGAAATCCTTTTTGAGAAAACCCTTCTTGTTATTCCCACTTAAGGTGGAAGATAATGGCCGAAGAACAATGTTTGATTTATTGCTATATATCAATACAGAAGTGCAAGCTAATATATATGTTGTGTGAGGGAGGAGAGGAGAAAAATAGTTAAGTAATTGTTTACTAACTAATAACTAATAATGTATTATTAACTAATGTGCTAACATTCCCCCCTTAATACATTGCTCTTACAAATATACCCCCTAAACAAATCAAACTTCACCTTGCCAAGAGGCTTGGTGAGAATATCTGCAACCTGAAAATCAGTAGGGTAATACTGGAGCTGAATTTGGTGGTTCAAGACCTATTCACAAATGTAGTGACATTCCACTTCTATATACTTTGTACATTCATGAAAAATAGGATTCTTCACAAGCTTCAACACACCTTGATTGTCGCAATGAATGATGGGAGGTTTCTCTTTAGGAATCCCTATATCTGTAAGAATGCGACGTAACCAAATTTCTTTACACACAACTCATTGTGTGGTGTGGTATTTAGCCTCAGTGGATGAGAGAGCAATAAGAGTTTGCTTCTTGCTAATCCACGAGATAGGTCAAGATCTGAGAAGAAAAACATATCCTAAAGTGGATTTCTTAACATCAATGGATCTTGCATAGTCCGAGTCTGTATATCCCTGTAAGAAGAACTGAGTGTTCTTTTGATACTCCAAACCAAAGTCAACTATACCTCAAACATATCTCAACACATGCATTGCTACTATCCAATGATATTTCTTCAGCTCCTGCATAAATTTGGCAAGATAGCTCACTGCAAAGCAAAGATCTAGTCTAGTATAAGTTCAAGTAAATGAGACTCCCCACAAGCTGTCTATAGTGAGTGCCATCTACCTGCGGTGAATCCTGGAATCTAGATAATTGCAAACCTTTTTCCATAGGTGTGGACATTGGTTTACAATCTGACATTCAATACTTTTCTAGGAGTTTCTTGCCATTTTTCATCTAGTAGATGAAGATATGATTCTTCTTCTACCATATCTCTAAGCCAAGACAGTAGTGAAGTAGCCCCAAATCAGTCATGTCGAAGTATTTCTTCAGATCATTCTTTACATCATCTACAAGATTGTCAGAACTTCTTGTGATCACAAGATCATCTACGTACAAAACTAGAATGAAAATCTATGTTCCTACCTTCTTGATATACAAATTTGTATCTGAGGGGCTACGAGTGAATTCATGCTGAAATAGGTGATCATCAATTTTTATATACCATGCCCTAGGTGCTTGTTTGAGTCCATAAAGAGACTTTATCAGACAACATACCTTATATGGTTGATGCTCGTCTACAAACCCTTTAGGTTGGGCCATGTACACTTCTTATTTTAGATCACTGTTTAGAAAATCACTCTTGACATCCATCTGCTGAATTTTCCATCCATTTTGTGCTGCCAGTGAACAGACAACTCTGATGGTTTTGATCTTCATAGTGGGTGCAAAGGTCTCGTCATAGTCAATTCCTTCTTACTGAGCATAACCCTTTGCAACAAGTCGTGCTTTAAGTTTTTCGATTGAACCATCTACCTTTTTTTTTTTTAAATCCATTTGAAGCCAATGGATTTCTTACCTGGAGGCAGATCGACAAGTTCCCACGTTCGATTCTGAATTAGGGAATCATATTCAGAATCCATAGCCTGTTTCTACTGTGGTTGGTCTAATGCCTCACGAACAGTGTCAGGTTCGGTGCTCTCAACAAATAAACTCATGAGTGAAAAATTTACCTCATGTCTGGCTTGACTTCGTGTTCTGAATCTTGTAGAAGTACCTAGAAGTGAGTTCAGGTGTGCATCCCTAATAGTATTCTGGACCCATTTCTGACTTTGGTGCTATCGCTTTTGATGTGAAGATGTGTTTTCCAATGTGCCAAGATCAATGAACAAGTCTCCACTTAGCTCTTCTTCTCTCTAAGAAGAATCATCTTACCCATCATTTGGATGTGTGACCAATCTATGTGATGAGATCGGTACTGGATCTCCATTGTGTGGCAGGGAGTCAAAGGACGACTCATCACATACCACATCTCGAAAATTGTAGATATTTTTCATCTTAGGAACCATGAGACGATATTCCTTTGAGGTAGTACAATACCCTAAGAAAATACATGGCAGTGTCTTTGGATCGATATTCTTCCTTCTCTCAGCTGGAACATGCATATATGTAGTACAACCAAAAACTCTCAAATTATGAATAAAAGGTTTATGACCAGTCCATACCTCTTCCCGTGTCTTGTTCTGCAATATCTTTGTGGGTGCCCAATTGAGTAGATACGTAGCTGTCTGGACTGCTTTTTCCCAAAACTGATCCTCCAACTTGGTGGTCGAGAGCATATAACAAGCCATCTCCATGATAGTCTTGTTGTGTCACTGAGAAATCCCGTTTTATTGGGGCGTGTAGGGTGTAGTCAGATGTTGTTGAATGAAATGCTACTTTACGTATGCTAAGAACTTCTTTGACACAAATTTCCCCCCTCAATCTGAGTGGAGGAGAAGGAAAGGCTTCCCAGACTGCTTGGTGGCTTGCTGGTAGAAGGTTTGGAAATTGGAAAATGCCTCACTCTTCTTTCAGAGGAAATATACCCACATTTTCCTTGAGTAATCATCAATGATGAGCTGGAAGTACTCAAAATCTTAGAAGCTAGCTAGTAGGGGTCCACATAGATCAGTGTGAATGACTTGAAGATGCTCCATAGAATGATAAGAGCTATGTTTGAATGGACCTCTATGTTGTTTTCCAGCAAGACATCCTGAGAAAACAGGTAAGGAATGGGAGAGTGGTAGAAGCCCTCTTACCATTTCCTTGGCACTGAGCTGATGCAGAGCCCCGACAGAAAGATGACCATATTGAAAGTGCCATAGTGTAGTGCAAACTCCACCATTGAAGAAAAGAGAGCAATGCTAGATGAAGTGACCGCATCTAGTGTAAATAGACGGCCCTTTAGAAATTCTTGAGCAATTATTGAATCTCCTTGGGAAATGATGTAGGACTTGACCCCTTTCTCAACAAATAATTCAACCTGCATTCGATGGTTAAGAAGTTGACTCACTGACAAGATATTTGAGGTAAAACCTGGAACATATAACACCTTCGTGAGTGTACATCTTCATGTCCCAAGAGGAATGATGACATCTCCAATCCCTGCCATAATATACTCTTGATTGTTTGTGATGGTTATCCAATCTCCAGTGGGCTGGTCACTCAGAGTATGGAACAACTTCTTATTGCCAATCATGTGTTTGCTGGCATCTGAATCAATCAACCAGACATTTTTTGACGGCTGCGAAGTCTGTGAGACTAGAACAATGTTAGAATGAGTCATGTCTGGAACCTCTTCATCGGAGGTGGCATCCTGTTGAGTAGTAATGTGACCCTTTTGTCTCTGATTACAAGCACGCCATCAAGATTTCTTGGAATATCCTTGGCTATAAGTGCTCTCTTCATCAGAGTTGCCATACTTGCGACCATTGTAATAATAGTTCATAGTTGTGTGCGTATCCATGGAGCAAATGTGGCAACATCGATTTGCCTTGTTGTTTTGTTACTTCTAAGGTGGCCGCGGTGGTGGCTGCTGAGAAGGTAACTACTGAGGATGCTGTTTCTTATTCTGGGGGGTTGACTACCCTTTTTGAGGCTTATGCTTTTGCCTCGTGATGAGGGCCTTGTCTTTAAAGGCTTCTTGAACATTCTGCATGGCTTCTTCCTGCTGGAGATAATTCACCAGTGTGGCAAAACTCACTTCCTATTGAGTGATGATGAACTTGGTGATTAGTGTCTGAAAGCGGGAATGAAGAGCTCGTAAGGTGAGAAGGACTAGCAACTTGTCATCCACTAATTCACCAAGAGCAGAGAGTTCTGCATGTAACTCAGCCACATGCCGCAAGAAGGCTTCTACTGATTCGCCATCATGCATACTCATCATGTTAAGCTTTGTTTGAAGCTGTAACTTTGTCATCAGATTCTTGGCTTCATAGATGGTACACAACGTGGTCCATTCCTGAGAGGAAGTGGTTGCTTCCCAAATGTAAGGTTTTGCACCTCATCAGAAAGGTTTAGTGTGATAAGAATTAGTGCTTTTGCATCATCCTTTTCATATTTAACCAATAGATCAGTGTCTGTGGGAGGGGCATATTTGTCAAAAATGATCCCCCAAAGATCTTCAAACTAAAGAATCATCGGCTTATTGGTTTTCTATGTGGCGAAATTTGGCCCTTTTAAGAGTTGGGCATCAGATAGCAATATTTTTGGAGCAGACATTTTCAAAAACTCAAAATTGTATTTTATTTATTTATTTTTAAAAATTGGCTACAATGCTTAATGAAGGAATCTATTCCGAAGATGGGCTCTATAGGCTCATGCAATGAGACGTGGATGCTCCTGTGGGCATTCTACTTCTCATTCATCATCTGCATCATAGAACCACATTCAAGTTCTACACGAATCCACCGTGCTTGACATCGAACCTCGAACCAAAAATAATCCAACAGTCCTCGGCGCACAAGCTCGTCAAAGAGAATATTCCCAGTTTTGTGGAGCTTGTTGACCAAGGTAAAGAACAGTCTAGTTGTGTCTTCGTTGTTGCTCAATGCCTAAATATTTGGTGCATTGCTCAAAATGCTACATGTGCAAGCAGAAGCATATTAAGACATACGCTCACAGTGGACTGGTAAGCATATTTCCAAGTCTTTGCTGACAGATTACAGGGCTCTCTATGGATAATTATGTTTTACATTTAGATTTTTATGCTTTCACGATATGGATGGTACATATATTTTTCTTTGATATCCTTGAGTTCAGAGACATTGGGAACAATTAATGTCTCCATGTGCAGCAAGTAAATTCCATGCAGGTATTGTGGTCATGCATGAGAAAGAAAATTACATTGCAATATATCACACTTAGGAGCAAGCAAAAATTAATATAAATGACGATCATGAAGATGAATCCTTGAAGATGGTCCCTCCAAGGGAATAAGGATTACAATACATCAGGATAAGTTGAAGAAATAGTTATGAAAAAGACAAAAAAAAAATCATCTACTCAAGAGAACTCCTTTAGCGCCACGCACAGCGCAAACGGCGGGACAGTCTTCCTGTTCTTTGTTGAGTCTCCAGGAATAGGTTGATAAGGTTGAGGATACTAAGGTTGCACCATATAGATACTTCACGTCATCATGCATAGGGAAAAATACGGGAGTCATGTTAGTACACATTGGGGCAGCAGTACCAATGATAGATATACAGAGAGATTGTATGGATTGCAATAATCATGGTTATACATGGAATCAATGGATCTCACGCAATTATGTAGGCCGACATGGAGGCAGCCAATGAGAGCAACAATTATACAACTGGCATGGAATCACAGGAATAATTATTATGGATATGCATGGATGTTGAGGAGGAACACATATGGACAAGGCCAAAATCATATGGGTCCAATGGAAAATGGAATCAGGTTTGGAGCAGTATCACCCACTAGGATCTCATATGGGTGGTTGGATGATCGAGCATGGCAACAAGTGTGCAAAAATTTCAAGCACACTCATTATATGGCTTCTTCTTATGTTTCGGGGATGAAACATGTCAAGGAGGGAGGTAATTTTATGTACCTTGGGATCTATGATATTATGATGCACATGGTTTTATGGAGATGTCGACATGTGGCACACGTCCCCTTAGTTAGTTATATGTTTATAATAGGGTAAGTGCACCAAGTTGATGGACAAATATAGGGTCATCCGTGGACGTCATATTGCAAAAAATAGTGAAATCTCAACTTGTAGGGATTATTAGCTATACATGCACTCTAAATTAGAAAAAATTATATAAATATGAATCGTAGCATTCAGAATCTAGTTTCTAAAATACTAATTTTTGTAAAAAACGGACAAGTTTAGATATATTAAACACTTAAGATTATATGACTTGGTTTTTTTTTTTTTAAACTTATAATATTGTAGTCCGTTTACCTGCATTTTGGATGACCAAATCTTGTTATTTTTTTTTTCCTTTGGTGAAACGTTAGATGTAGTTGTCTATCTTGGGATGGATTTTATTTTGTATTTTTTTGAGCATTATTTTTTTATAAGGATTTTTTCCATGAAAGTGGTCTGAAAATATTTAGAAAACGGAGCGCTTTTTGTTTGCCCGTCATAACTATATCAAAAAATATCAAAATCAAATATATATATTTTTTAACATGTATATAATTTGTCCACACTTGGGATGGTATAAGTTTTATCACATTTTGATAAGTGAAACAAAAGTTACAGTCTTAAACGTAGACATGAACATTCATGGGAAAAAATGTGTTAAACACCTTTTGTTAGTAAAAAATTATAAAATGATATTTATCTTATTCTATTCACTTTAAAATCAATATTTTGACAAAGCTAACAGTCTCCCCTACGTGATGGCACCATTTTTGTGAAATGCTTTCAGTTTTTTAGCATGGCTCAAGTCTTTGGAACAAGAAAATTGAGGTTTTTTTACCTTTTACACTTCATAATGACCTTCCATAGCTTTGGTTGGGAAAAAACAAAGATTTCCCAAGGCTTAGGTTCGGCAGATAGATCCACGATCGTGGTTTATAAAGCACGATTGCAGGTTTTTTAACACAAACCGCGAGCACGCTTTATAAACCACGACCGCAGTTTATAAATCATTTTTACACACATCCCAATGTCTGAATTACCATGTGATTTTTACTCTTTGACCTTATCATAAGAATTACCACAAAATTCTATCTTTTTCTGCACATTTTTCTTATCACCAGAAGCAAAGCATCATGGGAGACAAGAAACGAAGCCAAAAAAGGAAGTCATTAAGTAAAAAACACCAAACGAATTAGAGGCCAACAAAATTCAAAATGTTGAGCGAATGCGGAATCTTCATGAACCAAGAAGAGGTTCATCTTCAACCCTAACTATTGTAAGCAATGAAGAACCAAGTAATGTTTCTACTGTCAATGTTGAAGTTGAATTAAATACTCGTGATGAAGATATTTTTACTATCAATGTTGAAGAAGAATTAAATACTCATGATGTAGCAAATGTTGAAATTGATGGAGACAATGAAAATGTGAATAAGGAAGTTTATGTTGAAACTATAGACAGTCAAAATTTGACAAAAACACCTCTTAGGATTTTACATAAGAAACCTCATTTTTTTATTGAAATTGATGAAAACATTTTGAAACCAATGTATGACAAACTTTCTGAGCGACAGATAAGAAGAAAAGCCACTGAAATTTAGGATAATCATTTTGAAATTTTAAATGATTCCCAAAGATGTCATTTGTTGGTTATTTTGATGAAATTGATTAAAATGAGACCTACATTAAACACCTTAGGATTGACAACATCTAATATACGTGGTCAAACCTCTATAATTGTTGAAAACCTTCATGATGCATATCACACTGTTGGTGTCAAGAGACGCACTAGGGATAGTAATATTGTGCATCATGTACTTGCTACTAGTGTTGTAAGTGAATCAATAAAAAACAACGTTTGATTACGTAAGAAAGTCGAATGTTACAAGTTAATCGAAAAACTCTAATGAAAGCAATTGAAAGAATAGGGCAATGAGAGCACCAATCTAGGAAGGAAAAAACTGAGGGAGTCTATTATAGAGGGTTCCTACGTTGAGGTGTTGGATCAGACAAGGCTTCTCGAATTGCCATGGAGTCTGAGTAGTCACCCATCGAAGTTGAACGATATTTTGGTCTCAGGGATCTTAAGGGACTACGCCCAAATGAAGTAGCCCAGAAGCAACAACCTTGTCACGCACCAAAATACCACCTCCTCTAGCATTCACCTAGCCACCTAGATATGTCGATGTAGTCAGTTCGGTGCCATGATCCACCATTTGGAAAATATAGCGTTTGACAACCTTACACTAGCTCAACTACACTATTCTGCGTGTTTGCAAACAATAGGGCAGCGAGAGCACCAATCTAGGAAAGAAAATATGAGAGAGGCTATTGTAGAGGGTCCCTACACCAAGGTTTCAGATCAGACGAGGTGTCTCTAGGTGCAACGGAGTCCGAGTAGTCACCCGTCGAAGTTGAATGATATTTTGGTCTCAAGGCTCTTAAGGGACTATGCCCGAACGAACTAGCCCAGAAGCAACGACCTTGTTGCACACCGAAACACCGCCTCCTCTAACATTCACCTGGCTAAGCGGACGTGTCAGCATAGTTGGTTTGGTGTCACAACCCACTGTTTGCAAAATATAGCGTTTGAAAACCTTACACTGGCTCCAACTACATTATTTCGTGCGTTTACAAACAATAGGGCAGTGAGAGCACTAATCTAGGAAGGAAAAAATTAGAGTGGCTATTGTAGAGGGTCCCTAAACTAAGGTTTTAGATCAGATGAGGCATCTATAGGTGCCACGGAGTTCGAGTAGTCACCCATCAAAGTTAAACGATAGTTTGGTCTCAAGGCTCTTAAGGGACTACGCCCGAACAAAGTAGTCCAGAAGCAACGACCATGTCGTGCACCAAAAAACCACCTCCTCAAGCGTTCACCTAGCCACTCAGACATTTCAGTGCATTCAGTGCGGTGCCATGACCCACCGTTTGCAAAATATAGCGTTTGACAACCTTATACTAACTCGAACTGCACTATTTCGCACATTTGCAAACAATAGGGCAGCGAGAGCACCGATATGGGAAGGAAAAAATAAGAAAGGATATTGTAGAGGGTCCCTACACTGAGGTGTCATATTATATGAGGTGTCTCTAGGTGCCATGGAGTCCGAGTAGTCACCTGTCGAAGTTGAACGATAATTTGGTCTCAGGGCTCTTAAGGGACTTGTAACGCCCCTTTCATCATTGCTCTTTTTCTCCTTTGATGTTTGTGTTGCTTAATGTTAAACGTCATTCTTTTTTTTATCGATCATTAGAGGATTCACCTTTCTGTAGAGGATAATTAGTTGTTCTCCCTCTTCATCATGCCTATTTGTGTTGGTGTCGATGTTTTTTGTAAATTTTCGAACTTGTTTGTTGGCCCTTGTTAATATGATTAATAATAATTATTAATTTGTAATAATAACAGTAAAAATAAAATAAAATGTAATAATATTATTAATTTAATTATCAATTGATGATAACGTCACTATCTTATTGTCGATTGTTATCAACGTTATTGTTAATTATTGATAAACGATTTTAGTGGTTCATTGGTCACTTCATGGACCAAGCCTCTGTTTGTGCAAAAAGAGGAGCTTGTTCGTGGATGAATCCATTTCTTGGGAGGTGCTGTTCGTGCTTGCGTTTAATTTTTCCCCTCGGCCTTCTAGATATTTGTGTATACCTTATATTATAGCAATTTATTGGGAAGGTAGTGGAGGCATCCACCCACCTCGCCACTTTGAAGACACTTCATTTTTTTATCAATCCTCCCTCCTGGTCAAATGCACTATCGTGTTGTGTTATATTGACCTGCTATCCATTAATGGTAACATGTTGGGCATCCTTGGTTGGTTTAACTGCCTTGAAACCTGGCCGCCTACATTTAAGACTGTATTTTTTTTATTCTTTTTTTTGTAGAAGTCTTGTTTTTTTAGTGGTGGATGCACCTTTCTCCCTGGTTGGTGGTAGACAACATTGATTGGGATGGTTGCCTCATTAATTGTTTTTCCTTGGATTCTTGCTGTAGCCTGCACCTTGTTCTCCTGTTAATCGCCTCTTAGACTATTCCTCTATTCCATTATTTTTATTGGGGCCTAAGAAAAAGAATGTGATGAAAATGTAGCTGAAGGTGAACTGAGATGAAAGAATAGGAGAACAAGTTGGTGGTGGTGGCGGTAGGAGGCAGCATGGCTAGAGCAGGAACTTGGCATGTAACTATGCGCCTTAATACCTGAAAGGAACATGGCCGCATAGGCTATTTTAGTTATTATTTCTAGCTAACGAGTCGTGCTATGAAATGGGGCTGAATGTTTTTGTAGTTAAATGCTTTCGAATGGTTTGTAGCCTCCTGATCCCTTCCTCCCTACTCGTGAGTTCAGAGAAAAGATTAATAGTGGGGCACATATTTTTATTTCTAACAGTTCTTTGTTTTTTTTTCTATGTGCCCTGGACTTTGTGGATTCTGTGCATGCCAAGTTCAGTTTTTCTGCATGGAAACATGATGGTGGAGGAAGTCTTGTGAGGGACAGCGTAGAAAATTTTGGAGTATACTCTTCCATCAATTTCTGGCCACTTTCTTTTGGATCTTAATCTCCTTGAGTTCCTCCCTAGACACGTGCAGCTAGAGCATGGACCAGTTCTATCTCCTGATGCTTAGGATTTCGTGATGGTGGAAGGTAGTTTTTCCTTGGCTCAGACTGTAACTTGCTCAAGCCATGATGTCTGTTCACGTGAAGAGTTATGTTTCATAGTCCTTGTTTGGCTGGGACATTGTTATTTCTTTTTTTTTTCTAGTTGCTTTGTTGGGAGGACGCCATTACCCTTGTCAAGCTTCTTCTAACACTGGCTGCGTGAATGCTGGTAAAGACAACTAGCCATTTAGGACACCTATGGGTAATTTTCTGTAGATCCTTCTATTCTCATCATGCGTATTTGGAGTCCCTAGAAACCACATCTCTTTGAGGTACTTTATCAGATAGATTATCTTTCTTTTGGTTTTACTCTTCCACATTTTACATGCAATTCAGGGCACGGCAACTGAAGGGTGGGCTGAGTAGGTTGGGAATTGTTTTTCTATGTCATTTATGGTGGGGGAGGGGTCTTAACTCAAGCCAATTGTGCACAAATTTCTATCAGTGTTGTCCTAGAGACCACCTTTCCTTCAAGGTGTTGTGGATCTATGTTTTGGGGACTCCATACCTTGGCCATAACCTACCTGTGCCAAATTTGGCTGTGAGAAGAGCTTGGACGACCTAGCAGGCTGGAGGATAGTGGAGTGTGGCCTTGAGATGTTGTTGCAGACCCTGTCCATCTTGTGCTCAACTACGGGAGCCTAATTAGGCATGATATTCTCTATACCATTGATTCTTATGTTGTTATTTAAATGATTCATTAAATAACTCTGCTCTTCATATAAATGTCTCATGTGATGGTATGCTATTTGGTTTCCACTTCCCTTGCTCTTTCGTATTTTTCTGGCGTTAGAAATGATTGCGCTGGTTGAAGCTTTTTTTTAATTGTTTTTTGGGTTTTAATAAATATTAGTTGGGTGAACTTTGTTCTTAAGACTAATAAAACAATAGAGGTGGGGGTCTTACAATGAAAATTCCTAGTTCTTTGTGATGGTCTCACGATTTGTATGTTTTATCAAACATTGTTGTTTGACTCAATTTTATAGTGCCTATTTCCTTTGGATACTTGTTTCGGTTCGAGATCTGTCGTTCTAACTTATGTTGGGTATTTGCGAAATAGCAATTGAGTACTATAAGTGCATTGTGTATAGGTGAATGATGTTATTCCTGTCTCTATCTTTTTCTTTTAGTCCATTTTAGGTTTTAGTAACCCTTCTCAGTGAGCTTAGTGTGTGCTTAGCTTGACTAATTTTTGAATTAAGCCAAGTTGGTATTACTCTCAAACTAGTTTAGCTACTTTTGTTATTTGTAAATTCCTCGAAGAACTGTTTTATTCTTCCAACGTCATGTTTGATCTTCATAATTTGGTATCAGTTCATGTTCATCGTTTGGAGATTCTTGTATTTGTAATCATCTTCTCTCCCTTGGTGACTGTTGTATGTTTTGAGGAATGTAGTTGATCCTATGGAATTTCTCCTTCAAATGTTACTCACATATTTGGGGTAGCTTAAAATTTCGGAGTAAATACTCTTTTTCGTACCTTGATTTTGTTTCGCATATGTTGGAGGATACAAGATCTACTTGATCATTGTTGAGGAAGTTTTCAAATCTTAAAATTGGGATGTTGGTTTTATGAAATTACTCTACATTTTGCTCCTTAAAATGTTTAAATTTCATTCTCTTGTGACTTAGAGGTTGGTGTATTTGGAAACTCATTAGTTGACTGGTTATTGTGATGCTCATTGTGATATGACCCCCTTGCTGTCATTTTAGTAGAATGGTTATGTGTTGACCAGAAAGGTTGATGTCAACTTGTGTTGACGGTAGATCCTTTAGAAGCTATGTATTCTGTGTTGTGCTCTTGTGAATGATTGAGTAAACCTCCTGTACGATTTATAATGGTTATGTTTGGTTTTGTCAAGTTTGTCCTTTTTCTTAAGACATTCTCTTGATTGGAAGAAAGTTTAATAGAAAGATTGTTAGGATAGAATGTGGCCCATACTAGGTCAACTGTGCATTTCATCCCTTTTCTTTTCCATTTTATTTATTCTGTACTGATATAAAATTAATTTTTATAGGCACAACATCTAAATATTATTAAGTCATTTTAGTTTAGATATTCTCATGTCGATTGATTGTTCGGGATCTTACAGTGGAATAGTGAATCCTTGGCTTGGTGAACTAACTTAAACAAATAGGGACATATCACGTTTGAAACTAATTTTCTTCTTGCAAGTGTTTTTGTTTCGAAATGTTATCTTGTTAAAATGACATGGGCATTATTGTGATATGGGTGGAATTCACTATGATGAATTATTAACTTCTCCTATGAGAAAATGATAATTAAATAGAGTTAGTGCCTTCCTTTTTATTTTGACATTTTATGCTTTTGGACAACTCTTTAATTGCTCTTGTTTAGACTCTTGGATTATTTTCATAAGCAACGGTGCTTTTCTTCCTTGAAGCAGTTAGATAACAACATATTGTCTTAATGTTATAGCTTTTATCGTGCTCAGTTCTTGTGAACTGACATGTGCTAACAAATGTGCAGGAGGATTTCCTGAGTAGAAAAGAAAAAAAAAAGAGAAAAAGAAACACGTGTAGAAAGTGGATTCCGGCCTTCTTAGGAACTACTATTGTACGAATGTTTTTCTTTTGTTTTAAAACATTGGTATGGAAATTGTGGAGACTATTTAGAAGGCATTGCATTATAATTTTTGTATTGTCCTCATGTAGGTTGTTGTTATCATTTGAAAGTCAATTTGAGAAATATTATTGTCAATAAGATTAAATGAACTTGTTTTGACATGCGTATCCTTCATTAAATTTTCACTTTTTGGAATATGATTTATCCTTGAATTGTCAAACCTAATTCTAACCATCTAAACTTGAGTCTTGAATCAACTTACATCGCTTTAGTTACCTTTTCTCATGTCTCGTTTGGTTGAGGAATATGTTTTGAATCTAGCAAAAACCAGAGAAACAAATATACCTTGTGACCCCACGTAAACTAATCAACAATCTCTTATTGTGGTGAGTCCTTAGAACTGTCTTAAGGTGAAATCAATGATTAAATCTTGGAAGATAATAAAATTATAATAAATAGAAGGAAATTGATTAAGAAACTCTTCGATCTATCTTACTCGTTGAAAATGTAAACAATATACTTATGTCTATCTCTTCAAGTGAAACCCGAGTGAAACCTTTAATATTTCTGTTTAGATTCTTAATCCCAATGAAATCTTTATTAACAACTAATAAGATCTTAATGATGAATCCAAGATTTAGACAGTCATATACTGTAAAAGAAAAAAGAAAAAAGAAAATGATCGTTTGAAACTTAGGTAAAACATATATAGTTAAAAGCACAACATTGTAAACAAATTGATGAAGTTAAGATCCTTGAGAAATTAACTGCCCTCCCAACAAATGAATAAGTTAATCAAAATGAAGCAACCTCTTACCACCCAATAATTAATCAGTTAATCAAGTAAGGGAAAATTCTTTAAAGGAAACATGAATTTTTGATTCTCCTAACATGATTCCTCTGGGAAAAGCAAAGAATTTAAGAGTATCTATAGCTAAAACATGATTCTAAAGAAAATTTCTGTGGGAAGACCTTGTTTGTAAAATTGCATATTTTGGATGAACCATTGTGTCCTAAGTGTGTGCCTCATGTTTATCTGTAACCAGTGTGGGTTCGTGTTATGGAAAGCATGTCATTAGTTGGTTGTATTCCCTAGAGAACTTGTGTAGTGTTGTATTATCTTCAAGCAAGTTGAAAAAAATAAAATTATCCTGTATTTTATTGGGTTGTTTAATGTGTTTGAGTTGGTGGGTCTTACAGGACTACACCTGAACGAAGTAGCCCAGAAGTAGCAACCTTTTCGCGTACCAAAACACCACCTCCTCTAGCATTCACCTAGCCACCCAGACGTGTCTACACATTTGGTTTGGTGCCATGACCCACCATTTGTAAAATATAGCATTTAACAACCTTACACTGGCTCCAACTGCAATATTTCGTGCATTTGCAAACAATAGGGCAGCGAGAGCACTGATCTGGGAAGGAAAAAACTAAGAGAGGTTATTGTATAGGATCCCTATGCCAAGGTTTTGGATTAGATGAGGCATCTCTAGGTTCCATGGAGTTCGAGTAGTCATCCGTTGAAGTTAAATGATATTTTAAACTCAAGGCTCTTAAGGGACTGTGCCCAAAACAAAGTAGCCAGGAAGCAATGACCTTGTCACGCACAGAAAACCCACCTCCTCTAGCATTCACCTAGCCACCCGGATGTGTCGCTACATTTTTTTTGGTGCCATGATGCACCGTTTGCAAAATATAGCGTTTGACAACCTTACACTGGCTCTAACTGCACTATTTTACGCGTTAACAAACAATAGGGCAGCGAGAACACCGATCTGGGAAGGAAAAAACTGAGAGATCCTATTGTAGAGGGTCCCTACACCAAGGTGTTGGATTAGACGAGGCATCTCTAGGTGCCATCGAATCTGAGTAGTCACCCGTCGAAGTTGAACGATATTTTGGTCTCAGGGCTCTTAAGGGACTACGCCTGAATGAAGTAGCCCGGAAGCAACGACCTTGTCATGCAGCAAAATACCACCTTCTCTAGATTTCACCTAGCCACCTAGATGTGTTGGTGCATTTGATTTGGTGCCACAACCCAATTATTGTAAAATATAGTGTTTGACAATCTTACATTGGCTCAAACTGCACTATTTCGCGCGTTTGCAAACAATAGGGTAGCAAGAGAACCGATCTGGGAAGGAAAAAACTGAGAGAGGCTATTGTATAGGGTCCCTACATCGAGGTTTCAGATCAGATGAGGCATCTCTAGGTGCCACAGAGTCTGAGTAGTCACCCATTGAAGTTGAACGATATTTTGGTCTCAAAGCTCTTAAGGGACTACGCCCGAACGAAGTAGCCCGGAAGCAATGACCTTGTCACGCACCCATACACCACCTCCTCTAGCATTCACCTTGCCACTTGGATGTGTCGGTGCATTCAGTTTGGTGCCATGACCCACCATTTGAAAAATATAGTATTTGACAACCTTACACTGGCTCGAACTGTACTATTTTGTGCATTTGCAAACAATAGGGCAGCAAGCGCACCGATCTGGGAAGGAAAAAACTGAGAGAGGATATTGTAGAGGGTCCCTTAGGGAAAATTTTAGTGGCGAATATTCGTAATATGGCGAATATTCCATTTTTGAAAATTTTGAAAAGGTGAATTTTTTGGCACGGGCCAGTGACCTGTTCGCCTAAAAATTACACTTTAATTTTTTTGAGGGGTCGGCTTCGCCTACCCTTGAAAAATATCCCCTATATAAACCTAGATTATTCGCCAGGTAGAACACTTCTACTTCACATTTTTCAACAATATGATATATCCCGTATTATAGACGTGCGACAAGGGGGTAAGTTATTGATGCGCGACAAGGAGGGTTTGCAGATAAGGAGATACTGTAGATATTGACGCATAGTAAACGCATGACAAAGATTTTGTTGACTAGCGACATGGAGTTTTTTTCGATGAGCAAGAAGAGGGCAGAGGTTGCAGACGCGCGACAGGATATTTGCTGTCGCACGTCAACAGACCTTAGTGACGCACGTCACTAAGGCCTGTTGACGCACGTCACTAAGGCTTGTTAACGCGTGTCACTGCATTTTTTTGACACATGACAAGGAGGTACAACAGATATTGACGCATAGCAGACGCACGACAAAGAGTTTGTTGATGCGCGACATAGAGATTTTTTGATGAGAAAGCAGAGGTCAGAGGTTGCAGACGCGCGATGGAAGATTTTGCTGTCGCGCGTCAAAAAAATGTAGTGACGCGCGTCACTAAGGTCTTTTGACGCGTGACAGCAAAATCTCCCGTCGCGCGTCTGCAGCCTTCTGTCGCAGTGCTTGATAATCAGGTGAAATTTTTTCATACAACCCCCAAAAAATTCACCTTCCCATGAAACCGGTTCCGGGGATATTCGCCAGGTATTCTCCACCTCCGATTTCTAGGAGGTCTCTTAAAATGAACCATGGGGTCCCTACACTGAGGTGTCAGATTAGACGAGTTGTCTCTAGGTGCCACAGAGTCTGAGTAGTCACTTGTCAAAGTTGAATGATATTTTGGTCTCAGGGCTCTTAAGGGACTACGCCCGAACGAAGTAGCCCGGAAGCAATGACCTTGTCACGCACCAAAAAAACACCTCATATAGCATTCACCTGGCCACCCAGATGTGTTAGCACATTCGGTTTGGTGCCACTAAGTTCTGAGGCATGACTTCTCACTCCTCACCTCCGTTCATTTCCTAGGACTCAAAACATTCAATGTCACTTGTTTACCTTCCATCTCTCTTGTTCTCTTCGGACTTGCCTCTGTCCTCTTAGGTGCTTCATCACTTTCCTTTCTTTTCTCTCTTGAGCTCTGTTGTTGTGGTGATCTCTCTCCATCCTCTGTTGCCCCAGCTATCTGCTTACATGCTCATTATGTTTTCATTGTAATATGGTCATGCTCTTGGCTACCTTGAAAATTTTTACATATTTTTCATCCCTTAATGGGTATCTAATACCGTAATTATCATGCTTTGAAGATTCACAAAAATAAAGCATTCCCTTGTTATTCTAATAGTGGATTAAGTATTTAAATATAGGTCAAGAATACTGAATGGAGTTGAAATTAAATGAGCCATAATTGCTAGTGAAGCAAGAACTAGTGAAAAGTGGTGAGTAAAGGTAAGTCACGTTAAAGGAATGAAATGCATTTATTTATTGTTTCTAATAGTATGGCTGAGAATGTGAACATATGAATAAGATTATCAATAAAATGCTAAGGCAAGTAGCTTCAAGTTTGCATATTTGGATGGAATTTTAGAAGGATTGTGAAGTGGCCAATCAAGTCACTTATGAAGCATGCTAAAAGAAGTGAAGGAAACAAATAAGTGAGAGCCTATGAAGGAATAAGAGGAAAATAGTTTCCATGCATGAGAAACATGAATAAGAGAAAAAAATTCTCATAATGGAGAACATATCATGAAAGAAGAATAATGGATGAGAAAGGAATTGCAAAATGAAATGCTTAGAGAATAAATAGGTACTCATTCAATATGAAATGGGAAACAAGAGGAAAGTGGTGAGAAAAGGTCAAATTTTAGTTTGACGCAAGCATGTAATGGTTGTGATCAATAAATGAAGAAAGTGAATGAGAGAGTAAATACTTGTTGTAAATGAGGTCCAAATACAAAGTCTTGAGGAGATATTTATGACAAGATATTCAAAGCAACAAAAGACAAGTCAAGAGAAAAAAGAGTGAACAATGGCAAAATAAGAAGGAGAAAGAAAGAAGTCTTGAATACATACAAGCAATTAAAAGGAAAGAGAGGATGGTAAGTCCAAGAAGAAAGAGACAAACAATGAAAATGAAAGAGACAAGTGAATCTACTTTAAACGATAATCAAATTGATTGTTTAACTTCTTAGTTGATTGGCATTTAGCACTAAATTATAAAGAGATAAGGTGTGTACATCTATTGATTCCCTTAATTTCTCTAAAACAATGTAAATGCTTCCCTTAATTTCTTAACAATTGTACCATGCAATGTTGCACCATAAGTAATGTTATATTCATTTAGATCAAGATGAACTCCACCTCGCTTATTTCTATTAATTTTCGCATAATTTGATATGTAATATATGAGTGTTAGCTTTAAAAGAAAAAAAAGTAATTACATATTGCCCTTTTGTAATTCATCTAGCATGGTTTTGCTTAATGGAATAGGTTTGCTTAACAATTGTACCATGTAGTACTCTAGGACATGGTTTTTTAATTTTAAATCAAACATACATATCTAGAACTAATAAATGGTTATGAAAACATACATATAAGGATATCATACATGCAATGAAATCGAATCAAAACATATAGAAGTAATATCGTTAAATGAAAACCAACACACATAGATATATAAGAATCAAACAAAGTTTTGCTCCAAACGCACGTATCTGAAAATGTGTAAGTTCATAACATGTGTACATCTCAAACTAAGTGTCTCATAATGTATATAGGACCACATGCGGTCACAAAAGGCTATATATATACATATGGACTATATGATAGACATACATGTTACAATGGACTATATGAAGAACCATGTTCACTAGGACCAGATGGTCTATATATATATATCTATGTACATCCAAGTGGACTATGAATCTACTCATGAAACATCTTCCCTCTCTTCACCCTACTAGAAGTAGCACGTTCACGACCTGGGGATGTAGTGGAGGGAGATGCCATTACGGATTTCATCCGTGTGGTCCTAAGCATCTATAAGTAGGCCTGAAACCTAACATTCACATTCATAAACAACAAGTTTTTAACCCCCAAAATTTTAAAATACATTCAAAATTTAGAAACTTGTACAATTTAGTTAAAATGTATGTGAAATATTACCGCAATGTCATGATCCCTATCAATTTATTTTTTGACGCATCGCAGGGACAACAGTAGACTCACAAGGGGTAAGGTACATACAAATAATTAATTTTTAAATTAAATATTTCACATACATACAAAATTTGATATTGTAGATTTAAGTAATAAGAAATAATGAACCTCCAAATTTAACAAATTTGAAAATTGTACCTTAGTTAGTGGATCTGCAGATGCTATGGCAGTATCTACAGCAACCTCCATAGTCTGCATATATGGAGGAGTCTCTCTGACAGTCATAAGCTATACAAAAAATATGTACAAATCAATATTAAAATCTACATGACTGTGCACCACATAACAGAGGTCCAAAGCATGTAATCCACATGAATTTCCAGTAATTAGAAACAAAGTGTAAAGAGATTTACTAACCTGTGTAAAACTCATGTGAGGCATGCCAGTAGCCTCAGTTCCCTGAGCATATGATGACCCGCCAGGCTCTTGTGTATAAAAGAGAAAACATATTAATACATGTACAACATACACGTGAAACATTATATTAATAATCTAGTGCAATCAAATGAAATTAAAAATGTAAGTTTGTACAACTTGAAACTTACGTTTGAAACACGCCCAGTTGCAGTAGCTAGCATGTCAACGCTGGATGTTTCCTTCACCGACTCTTGCTATTTAAAATAAAATAAAAAATTAGTTTTTTACATGTATATACATGACGTACAATCAAATACATATATATTAAAATCTCAAACATGTGAATTAAACTATTGTATATATATATATATATATATATATATATATATTTATATTTATTTGAAATTTACCTGTGAAAGACCAATATCAGTGGCACCAGTTCCAAAAACATCCCCCAACATCTCATCTATAGAAAATAAATCATGTGAACTAGCAAATGATGTCTCACCCACAGTGCATACGGCACCACATGATCCACAATGGTGTGGTGCGCTAGAACTGGCGCCTCCACCAACATCACCAGATGTAATCTGGTCACTATGCTGGGTCAGAGTGTTAATGAGCTCCCTCAATGCATGCAGTGTGTCAATCTCCACAACATCCTTCACTGTAGGAGGGATAACTGAAGGCAGTGGGGGTTTTGGCGCATGGGGGATCCTTGGTTGACCTATGCGTGCACCATGTCTATTCTATGCAGAGCCACCTCCTCGACCAAAAAAGTTAGAAAAGTCAAAATAATTTGGGACCTCATTAAGCACGAACTTGTAATATAATATCTTCAAAAAATAAAGAGGAACCTCATTGTTGTTGCATGGTGGATAATAAAAAACCATCCACCATCGGTCCCAAAAATTGTTTTTGATTCTATCATTGTGGCACCAATGGATTGGGAACCGTTTGCAAGTAACTGCGGGGAGGGCATTGGTTCTCGGGTCAGTAAATAATGCACAAATGAGGTCTTTTCCAAAAAAATTATCTTTTACGGCCGCATGGGATAATTTATCCACATACCACCGGCTACAATCACCTCTAAAGGTATTCCATCTATACATTTGGTGGGTTGCGGAGTCGACTTCGCCAATCAATGTTTGCAATGTGTTGGCTAAAGTCATGTGGGATGGATTTGTGGCATGATTTTGTCTTATAGTCTGAATAAGGTTCTCAATGACAATTTTATTTTCTCATATTCTTCCAATGATATTATCTTGTGTTCCTGCTAGTTCAATGGGGATAGAAGGAGCCACAGGAGGCGGATCTATATTTGGAGGAGGTTTTTGAGGAATGTTTGGACGGTTTTGAGAAATGTTTTGACGGTTTACATGATTTCAAGCTTGTCGACCAATTGAACAAAACAAGAAAATTGTATACATAAACAAACATTTCAAAAAACCCATGAAAATGTAAAAAATAACCTAAATGCAAAAAAAACCTAAAATGCAAAAAAAATGATTAAAATCGGGGGCTTACCTCCTCGTCTTAGTGGCATGGTTGAATCTATCACGATCCAGAAGTCCAATGAGCAATTTTGAGGTGGTATTCAAAGCTTGAGTGAAAAACGTCTAGGAGAAATCGCGGTTTGAAATGAAAAATGGGGAAAATAAGGACTCGCGGGACTACTTTTTTTGTCTCAGAGTTCCGCGATCATGCGTTTATAACTATGCTCGCGGTTCTAAACCGTGATCACGGTTTTAGGTTCGGTTATTTCCGAACCTAAAATTCAGGAACCATGATCATGGTTTAAAACCGCGATTGCGGTTCCTGAATTTCAGGTTTTTATGTCCACGGAATTTTCCACCAACTTCGTGCACTTACCCATATTTTTCTGCAACTCTCGTTGTCCCCATCCACAAGTACATTTTGATTCACCAAATCATCAACAATTGCTAATCTAAATGGAGCTTTGGCACATGATATGATAGTGTTCAAAAGTCCTAATCGAATGCTTGGTGGCATCGTGACTTTACATTTTCATAAAAAGATGAGCCTTAACGTTTCCATTCCACGTCTCTCATGATGGTAAACTTGATATAGATGCACCAAAATCAATTCAAAGAGAAATTGTGGGATTGGAATTACATGACAAAATAGGGTGCAAAATAAGTTCCTGTGAATCAGAAAAATTCATTGTTATAATAACCAATAATTAACATAAAAGTTAAAATTAAACTAAGAAACTTTAGTTTAATATGTTTTCCACCATAATTTGCAACTTATGTGCAATTTCTAATTATTTTAATATGTCTTCATGTACATAATTGTGTAGGCAAAAGGAAAATTTGAGCATTACTTATCCATGCTCAAGATTTATTTAAACATATATCTATAAATTGTTTCAAAATAGAAGCCCAATGAAACTAGTACATCTCGTTATGGGATGGTCATATTACTATCAATACATCTTCAATTACTATGAATATAATTGATTACTCAGACTGAAGATTCGATGATGGAACTATATCTCATATTATTATCGTAGAACCTAGAGCTACAACATACAAGCACTTTTTACCACAATTGTTCTACAAATTTTCCACAATTTTCCATAATTGTAGAATAATTGTGGCATATCTATGATAATCTAGTTATTGGTTTTTAATTATTGTGGAGTTTCTATAAGAAATTAATATTGTTCATAATTTGTAGAAAACTAACATCTTCCAAATTTTATTAGAGAAATTCCACATTTCTGAAAATTAATATTATAATATTTTTCGATGCTCTATACAATTTTATTTTTAAATTTTTAAATATTGGGGGTATTCCACAATTTGATTTTAGTGAAACATTCTTTATAGAAAATCCACATTTTATTAACACGAAATTATATGAGTGTTGAAAATCCACAACTATTTGTATAAAACCCACATCTTCGATTTATTTTTAAATATTTAGATATTGGGGGTGTTCGACAATTTGATTTTAGCAAAAAATTCTTTATAGAAAATCCACAATTTTATTAAAAATTAAAATAAACTTTATCACAAAATTATTCACCACAATTACTCCTAAAGGAAAATGTAAAACCATTAATATGGAAATATATAACTATTGAAAATCCATGTTAAATACTTCGAAAATTCCACATTACCCTCACTTTAGATTTTTTTAAATATTTTAAAAAGACTTATAATTTTTTTAAAAAGAAATTAAAATAATGAATTAATAAATATATGTTTATCATAACTAACAAAAATAATAAAAATTGTAATAGAAATCAAATACATTAAATAGTTTGTATTTGTAAAAAAAATATAAACTATATAAATTTATTATAACAAAATCCTTCCATCCGTACACATTAAAAACTTGTATTATACCTAATAAAAAATTAAAATAATGTGAAAAACTAAGATTTCAAAAACATTTTAAGTTTTGTGTTTTTAATAAGTTTTACATATTTTAAAATAGCTAGCCTTAAATTATAATAATATAAAAATGTCAAATGATTCATATTTATAATTTTAAAATATTTTAATATAGATATTTTTAAATTTAATAATTTTGTTGAAATGTCATAATACTAAAACTCTATATGCAGTATAATTTATTCGAGAAGACTAATGTAAAAATAAAATATTTTTTATATATTTAATCTATTAAAAATATTACAAACCACACTTCCATTTAAAACATATTAAAAAACCTACATTACATTCATAAATGTGTAGAAATGACACCATTTAACAATATTAAAATTTTATAATATATATTAAAATAAGATATATTATATAATTACTCACTAAGGATATTTTAAGGATATTAACATGAAAACATTAAATACTTTGAAAATGTCACATTATATAAAATTTAAATTTATACCCCATTTTTATATTTAAAAATAAACATAATGGAAATATATTTCTATTATAACATAGATCAGGATGACTAATAAAATTAGGTTATATAAGATATATTTGACTTATTAAAGCTATAATCTACCAGTTTAAATATAACTAGCAATATTAAAAATTATTTTAAAATTGTCTTACAAAGTTTAATATAAGTTAAAATAATAAAATTATGTATATCAAGTTAATATAATTATAATACATTAATTTTATAGTTCTTTCCAATATATATATATATATATATATATATATATATATATTATCAATATAATATATATATCATTTTTAACAATTTTCTAAATTTCTAACTAATTCACATGCCATTTCAAATATATTTAATACAATAGAAAATAAAAACTATAATTATTGATAAATATTTATAGAAATAATATCTTATTATTTCAATTTTTTGTTCAAATTTATCTGAGAAAAATAAAACATAATGAGAATTTATGATACTTATTATTGATCATTCATCTTGAATTTCTTCATCATAAACATCAAATTCATCTTGAGCCAACTCTCGATATTGCTCTGAATTAACATCAAATTCTCCTAAATCGATAAATAAATTTATCCCAGAGTCTTCTCTCTCATCCACGATATCATCATCGACAAGATTATCAAATATTGTTGAATCATATCCATCATTTATGCTTTCTGACTCCCCATTTTCTTGTCATTCATTCTCTTCTTGTCCTCCTTCTTGTTGTCTATCTTCATTTGTGTACTCAGTATGTTCTAATCTACATGTTCTCCAATTTCATCCATTATTTCTTCTTCATCAATACTACGTGTCTCGTCCTCATCTATAATATCAACATTATTTTTGTTTAAAAATGATGCATGATGGTTCCACCTTGGATTGTGGTCTATGACAAAAGACCAGTTTGGGTTTTGCATATCTTGGATGATAAAAATTTGTTCACATTGCTCTGGGAAAACATATGGCTCATCCGTGTCCATAAAATTTGATGCTTTTATCATAGGAAAACCATTACCATGCATATAAATTTTTCTATTATTTCCTTTCTCAATCAATGAAAACCACTTTACTAGAAAGATAACCTTCCTAAAGGCCCTGAAATCAAGTTCCATAATGTCCTCTAGAATTCCATAGTACTTCGTCTTTGTTTCAATATCGCTGGAATCCACCACATCAAAATATGCTGATATCCCACAATCAAATGTACGCCTAAGCTTATCCATCTTCTCAATGCGAAAGTGCTTACCATATGCCCACATTGATTTGTAATGTGTCACCTAGACAAATAAAATATTTACAATACAATGTCAATAAATCATACTTAAATATTAACTACAATACATTTTTACTACATAGCATAAAAAGATAGAAAATATAAGCATGCACACACCTTCCCTAGATTTATTCCATTTACTATTTCTAATTCTTCCCTTGATACATTAAGAGATTTTCTTTTACTTTCTTGTATAATTTTATCTCTCAACCAATTCCATGGGCATTTATTTGGCCATGTATTTTTATGAATTTCAGGTAACTCTGGGACTCGACTCATGGACCCCATCCTTCTAATTGTTCTTCTATATGCAATTGTGTCAGCTTCTTCTTTCTTTGTTTTGTGCAACTCTATTCATTTATCCATGTATTTTGCATGATTTGCAACATAGAGGTGCATTTTCTCATACTCATTTCCATCTGTAAGTGAAATTTGGTAAATTATTAAAATTAATATAAAGAGATATAAAGGATAAACTATATAACACTAGATACTTTACAAAAAATGATGCGTACCTCTTACTTTTCTTAATCTCCCTTTTCCTTGTAGTACTTCACTTGTTAGTATATCTAGTTGAGAATAACCCCACATACTTGTGTTTTAGAATCAAAATCAGGTAAGTAATTAGATCTAATATTCACCATTTCTTTGAATGCGATGTAACCCTCCACAATGGAACCTTCTGGTCGAACCTTTTATCTCAAAAAATGCTTCAATACCTTCATTAAATGCTCAACAAGCCACATTGATCTTGATGCGACTAGACCACAATATTCTATCTCATTAACAAGGTGTATGAGATAGTGGACTTGTGGATCAAAATATACAGTAGGAAGATAATTTTGAAGTGTACACATTAAAATAGGTGCTTTCACCTTCCAATATATAAGGTCTTCCATTTTAATCTCTTTTGAGGACACAAACCTGAAATATAATGTGTAGCTCACATTAGTTTTGAGTAATAAATAATTTATAATAGTATATCAGAATACATATTGGATAAAATTAAATATTATATGGTTACCTAATATATTTTGATAAGAAATATATAGTCTTGGTTATATTTCGATCAAAGGTACTAGGAATAATAATGGGAAGTATAACCTACAAAAAAGAAGTGTACATTTGTTAAATATATTAGTTAATCTATATCAATGAAATTTGAAGAAAAGAAAAACATTTTAACTCTAAATTTAAAACTCACCTTAATCAGGTTGTGCCAATCAAGTGTTTTTAGACCTATTAGATCCTCATTTTTTGCTCTAGAGAAACAATTCTTTATTGTGGCACCATAACATGTAGGGAACCTTATTTTCTTTATGGCTTCATTGATATGATTTTTCTCCTCGGTTCTTAATCTCCAAGGAGAAAGGAGGAATGTGTTATCATCAGGATTTGGCAATAAATGATGTGTGACTTTACTCACTTCAAGCTCCTCCCTCAACCGTATTCCATATTCCTTTTTTCCAATGATAAGATTCCATAGTGATCTTGATACATTGCATCCAATGAGCATAACATCAAGTAGGTGTATGATGGGCATATTCCTATAATACTCAAGTTCAATATCACTGCTTGGAGGTAGTTGTTCTTCACAAAAAGAAAAAAATTATAAATTAGTACAATACTCAATGTTGGTCTAAAAAGAGTTAATAATTTTTTTATATTTTTCCTCACCTCCACCATCATGATAAGCAATATACCAATCATTTGGAGTCAAAACCCTTGGAATAGCATCTCTTACTGGTTTCGTATTAAAATCATTTCATTTTATTACTCTATATGGATGATTAAGAGGCAATAATTGTCTATATTCATAGTATATATCCTTCTTTAAGTGTTTTGAGTGTCTCACAATTGTTTGAAATCCACATGATGGACACCCAGCTTTCCCTTTTGTTTGAATACCTATAGTCATGCATAATCATTATGTCAATGTAAAATTTTAAATATTTTCAACAACTATACAATGATGTGCAATATTAAATTTAAATAATATATTATAAATCCACTTACCACAAGATAAAGATAACCCTGGGGTGTCATGAATGGTCCAACACATCATGCCTCGAAAGAAGAAATATCTCCTCCCAATAGGCCTTGATATGTCATGCATTTCAAATCCCAGCCATAATTGTTTAAGCTCATCAATGAGGGGCCTCAAATATACATCCATATTGTGTACTTGATACTTTCCTATAACCACAGATAAGTTCAAAAATAATTAGATATTATTATATTATGAATATTTCACATAAAAATTAGAAATAAAATATATAAGTCAGTAAGGTTAATCACCTAGAATAATTAGAGTCAACATTATATGTTCCTTCTTTATTGCCATCCATGGTGGGATATTATTGAGGATTACAACTACTGGCCATGTTGACCATCCCGATGATTGAATTGAGAATGGATTAATCCCATGCATAGCAATTTAAATTCTTGCATTTCATTTCTCATGTGAAATATCTAGCCATTTTTTATCAATTTCTTTCCATGCCTTGCCATCTGCTACTATTAGTAAGGTTCCACCACTGCTTCTATTCTCAAAATGCCAACCCATGAGCTTTACTAATTCGTTACATTTAAACATTTTCTTAAGTTGTGGAATTAAAGGAAAATGGCAAAGAACTTTCTGTGGAAATGTTTTTGACTCAACAACACCTTGATGCTCATATCTACTAGTATGACAAACATCACATTCTTGTAATGATTCTTTCACATCATAATATAACATACAATCATTTGGACATGCATGATAAACATTATAGTTCAATCCTATATTTCTTAAAGAGTGTTTCACTTCCCTGTAGAACTGAGGAAGATGATTACCCTTGGGAAGAACCTTCATAGAAATAACTCTACATGATAAGAACACACAATCCAATTAGAAAAAAATAATATGACATATGTGTGTATGTAATCATTGTAAAACATGATTTAAAATGTTGATATAAAGAAATGTAATATTTAATTATTAAATTTACTTACCTCAACAAAGCAGTAAAGCTAGTATCTGACCACCCATATATAGCCTTTATGTTTAATAACATAAATATTGTTGATAATACAGATATATTTGCATTTTCATACAACATTTTCCTTGCTATTTCATTGAATTCAAAGTCCTTCTTAGTGAAAATGTCATGAAGCAAATTATGAATAGTTGGATCCATGTTTGGAACTTCATCATTCATTATGTTGTTGTGGTTTATATCCTCCACATGTGGATTAGTTGTATTGGGAGGACTAATATTGGGAACCTACAATATCATTTTATATTACTAAATAATCCATGAGAAGTAGTTGAAAATAAATCATGCCACATGGCTAAAAGTGACAAGAAAAAACAAATTTTGAACTTACCATGTGACCATTTACTTTCAAGTGAGAAATAGTTATAGCACGTCTCCATCTTCTACGCCCTTTACATTTGAAGCATTCACAATATATACTTTGCTCATACCAGTCACTAGTGTAGGGTTGAGGACCACCACTAGAATCACTATCATTGGAGTTACTAGGCATTTTAAAATCTACAAAAGTTCAAACAAACGTATCTTAATGATAAAACACAAAAGTTCAAACAAATGTATCTTTATGATAAACAATAAAAATTGTAACTCTTAGTATTTAATACAATGTCTAGATTACGAATGCACAAAATTTGAAATATATAAATAAACCTTGTATAATATCAATAAAATAGAATTTTATGGAGTCAATGCTAAATTTAATAGTTTAAAACTTTGTCTATAAAAAACCAACAAAATTGAAATTTTAATTTGTTTGAAATTTTATTAGAAATATTATAGATAATTCCATATAAAATTTAGAAGAATAATTTTATGAGTTATATTTGTGGTTTAATAATTTAATAAATATGATTCACTACGAATGTATAACTGACAAATAACACTTAATCACTCTCATTCCATAAACTATAAAATATTGCATATTTCAATTTTTATGTTATATAAAATTATTAAAAAATATAGTTATTTTATATTTATTGTCCTAATTTTAACTTCTAAAATAAATATAAACTCTTTTAATAACAATAATTGTAATTAAATATTTTAATTATATAAAAATTAGTATATAATTATTTCTTATTATTTATATTATTGTGCATACTTCCCTCAACATTAATACTAATTGTTTGATTCACTAAACCTACCATTAATAAATACTAATTATTTAGTCATTAATATTACTATGACTAGTATTTTTACATATCTGTCATACTCAAGTTTATCTCATGTTTATCCATAATTTATGGTATTCAACTTTTTAGGAGTCTTTCCCCGTGTCAATATTCCTCAAGTATTGCCTTGATTTATGGCTTAAACCTAACCAAAAAAACATTTCAAATTTTCTTTCTTTCAAGTTGTAGACCTCGAAAAATTTAATGGATCATGAAACAAGGTAATCTCCCTATGAACAGTATCATAACTATTTTTTCCCAAAAAATTCTATTTTTGTTGAACATGTTGAAATTTATCCAAATCTATGGTTCATTTGCATAGTATATTAACTATTTTGTTCCCAAAACAATCTTTTGCTATTATAGCTCTTGAAGGTTTCTGGACTCGGTTTCCACCACTCGTCTTTGAGTATGCTAATGCAGCTACATAAAAGACTCTATTCTAGGTACGGATTCATTTTTTCTCTTTTTACTATTATTATTATTTATATTATGTACAGATTTTAATCATGTCACATAATCTCATTTTTATAATATCAATCTGGTCAGTAATTTCATTTAGGCATTAAATCTCATCTTGTTTGACTGAGTTTGTGAATGATAAAATCTGACATCATCTTAACAGTCTTTCATTTAGATCAGAATTGGAAGTAGTGAATTTCTAAGTTTGTTGTATATAGTAATCTCATGATTTTTCTAATCACTTATGTAACTTTTAACTTTTAAAAATCAAGATAAATCTTTTGAAAACAACACTGACTGAAATGACCAATGTAGATGCGAAGAAGGATTGTTTATAATTTCCACGTTATACTTTGTAGCTTAGGGTTTCAGACCATAAAAAAATGTTAAAAAACGATTGTAAATTGTCAATTTGTAGGACTCCAAAAATATTCTTAAATACATTTACTTTATTATTGAAAATATGCTTTGACTTTATCATAGAAAATCTGCATTCCGTAAATAAAAACTAGTGAAGATGACTGCACATTATTATTATAAATTTTCAAAATAAGTGTAAAAACCCTTAACTATAGAATTTAAAGGCGAGAAAATTGTGAAATATAGATCTACTTGCATAGGGAAGCCCAGTTATTGGATTCTATTTTATTGTGAACTGACCCTGGGAAGAAATCAAAGATTTATATATAAACTCCCAACAAATTTTTGAAATAAAGTTAGATCCCTTTAAGGAAAATCTAATCCGAATTATATCTACCCCATCCATTAGGTCCTGAAAAATTCAAAACACAAAAAAAACAAAGACATGTTTACCCAATCCAGCCATGAAATCAAGATTCCAACCATTTAGACCATTTAGGTTTATGAGGTAGAAGTGATAGATATATAGGTGAGTGTATATATGAAATAGGAAAGGATATGTTTGAGAATGGAAAAATTAAATTAATTAAAAAAAAAAATTGGAGGAATTTTAGTGTTGTTTTCCTTTTTTCCGATGCAAATCCAAGAGTTACAGCTGATTACTGTTATAAAACAAAGTTTTTGTCTTGCAGAACAGGGATATTTTCCCCCTTTTCCTCCTAAATGTTAGAGACTTACAGTTGACCAGGATGTTGGTTACAAAACAGAGTTTTCTCCCTCTTAGAGAGAAGTTGCTGAGCTATCTACTATGAAGGTTTCGAATAACTTTTCCATATTGCTCGAGAATTTTGAGAAAGAAACAAGTCCCTTAAATGTTTTGCATCTTATGCTGGAAACTTTTGAGAAAGGAACAAGTCCCTTCATCCTTTTGCATCTTCAAATACATTGATTAAGATTTCAAAAGAAACATGCATATCTAAACTACATATAAATTTAGAATGTATGAGTTTACTGGTGCAATATTCATTTTTAGAGACAATAAATATTCTATTAGAGAACATGCAAATAATGAAAGACTGCAAGTATATCCAATGAATAATTTGATGGATTAGCTCTAACTTCATAACAAGACTAAGATCTACTCTAACTAACTTCCATTCTGATCAATATGAAGTTTAGTTTCAGTGGTAAAGAGAAGCATGCAGCCTGGTAGATTTCTACAAGAATCACGAATATACATACCAACTATTCTTAAAACACTCAGGCCAAAAATCCATATTAACAATTTAAAAGCCAAAAGTAATATTTTCCCTAATTCATTCTTCCTTATACGGTCTGTTAGGTGTAGCTACAGGTCATTACATATATCACACGACATATTTACATATAGTTTTACTAAAATACATGTCATGTTAAATGGTATCTATATGCCGTGATGGGTAGAGCAACTCAAACCATGTTTTAATCCTAGAGAACATGTTGTTACACAATTTGGATAGGGCATACATGCCTAAGCTAAAATATTAGAAAAATAATTTAAAAAATATAATTATTGCAGGACAAACCGAATCAAACAAGTTAAAGAAAGGCATAGAAATTTAAGTTTATTTTGAAAAAATATTAATCTACTTACTATATGTGACAACCAGTTTATTAATGTTAAAAGCATTTACAAATTTTTGAAAAGAATTTAATCTATTTACTCTCTGTGAAAACTAGTTTGTTAATGTTAAGGGATTTACAAAAATTTCAAATGAAATCATGTAATTTTACCGAAAAAAAAAACAGTAATAAAAAATGTAACTATACATATGGTTTATTCTTTGATAAAATACCTGTTTATCGTGCTTGTATGTTAAATCCTAAAGCTTCAAAAATTGAAATCCCATATTCAATTTAATGTAAAGATTAAATATTTATACCTGTAATGTGCAGCATGCTTTTTGTGAAAAACCTTTAGAAGGATTAATTATTTTTAAATTTTAAGTGAGAGTTGTGTAATCTATTTTTATAAATATTAATTATTATTAATTTAGCTTCAAATTGTGCATGTCTTTTTAGCAAGTTAAAATAATTTTAAGTTTAGTGTGAGACTTCATGTTTAGTTTTTAGTAGATTAAAATGACTATTATTTATCATGGATGGTGGAATAGAATTAATTTTTTTAATAAGGATTTATTATCTATAAAACATTTTTTTAATGGATTTATTATAAAATTATGTAAAACATTGTTTTTTTTTTTTTTTTTAGAAATATTGATATTTAATATATCAACATTAATCTATATAATAATGTTAATAAGTGACTCTCAACATCCATTTCAATAATTTAATATAATTGATATTTTTATTTTTCTTTAAAATATTATATTTTAATAAAATTCTAGTTTAACTTATTTATGAATGTCTACATTTTAATAATTAATATAAATAATATTAATTTTTTTAACAAAGTTGGTGCTCTTACAAAATTTTAAACCCTATTTTTTAACTTCCGCATATTCATCTAAAGGATTTATTGATGATGTTGGAGGTACCGATTTTAGAAACTAAATTCAATATCTTTATCTAAATTTTCACATTTGCCTAAAGAAATGATACAAAATCAGGTAATCATTTGTACTTTCTTCCTTGGTTGATTTTTATAAAAAATTAAATATTTAGATGTATTTTCTTATATTCTTATAAGTATATAACGTTTCTTCTAATGTTTTACTTGATTATAATAATCATATATCTTTGAATACAAAATATTGTAATTGCTATTTTTCTATTTCTATTCCGCAGGGATCTTTGAGTATTGACCTAGATCATGAAAAAAAAATTATGCAAATGGAGGAAAGAAAAATTGCATCCTAAAAGGCAATGTTAGAAATCTAGCAAAAAAAGGTAGAACTTCAAGAAAAAGAGCTAGAACTAAAAGAGTGTGAGCATAGACTTAACATGGAATTTTGTTTACCTAGTGGAATTGTCAACTGTGCTCATGAACTCAATAATGGTCAAGTAAATAGTGTCACAAATACTCATGGAATCAATGATAATATGAATAATGCAACAAATCCTTTATCAACCAATGATGAAAACCATGATGGAATCAATGATGGACATTCAAATCTCCATTCAAACAACAAAATTTTTTTCATAAGAAGCCCTCATAATACCAACCCTGATCATTCATCTAATTATATTCCAACAAAAAACTCCCCCTCTCTTCATTCTCTAATCCCTGATAAAACAGTAAATGTACAGAAGATAGAGTCCATGGGGAGAAAGAAAGCAACACTTTTTTTGGACAGTAAAGGAGAGGTCCTACATGTTGAGGGTGGGATAGAATTTTATCACACATTGTATGATTATACAATGAGATTATTTGGACCGACAATTAACAAGCCTTGGCCCCAACAACTCAAGGGGAAAAAGAAGGAACTAGAAGAATTAATGGCTATAGAATATGGTCATTGTTTTGATAAGAGGTGGATAAAGTCAATGGCATGCAATCAACTTCATAATAAAAGGGGATATTTCAAAAATATCTTAAAGGAGGACGGGAAAACACCCCGTGAACCATATGTTGGAAAAGAAACATGGAATGTTTTAAAGAAAGAGACAAAGCGTGGTAGAAAGGATAATAAATATGAGCATTAAAATATGTTACTAGAGATCAAATGCAGGAACATGGATACATGCACAAATTAGGAAGAGGCGGTGTTTGAGCCTTACAAGCTACAGTGGTGAGTATTTTTTATTATTTCAAATTATCTTAATATTTTATTTATTCTATATTGTGAATTTCATTTACATTTCTTTTATGAAGTGGAATTGCTATCAACGACTGCCTACTGAAGAAGAGATCAAATTTGCTAGAAAAGAGGGTTTTATAAAGTTGAGGAATGAGAAGATGGAAAAGAGTAAAACCTCTAATGATAATAGTGATCAAAACTCCTACATAGTTAGAGGCAACAAACTTGTTCTAAGGCAGGACAATGGATTTGAGTGTTACAACGGGATTGAAACTGTTGTTGGGCCATTGGGCATAACTTTGGTGGAAGATAGAAGGCTCATGAAGAAACCTTGTGCTTGAGCAGTTGTTACAAAAGTGATCCTTTATTTCCACACATTCAAGAGATTGGAATCCTCCCCATCTATGTATTCACATTGCGTGTTGTTCTAAACTTGGATCCATGTGTAGTCGAACAACCTCATATGTAAGGCCCGTCCACGAGTGATATCTGGGTAACAGAACTGCAAAGTAGTGCTGAGATACACTTTTGTGGAAGAGGAGTAGAGAGTGGAGACGTTGTTCTTGAGGGCATCAATTTTGATATTGCTCTCAAATGTACCCAAGCTTGATCCATCATATTGTCATTGGGAAGATGCATTTAGTGTAAAAACATTTGAGAGGCACATGTGTCCATCATATTTAAATCTACCATGATGGCAGGTTCATAAATAGTGGAAAGAGTTTCCCATTTCACTAATTGGAAATTGTCGCTAGCTTACTTTTTATGTATATGACAACATATGATTACAAAAATTTCGGGAAGCCATAGATGATTACAGTGGGAAAACGAAATTAAGTTTAGTAATGGACTCCCATTTTGTTATTTTTTAAAAATAATATGTAGAATGTGCCCGACAGTCCACTAACAAATAAAATGTGGGTAGCTTACATATATTTAAAGTTGTATGTGAAAAAATTAATTTAAATTAGAAAAAAAAATCACAATAGAATTTTTTAATTTATTCCATACTAATCCGGTGAGGAACATGTTACATTGCCACCAATTCTAATGTATTCTCTCTCTCTTTTCAATTTACAAGATAATGTCGATAACCAAAATAAAAATAAAAATTTCTTCTCGGCCTTAGAGAAAGGCGAGCTTATCTCCGAAGTGTAAATCTAGACATATGAGGCTACACGCATATGTCACCATCTCCTTGGAAATCACAAGCTTCTCCTCTTTAGACTTATTAAGATTATGCTTGAGGTGAATGTCATTGGTACCGAGTAACAGAAGGATTCTAAGGCGGTGCACATGCCAAACATCCTCCCACGCGCTATCAATGTCTTCCTTGTTATACCTCGCTAGCGCCCATATCACTAGCACGTATCCATCCTCCACCCAGTTCCCCACTTCCTGCATAATCATTTGAACTGCTTATATGTCATCGAGAGAAGAGAATGTGTAATTAGCATGGATGAAGTCAAATCTTAGAAAATATAACTTATGTTTTAAACGTGTCTCCATTGTATTCTATCATCAACCTAATACCTACTGCATCCTCTTAATGAGCTTTTGTGGTTGTATTGGACAATGAATGTGGCAGAAAGGACTCTACATAGACTAGTTTCCACCCTTAGATTTCAACACATGTATGTCAACCTACTCTACTCCGTTGATTTCCTAAAATGTGAAAATCTTGGATAACCTCCACCCATTTACATTCTAACTACGCCTTCAATGTAATTAAATATAAAAATATATACCTAACAAATCGAACCATTTTAACGGGTGCTCTACCTTATAATACAGTTTGAATTTAATTAGTATGTCCTAAAAAGATTGAGAGAAATAGTGGAAACATTTGGAAATGGACAACTGGAAAGATAAGCATTTGATGGTGGAGAGACAGTAGAGAGCATGTGGCCGTTAGAGGTGGTTCCATCCGTACAAATTATAATGAGGTGGCTATTTACATGTAAAAAACTATGTGGATATTTTCATTTGAAAATTATATAAGATGCCTTGTTAAATGTTGTGGATCAGACCAGTGGGTTCCAATACCTTTCTTCGCTACAATGTTGAGCGTTGAATTTGAAGATGAAACCACAACGTGTTGTTCAGATGATAAATTTTGATTACATGCTACAGATTTCTATTTCTGTATCTGATTATTTAGTGTTTGACCTCAAATTTATGTCATTAATTGTATTTTGTATCACGTGTCTGCCATTTTATAGTGTTCTATAGAGAAGTGAATAAAAAGTGAAAGAGCTTCATTATGCAATAATTGGATGACACGAGGAATTGTGTGAGATCTCCGAAAAATTCCTCAATCTAGGAAGGAAAACTGGGGAAGAAAAGGAGGATGAAAGAAACCATGAGGAACAGTTGAAATTGCACTTGAAAATGACCTCATGTAGCTGGTTGGATTGCATATTTAGTGATTATAGTTTTGTGTTAAATTTAGTCGCAAATTTTGTTATCTATGTTGCATCTAGATTTTGGAGGATGGAAGTTGTTTGTTCTCAATGGTGGTAAGACTCTCCCAAACTTTATTTGTTGTGAAAATTTAGTAATGACATGCTTTTTGTATTCCTATTGTATTTTTGCAGCCCTTGACTCTGAGTTCCTACGCTTTTAGCTGCACCGAGATAGCAAGAATGAAAAAAATCACTGAGAATTTCAATGAGAATATGAGAGAAGAAAATATAGAATATGGTCATGTTAAACAATATTTAGAGGCTAAAATAATTTCCTCTCCAGTGTCATCTAATAGGATATTACAACAGTTACAGTACCTTGTTGAGTGGGAGAAAATGAGAGTGCCACCCATGGATTTGTTCCACATAAATAATGTCAGCTATAATAACTACGATAATTGCGGTGGAGGTGTGAATCTTATGCTTTTGAAAACATATGCCATGTGCACTGTAACCTTTGCAGCACCATTCTCGAGGTGCTCGACAGTCTGCAGCCACGTGCATAAGCATTGGATTTCAACGCATGTCTTGCATCCTCCCTCTCTAACGTTTATTTTATGTAATATGTCAAAATAATCCGGGCTCATTCCAATAGAGAAACAACTTTAACATAATTAGAGACAAGTAAATTTTTATAACGTTAATTTACCAACAAGCAAAAATGAAGGAAAGAGCTCAACAAATTGAAGCGTTGGAATGTTGCAATTGAATTTGCTTGTTTTAAGTTCTCAAGTTGTGAGATGGTATCATGATGATCCTCTCATTTATAGTATATAATATATTCTTTATTTTTCTCTCTAATATTGTATTTTCATTGTTTTTGGTGAGTGTTAAAAATAATTTTTATTTTGAAAAAAAAAAAAATTGTTACCATAGACCAACAACATAGTCAATGGTCAACACCATCATATCTATTTAGTTTTATTGTATCCTATAAAAATCAAATCAAATATGAAGCATCTAGAAATCAATTTAGTTCATTTTGTGTATGTATTTAATATCGTATCAAAGTACTCTCAATGAATGAGTTGTGACTGAGTTGTTAAGCCAAGAGTGGATGTGTTGGTGAGAAAAGTGGTAAGATGTGAAGGAAAGGAGTTGCTGCATTCTATAAATGATGAAACAAAATAAGCTATGAATGAAGATTAGTGTGGTTGTTGAAATAAGGGAGTCTGCACTTTTTAAAAAAAAATAAAAGTGGTGAGATTTTTTGAAATTGTCTTCATTGAGAGTCTACATTTTAGAAAACAGCAACAATTGCTAATTTGTGGAGGGAAATGATCGCTATGTCAATCCATACTATCAGTATGACCACTAAAAATGAAAATATCAAAGATTTTAGGTTAATATTAATAAAAGAGAGTTAAATTAGCAAGGGAGACCAAAAAAACCCATGGTTCCACAAAACGACACATAGGAAAAAAATAAAATTCCCAAATGGAAACCAGAGAGCACCAATATTACAAAAAATCATAAAACACTAGGAATAAGCCATCATTGTGAGAGGAGGAGGAGGGTCATCCCAGGGAGGGATAAACACTCCACTAGCTAACTCGGCTGAGGGAGGATCCACCTACCAACCATCATGGTAATCCACTGACATCTACAATGGAACAATACCCCAATCAGGGGGTAAATAAACTGCCTTAGTTTGTATTCCAAGTGGCAGAGAGCCCCACTGTGGAGAACTAGCAAGGGTTTTCCCCCTTGGAGGATGGATCCTGCCTGATACAGAGAAGGATGAAGATGAAGGGTGACCTCAAGGAGAGGTAGAAAGGATGGCTGCAAGAGTGGATTTTACAATGCAGTCCTGTACGTCGAGGCTGCTGAGGTGGAGATAGCCGAGGTGGAGGTATGAAGGGATATGGGATGACATGACTCATCGTGCAAGGCGCACTCCCCTAGTGTGTGAGAAACTCCTATAGATGAGAAAACCCCAAGGAATCCTATTCAACTTGAGATTGAATTTTTATGCACACAGTAGACAAGATAACCACTTTGTAATTAGTGGAAAAGAAAACAACAAATTGATCATTCTGGAATATCAAATCCTTTTAAGAATTCCACATATGAAATAAAATATAAGATCTAAACAATGGCCATAGAGTATTAATATAATGTGGCCAAGGACTGAAATCACTGAACAAATACCGATGCCAATGAAATAATTCTGTATGGTAGGGTTGGAAAAAATAATGTATTCAATTCTAGATAGTCTAAGCACGGGGACAAGACCAAAACAAATGCTTAAAAGATTCAAGTCTAGAAAAGAACGACATTTAGGATTAGGGATGCCAATGTGACTAAGACGATCTCTGATAAGAAGACCCTGATAAATAAGGCACCAAGGAAATGATTAACTTTAGGCCTAATAAGAAGAGGATTCCAAACAAGGGAAAGCTGATGAATCCAGGTGGAATGTGCAAATGTAGACCCCAACAGGCATTAAGTTTTAAAATGCTAGGAAAGACTAGGTTCAAAAGAGGATAAGTAGTTTTAACATTGTAACAGAGGAAGGAAATTTCATGATTCCACCACTAATCATGCCACCAAATGTCTAGGGGTTTAAGCCCCAGCGTGTGGAGAAAAACATCATGAACTAATTCCTTAATTTTGCATATAGATGGGAGATCTAAATTGGAAAGATTAAATTTTTTCTTGGATCGAGTCTCTGCAGGTGACCAAATCCTAGATGGTATTAATTCCTTTGTGAGAAATTTGAAGTGCTTTGATGCCTGGAGTTTCCACAAGTGGAAGGTTATCATCAATGATGATGTGAGACCACCAAATATTCTGAGAATTGAAAGATATCCCAGTGCAAAAATCCCTCACCAGTACAATGCAACAATGGTTCACCTTCATAAAGGATTTACAGATAATTTTGGCAACAAAGGTGCATTTGATTCTGAAAGGATCCCTAGTGATAATAATGGTCTACAAACCAATATTGTTCCAACATTTATTTCCATACAATTTAATAGAAACAATGCACTACAGAAGCAAAAATTTTACATGATTACATCAGGGCCCTAGCTAGTTAGGCTCAAATTTCCCTTTTTTCTCTCTCTTTAGTTGTATGCTTTTTGTTTTCTTTGATAACAAGATCACCAACCTTGACCTCTCTAGGCTTTATTTTTTATGGTTGTGTTATAGCAAATTTTGATAGACTTGGAGATTATTGAGAGAACTAAGCCATTTTTTTAGAAGCTCAAGTTCATAATGATTGTCGATGTTCATCTTATTTGATTATGTATTTAAGGGAACATTCTTAATGATGGGAGCTTAACCTCAACATGTAAAATGGCTTCGTAACTATAGATAAGGGAGAATGTGGTAGATCTGTAGGTGTGTGGTAAGATTTGCAGTAAGCCCAAACAGAAGGTTAAATTTAGGTGTGCCAATTTTATTCCATGTTTGTCGATAATTTTTTCCATGATTGATTTTAAAGTTTTATTTTTTTATTTTGCTTAGCCATTACTAGGGGGGTGGTATGAAGTAGACCATTTAATTCTGATGTGGAAATGTTTAGCTAGGTCTTTAATGACCTAGTTTTTAAATCATTATCCATTGTTAGTGACAATAGAGGATGGAATGCCAATATGAAAGATGATATTATTAAAAATGAATTTTGATATTTGGCTTCCAGTAACATAGGTGATGGGCATAGCCTCTACCCATTTGGTGAAATATTTGATAGCAATAATGATGAACTTTTGTCCACCATATGACATTGGTATAATTTTACCGATGAGATCAAGCCCCCATTGAGAGAATGGCTAGGGAAAATTTTAGTGGAAAATTTTCATAAACTTGCGAAGGGATTTAGGGTTTTGGAAATCAGAAATGGTGAATTTTCAGCAGTCAAATGCCACCTAGTTCACTAGAAAAATTCGGTGGACATGTCCTTAGTATGGGTAAATTTTCCTACTTTTTACACATATAAATGAACTTATGCATGTAATTCACCAACACTTTGAATCAACCTGTTCACATATTCACTGAATTATATTACTATACATAATGCATATGTATAATACATACACAACCATCTAACCTTTTACAATCCTTTCTATCCAACCCCAATCCATCCAACATTTACCATTCAACCTTTGTTGGTTAGAATCCAATATTTTCCACCCAACCCCAATCCGTCTAATGACAATCTGGCCTATCGTCATTCATGCTAGTGCAATTTTTCAAACTACAAGGTGTCGAGCAACAATTCATCCAATTGTAAGTTATCTAACTATAATTTGTCCAACCATAATCTATCCAACTACAATCCATCCAGCTGTATACCATTCACCCTTAGTTGTCCAAATTATTTGTCCATCCCCAAGCCCATTGTCCATGTTTTCCATCCACACATGTAGTTGTCGTTCAACAGTTATTATCTGCGATTATCCATGGACTCTTAAAAGGAGGGTAAGAAGGTTACTACTAGTTCAAGAAAGAGTAACAAGACATTGTTTGGATATTTTTGAAACTCACAAAAATGACTGTTACATAGGGATCTATAGAAAATATAGGTATTTACTGTATTCTAATTTACAAAATTTAATTATTATATTATTCATACTATTGTAGACACAAAATCATGCACTTTGAGCCATTATTTTTTTCCCGGTCCCATACTACTATTTAATTCATTCTTAAGTAAAAAAAGTAATAACTAACCCATGTCTTTGGCCATTTTACATTGCTTTCTATCATTATTTTCAATATTACACCAGTACTTTCCTAGTATGAACTGTCATACTATGTTTTCCTTATTTCTGACTAGGGTACCCATCAAGGAAATAGGTGCCCTAAGCACCCTGGTCCCCTCATGTGCGCATTGATCCTCTTTGTACTTTCATCTCACTTTTTGGGCACTTTCTAGCCGTTTGAGCTTCTTATACTTTTTGGGGTCATCCTTTTTGGGGTAAGTTATGAAATTAAAGTAAGAGAACTATATAAATATAAAGTTATGTGACTATAATGATGGACCAAGCACTAAGCACTTAATATCACCACTTAAGGTTGCATCAATGCAAGTCATTTATAGCTAAATTTGCATCTATCTAGCTCCATCACACAGTACACAAGTCTAGTTCATCTACATCACACTTCATAGGAGGGGAGTATATTATTTCCATGCACATATTTACAAGATTCAACATCTAGTTACTTGTTCACTACTTCACAAAGTGTAACTTACACAAGAGTACCTAGGGCATAATTACACACACACACACACACACACACACACACACACACACACACACACACACACACACACACACACACTAGAACAACATTGGGTTTGAGATGCAGTATAATACTCAATGATAAGTCCATTAATTTGGAAGCTGAGGACAATCTAAACCCTTCATATGCATCTATATTTTTTAGGGTTTTTTTGCTTTGTTTTGGGTTTTCCACATGATTCACCATTACAGGTTTACAATGACATCTAGTGAAATGCAGTAGTGACAATCATATGGTAAGAAAAAAAACACATGTGAACACTCAACAACACTCCATAAGAGGTTTTGCTATCCAATTTGGCCCCTCCAGAAAAATTGGACAAACAAGACCCCACAAAGATAAAATAAGGGATTGATTAGGTTAGGGGTGATCACATTTCGTGATTGGATGAAAATTTTGAAGAGGGCCAAGCACATTGTAGAGGATTTCAGGAAATGAAGAAGCTCTGAAGTCCAAAATTCAAACTTTATACGTAAGGGATTTTAGAGTTAGGCTAAAGCAAATTCAGGGACTCGGTGGAAAAGAAGCGCGAAAAAAAGGAGTGGGAAGTCTAAAACCTAAAGTCCAAAATTCAAAATTCAGAGTTTCAAAGGTTCCACGATCTCACAATGAACAGTGCCACATGGGGAGAAGAAATTTTGAAACCTAAAGTCCAAAATTTAGATTTCGGGCTTTCAGAGTTTCAGAGGTTTCATGTGTGAAGTAGATAATCTAAACCTGAAACCCTAAGTCTCGAATCCCTGAAACCTAAAGTCCTGAAACCTCGAAACCTGAATCCCAAAATCCTTTAAAGTCCCAAAAACCTACAGGTCTGAAACTCGAAACCCCTAAACTCCCAAAACCTGAATCCACAAATTACTGAAAACCTAAAGGTCTAAAACCCAAAGTCTGAATTTCAAACTTCAAGGTTTTGATATTTCACAGGTTTCACAAGTTGATGATGAAAAATTCCGCACAATACAATTTCAGATTTTGAAACCTGAAGTCTAAATTTCAGACTTCAGGGTTTCGTCATTTTTGAGGTTTTTACAAGCTCAAAGCGATGAACGGTAACGATGATCTCTGAAGCACAAAATCCCAAATCTCCCAATCCCCAAAGTTAGAAATTTTAGATTTCAGAGGGTGTGATGAAATTTTGGAGTCCGAAAAGGGAAGATTAACCACCTACATTCATTGCAGTATGGCACCATCATCTTCAAATGGCCATAACTTTTGACTGGGAGCTCGGATTTACATCAAATCATACTTTTTGTGAAGCTTTTAGTGTCCTCTACATTTTATCAAGGCTAATTATTTTAAAATGAAGAAATACAATTCTTCATTTTAGAGGGTGTTTTCATATTTCCCACCTACTAAAAGGATGAGGTACAAGCTTCCTTTTTCTCCAAAAAGGCTAAGTACATAGAGGCATGGGTCTTGTACTGGTGTTCATCATTGTTGCAGGTAATTTTAATGCATTTTTTTGGGTGGTTGAAGAAATATTTTAAATTCCTTCTCTATCTCTTTCTCTCATTCTTCCTATATATTGTAAAGAGGGGCTCATTTCAAGAGGTTGGATAATCTTTCTTTGCACCCTCCCTTCTTCTCATGTCTGTGGATTTCCAGCCTCCAATTCAAAATATAAATGCGATTTTTACCTCTTGGCCATTATAATGCATTATATCAAATTTGTGGAGCAATAACATAAGTCTTTTGATGAATTTCAACCCTCTTTTGTGTTCATTGCATCTTTTTGATATCTCATTTCAATTTTGGTTAATATGCATTTTAGGTTGTGTTACATGTTTTGGTGTTTTGTGTTTAATGGTGGATAAATTTGTGACAAGAAACTGATCTATGTTGATGTTTATCCTCTTCAATATTGTTATATTGTATTCCCTTGCAAGGAAAGTGATTCAACATTCCTTTTGTTGCATCACCCCTATAGATTAGGTTTAATTTCATGCAATATTTTCAACCCTATCTCCTTAGAAAATTAGAGTAGATTCTAGGATAGATCCTCTACAATTTGAATGTGTGTATTAGATTAGAGGAATAGGAACCAACCTTCATCCGAACATCTTTCCTAATTGCAAAGTCCCACACTTTGGGAAAAGCTCCATGTTATGCAATCACACTGACAGTTTCACTCATTCGAGTTGCAACAATCAAAGGTGTTGTGATTTTGTATCAACAAGTAAAAAATGACTTAGCTAGTTATACAAGTCTATCACAGGTTGTTACATGTCTCAAAATGGAAACCAAATATGCATACGACCACTCAGGAACCCTGCAAAGGGTAGATCCTAGTTGTCTTAGATGACACAGGTGCCTGGGAGAGTACTGGGGCACCTTGGTCTAGATTCTTGGCGTTGTGACCTATGTAGAAGATTATAAAATGTGTTCGGAAGTGTCACAAATAGGTCTGAAACTCTATCTATCTGTCACATTAGATTCACTAGATGGTCTTAATGACGTCCTACACAAGAAGAAGAATAATGGGATCAGATTTACCTCATCCACCAAATCGATGGACTTATCGTTAGTGTTGCACTACATTTCAGACCCGGATGTAGTTCTAGTGAGTGTGTGTATGTAGTGCCCTAGGTTCTCTTCTGCTAGTCGCACTCTGTGTAGTAGCAACATATGATAGATATAGAAGATGTATAATAGTATATAGAATAAAATAGATAGAATCCTCCTCCTATGTGAATGAATGTGATGCAAACTTTACTAGCTATAATGTATGGGACTATATGGATGAATATGGTGCACTAGATGTAGCCCTAGATGGATTGATAGTAATGATAGATTGCAAGGACCTAGGACACTCTATTATGGTCTTATAAGCTTTATATTTATAGGGTCTCTCAAGCTTAATTTAGTAATTAATCTTGACAAGGCCGATTTAAGAAGGAGATAAGGATGACTAATAGCTATAAGTGACTTAAAAAGAAGCAAAAGAGGTTAAACCTATATCAATGTGCACCTAGGGTGGGACTAAGATGCACCCCGGGGTGCCCTAGTATAAGCTGGGGTGCCTAAAATTAGGTCTATAATCTTCAGGAAGGCTGTGCAAGATGGACTGATAGGTGAAGGAAAATATGCAGGAAAGACATGAAATAAAATAAAAGAGGATGATAGGAAAAAGTTGGACAAAAGGTGAGGATTAATTAGTAATTTGTACACTTGGGAACCTGCTAAATAACAGTATAAGACCAGGCTAAATATGTCTAAAATGCATGATTTTATGTCTACATTTTTCCGCACACTTTATGTTGTTAAGCGAGACAACTTGGTAACATAAAGTAGTTATATAAGCACACCTGGAATCCTATGCAGAGTGTAGAAGAATAGCGTGCATCAATGGACTAGAACTCGAACGTGGAGGAGTGTGGACTCTAAAGATGAAAAATGTAAAAAAGAAGCGATGAAAGTGCACCTAGGGTGAAACATGTGTGTGTGGTTGTTAGCAGTCTAAATGACAAGTGCCTATAGTAGGTGTGTTGTCGTTATCGGTGTCGTCATCATTGTTGTTACTGCCACAAATTTGATTTCTTGTTTCTCATACGACGAATCTGTAAGGAGAAAATGCGTCAAGTAGTCAAATATGTATGCATGTAAAAATGTTGTGTAAAATATGCATGTATATAGAAAAGTTTAAATTACACTGAAATAGAATGTAAATGGGAAAATGGAACATGTGCACCTGAACCATGTTGAGAAAAAGGGTGTAGAATGATAACCATGTACTCGTCACAAGTTTTTCAAGAAATCTCATACCACCCTGGATGAAGAAGTATATGGAGGAACTCTGTTCCATGTCCTCCAACCTTTAACTTCTTCTACTGCAATGCTTAAGAGATATATCTATGCTAGTATTTTGGATGATCCTATGTCACTGGATGGAGAATTGTAGAGAGTCACACCCACTGTAACCCCTGAACCTATAACCGCTCCACAAAATTACCAAAGGACACCATGTGTCTATTAAGGCCACTGTGTATGGATTTCATGGTACTGGTCTGAAATCACTTGTTGTGTCCTAAACTAGTGTAGATACGTTGTGTTAGTTGAAAACCCATAATGATGCCCCCCCCTCTTTGAGGGCTGCATGCGATGACCCTACAAGGATAATGTGGCCCTAAAAGAGGACCCACTGCACTCTGACCTTGTAACCAACTAATCCCTTGCATTGGGGGAAGGGAAATTTACTTGGTAGTTACCAAGGTGCATTCATAAAAGGGGATGGCTATCCAATGACAAGTGTTAGTCCGAAAATGCACATGCATGTAAATAGTGTAAAAATGTAAACAGTGTAGAAAAACTACCAAGCACAATAGTGTAAACACATGCAAGAAGACAAAATAGACTCGCACAAAGTGGGTTTCAAACATAGGACATCACTCACAAATTTCGCAAGACACTTAAGGCCATCATGGCTGACAAACAGTAAACAAGGTGTGCACATAAGACAAATGGAAAATCTCGCATACAATGGAAAACAACGTACATTAAAAAGTTGACACACAACATATGGTCTTGGAAACTTGTCATACTACAAAAACAAGTGTTGCACATTAGAGAACGCATGTTAGCATGTTAGAGATGATAACCCATATGATCAAAAGCATGTACAAGAAAGTAGTATAAGATGCTAAGTACAGAAAATGAAAAAATATCACCTAGATACGATGAATGTGGATGCCCTTAGTGACTGATATAGGAATGGTAAAAGGAGAGCATCCACGTTCGAGTCAGTAGAGTCATGTATCTACAATCACACTAAAAAAAATGTTATGAACGTGCATGTGTGTATGATAATGACATATAAGAAAGCAAGCTAACATGTGTAGTAGAAGTGAACATGTAAAACACTAGTAAGAAAAATTAAATGCTACTAAGACAATGCAATATGTTTTGAATGGATGGAATGGAATGCAATGTAAGATGGAATGATTGGAGCAACTTGCCCCCCGAGTGGATGGAATGTGTAAGAAATGAGGTTCGTTGTTTTATGACCTTAGCATAGTCAAAAATGAATCATAAATGATTGTGTGCATCATCAGGAAATGGTCGAATAATGTAGGTTGTATCTAGTGCACTACGGTGATGAGTGCATATGTGTAGTGGTGATAAAATGTGACATGGTGAGATGACGTGCGTGGACCCTATAGAGAAAGCGTACACCATGAATTTTTTGCATGGAAAAGTGATTTTTTATCCCTATTTGTATATCACTGATAGAATGAAGTATATGGATGATAAGATAAATAGGAAGGAGGTGCGTGGACCTTATAGCATAAGCGTATACCATGCCTAATGTTAGATGGGAAGAGTGATGATTTAGCCCAAAGTGCATATATCACTATATGATGACAGATGAAGGTGACAGATGTAGCCTATAGTGTATGTCACTATGAGATAGGTGAGGAGGGTGTGTGATAATAGAACCCTAGTGAGTGAGGGCTAAGCGTATACCACGACTGTAATGAAGATGGTAAGAGTGATGATTTATTCCTAAAGCATATATCACGAAGTGATGAAGTAAGGATGAGGGTGGTAATGTATCCTAGAATGACGTAGAACCAATATATGGCTATGATCGAGATGTAGGGTGATGATTTAATCTAAGGTGTAGACCACTACGAGGATGGAATAGGCAGTGGTGATTCAACCTAAGGTGTACACCACTACATAGGATAATCGAAGATGTGCATGATAAGGTAATGGAACAAGCTGGAAACAATGTAGAACATGTAAGAGGAGGAAATAATAGTAGATGATATAACGTAATAGAATGATATAGAAGTGATGAAAAAAGTGGTGATTTAACCTAAGGTGTATACCACTATAGTATGTGATGATGATGTGTGGGTGACTATTTAACTTAAGGTGTATCGGTCACGAATGCAGAAGGTAGTGGAATGAGTATGAGATTATAGGAGGAAATATCGCATAATGAATGTAAGGTCCATTTGATTAGTAGACCCTCGAAAGTGGAGTATGGACCGAGGAACTAGAGTGTGATCATAGGGTGGTGAGTGCAGCGTGTAGGAGACAATGTAGTACAAATGACCAAATGTGGGGAGGTGTAAATGTAGTGAATGTAATGGTAGAAGCTATAAGGAGTATGGATTATAATGTAATACACGTGTAAACAGATATAGAAAGTGTGTATCATGGTAATAGGGGAATGAAACTAGACCCTCACCCAATTGTAAGGAAATCCATAGTGTAGCATGTAGACCTATGGACATAATTTATGGAATGCGAATAATAGTAGTGTATAAAAATAGAAGCAATGGAATGATAATAAATAGACCCTAGACTATGAAGTAATGGAAGCTAGTGTAGCATGTAGAATAGGTATGGATGCAATGCGGATGTGTAGGATGGTATATGCTAGGGTGGAAGATATGATCATAGGTGTAGGTATAAGACGTATTTATGATATGGAAAACTAGACCTCTACGAGACCTAGCGTAAATAGCAGATGTATGTATAAAAATGTAAAACTAGACCCCATATAAAAATGACAACTGCTGTGTAGTATGTATAGGATGAGATGATTTAGTAAATGTCTAATAGATGAGGGATGTATGACAAAGAAATAAGATGTAAGTTATGTATGATGATACAACATGTGTTGTATAGGTGTTAGAATGGAAATGTGTATAATATAGAGTGTAGTGTGTGGGTTTTAGTGTAATGGTAACCCCTCAACAGTCCAGTGTGAACCGAAGCAACTAGGGTGTGTCATCGGGTTATGAGGGCCTGATAGAGGATGCAACAAACATGTAGGAGATAGAACCTGAGTGTAGTATGAAAAGAGAATAAGAGGTAAATTTGATGATTCTAGAATGAAAATGAGGGGTACAAATAGTGTGGATGCCGCCTCGATTAGCAACATGTGAAAAGGGATCAGTTAATAAACACCATGAAGGATGAATCGTCCATCGACCTGTGCTTTAGATCAAGAAGGTAGACATGAGTTGCATTCTCGAAACTGGTGGTATGAGATAGAATCGTTGTGACAGAGCATATAGAGATGCCGATATGCATGAAGGAGATAGTGGATATCATGGAACAATTCCTCATGGCATAGTAAAATGCATAGTGTGAGGGAAAACGCATGGGCAGTCACCAATGTGAAATTTTAGGTATGTACATAGTGTGAAAATAGAGTGAGGCGATTGATTATGGGTGAGATGTGCTAGTGGCTTGAGTAGGTGACCTATGCCAAAGTATAGGATCTAATCCAAGTTCAGTCCAAGTGATGAATATGGTATTCAGTGGTGGATGCACACAATGGAGATAACATGGTGGAATTGGTATAAGTGAAAAAATCACAGGCCATGAGCAAGAAGTAACAGGGGACAATAACCATAATGTGAGACAGATGTGGTGAATGAAGGGGTATTGGAAAAAAAATGCGATTAAGTGCTCCCTATGATGAATCGGGATAAGAAATCACGTGAATGCAGTTATAGTGGATCAGAAGATTTAGTCATAAAATCAGAGGAGACCTAACTATTGCACATACCGAATAATATGGGTCAATGCATTGAAATATTACATATGATGTCCTCGTAGTGAAATGAGTAGTGGCAGAAGGATGGGTCACAGTAATGGAATGGTTGAGAGTGATGGATTAACGACAGTTAGACGGTAGAGCAATAAGGTGATGATGAATCAGATGACCTTGTATAGGACTTATGGCAGATTGGTGGATGGTAGTATATTTTTTGAGTCGGTACTCACTTGGGTGCAGGTTCGTTAGCAATAGTAAGATTGTGTAAAGAAGAAACATTTTTAAGTTGGTTAAGCTCAACATGAAGAGATACAATGGTTTCCTCCATGGACTAACACTGGGTTTTGTAATAAGTGTATAGTATCTAAGAAGTTGGTGGGGGACAAAGGACGCGTAGGGGGGAGAGACGGTCAACTGTGGTGGTAGAAGTAGAGAAAATGGCAGTAGAGGGTGAATCGCATGAAGGTAATGGTGGCACATGATCATTAGAAAAATCATCAAGAGAGTTGTCAAATTCATATTAGACTGCTCTAGATACTTGATAGGCAAGTGTATGGGGTTGCTCATCTAAATAACTATGGGATGCACAAGATGTACATGACCATGAAATATTGTTCATCCATAAAAATAGGTAATGGGCATCCTTGAGCATACCAAACAATAAGGTTGGGTGTATAATAAGTAAAGGAGCTACTAAAAATACTAGTTGTGCCAAATGGAATGGGGAATGTGATATCAACATGATCAGGATCAAGGGTACCCCCAATATAATCTAACTAAGACTAGCCAAGAGTAAGTGGAGAGGGAGTAGGATGATGCATGAGATGAACCACAAGGTGGAAAACACGTAACCCATAACTAGTAGTGAGAATGACAGCCATGATAAAAGTGTGGATTGAATAGAGGAGTATGATGTTCATTAAAGAAACACCCTAGATGAAGGAGACCATCATATGAGAATACAATGGAAAAACATGAGGTGATGAGAGGGATGTGCTCTTAGTAATAATTATTGATAAAAAGAGTGCAAGTGAATGATGGAAATACTAAGGAAGACGGTGATGACAATGGGATGATATTAAGAGGGGTTTAAAAAGGTCGGTATGGCACAATGGTGGTAGTAGTATCAGGTGGTGGGGAAGAGAAGGTACTGAGCATACGAAGAGTAGCTGAAAATGAAATTTCTTAGAGATAAGGGGGTATTGGGGGAATAGGAAAGGCAACCGAGTAGCGCACAGTAGGTGGAAAGGATGAAAGTGAAGTATTGGGGTCTATGGAAGAGGTAGATACTATATTGATCATGCCAACGATAGGAGTTGAAGGAGGAGATATGACATGAGATTGAGAGTCCACCGTGGGTGACGAATAAGGAAACATAGAGATGGAGGTTTTTGCATCTAATATGGGGGAGGTAATAGTAGGAACTGGAGGAAGAGCTTCCACTTCGGCTACGAGTTGAGTTAGGGATGTAGGATCAATAGTGTATAAGTAAGAGGTAAGAGAATCCACAACGAAATGTCAATACATCCCAGAGGATAGAAGATCAATGAATGAAGGGAAAGGATTATAGCCTGCATAAGTGGGGGGGGGGGGGGGGGGTGCGGATAAAAGCATGGCCATGGCTATCAAATTTGTAGCGTAACAAGGTACTTCGAAATAGAGGAATTGTGATGATGCCTACCCATGGTGAGAAAATACAAAGGGTTAGATCCTAGGAGGTGCTAAGAAATAAACAACAGATTCACCAAAATGATTAACTAAAATAGGGAAACTAAATGGGAAGTATATCTAATAGTTAATCTAAATAGAAGGACATTAACACTATGGAAATGTAGTAAATAATCTAAAGAAAGTAAATAATGATGTAATTAAATTAATCTAAATGTAATAAAACCCTAAATGACAAGAGGAAGGTAAAGAATGACTAAGTTGGTTAAAGAAGTCTGTCATAGGTTGTCATAGGTCGGAAATTGGAAACCAACTATGCAAACAACCACTCAGGAACCCTATGAAGGGTAGATTTGGGTTTTATAAGATGACACAGGTGCCCGGGAATGCATTGGGACTCCCTAGGGTTCCATGGTCTAGATTCTGGGTGCTATGACCTGTGTAGAAGCTTAGAAACTGTGTTTGGTAGTGTCACAACTAGGTTTGAAAATCTGTCTATTTGTCACACTGGATTCACTGGATGATCTGAATGACTCTCTACACAAGAAGAAGAAGAATGTGTCAGACTGACCTTAGCTTCTAAACCAATGGACTTATTACTGAGCTCTGCACTACATTTCGGACCCAGCTGTAGTTCTAGTGAGTGTGTGCATGTCATGCCCTAGGTGCTCTTGTGTCAGTCACATTCTGTGTAGTAGCGAGCTATAATAGATATAGAAGATGTATAATAGTATGTAGAATAGAATAGATAGAATCCCTCCCTCCTATGTGAATGAATGTGATGTATATTTTGGCTAGGTAAAATGTATGGCACTATGTGGATGAAGATGGTGCAATATATGCAACCCTAGATGGAGTGATAGTAGTGATACAATGCAAAGACCTAGGACCCCCATTATGGTCTTATAAGCTTTGTATTTATAGGGCTTTCAAGTTTAATTTTGTAATTAATCCCCACAAGGCCAACTGGGAAGAAGATAAGGATGACCAATAGCTAGAAGTGACCCAAAAAGGAGCAAAAGAGGTTAAACCTAGATCAGGGGTGCCCAAGGGTGGGACCAATGCACCGTGGGGCACCCTAGAATAGGCAGGGGTACTCGCAGAATTAGGACTAGAATCTCAGGAAGGTTGTGGAATAAACTGATAGGTAATGGAAAATACGTGAGAAAGACAAAATAAAATACAAGGGGAAGATAGGAAGAATGTTGGACAAAAGGGGGGATTAATTAGTATTTTTTACACTTGAAAACCTTCTAAATAGTAGTATAATACTGGGCTAAATATGTCTAAAATGCATGATTTTATGTCTACAGTGATCACCTAACCATATCCAGAAAGTCATTCTTTCTGAGGCATCATTAGGAGGATAAACATTAAAAATACCAAAAGAAATATCATTAATCACCCATATGGCATGGTTTGAAGGATCTTGTCCCAAGGAGGTGATTAATACTAAGAATTTTGGTGCTATGGAAATTGTTCACACCCCACCTTTTCCATCAATGTACTGAGTTCGAAAATGTAAAAAAGAAATGGCAATACAAGTTAAAGAAGTTTGAAGTAAAAAACAAGAAAATCTTAATTTCCTGCAAACAAATAATATTAATATTGTGGACACGTTGAAAAGCTCAATGAATAGAATATTTATGAGATGGATCTGTAAAACCTCGTACATTCTATGACATGAAATTCATGAAAAATATGACATATCAAAATCCCATTGCCTGTCTGGTATACCATCCTCTTATCCAAGAATGGAAAAATTATTGGCAAGTGGGATCTAGTCTGAATTAGGAACTCTCAACTTGAATGGAGCGAGGTTTGGCCCCATTATCTATTTTTTTGGAATCAATGTGTATAAATAATTAAAGCTCATAAAATCTTATATGAGGTTTAATGTTTTAAATTTATATGAAAATAAAGTTGTATTCTATTTGGATTATTATGTGTATTATTTTTTTTAAAGGAGTATTTTATTAAGAAGTTCAAAGAAAAATTCTTTGGTGTGGTTTATTATTTATGGTACCATGGGTTCTTATACAAGTATATTAGTGTTAGACTATAAACTCTTTAGGAAGACTTACTGTTTATAGAAATATAAGTTGAAAATGTGTTGCTCACAAAAAATATATGGAAATATGTAGAGAGAAAAATGACACTCTTATTGGATATAGAGAGATAGTTTAATATTAAAGAATGAATAATGAGGCTTTCTATGTAAGTGGTATGTCTTTTTTTGATGAAATAATCCCATAAATTAAAGAAATTGATAATGCATATGATGCTTGAAAGAAACTTGAATAAATATTTGAGAGGCCTATAAGGAAATATGATTTTGTATCTAAATAAGAAATTACATAACTTACGAATGAAAAATTATCAAGATGTAATAGATAATATCTCTAAAATGAAGGAGATAAATAATCAACTAGAATCTATGGGAGATAAATTTGAAGAGAAATCATTAGTTTATATATTTCCTAATAATATTCTTATAGTTTATGAATATTTAATCACATCTGTAGAAGTTGATGAGATTTATACTCTAATATTTAATGAGTTAAGTGTTTATTTAATGTAGGAAAAGTAGATATTTTGAAATAAGTTTGATGAAACTAACTCGACTTAAAAATCCTACATTTCAAAAAGTAGATTCAAAAGCAACAAGATGTAAAATCTAGGTGAGGTGTCTATCGAATACATGCAAATGATGAACAAAGGAGAGGAAAAAATAAGATAAATAAACATAAAGTTAAGTGCTTCAATTGTCAAAAATTAAAACATAAAATTAAGATTGAATACCATCACTCCACATATCCCTAAGATATTTTATCTCTGACGAATACTATTGTCAAGAGCATTTAAATAAACTAGAGTTGTTATATCAACATCATCTAATAGTCCTTGAACATCATCATGTCTATCAAAAGTGCATCAAACACATGTATAAAATATATGTCATAGAACGTGAATTTAATATTGGTGATCTCCTCCTTAAGGAAAAATAAAATTTCATTAATTTGGAAATGGGTAAACGTGGAATGTTTTTGCCTAACTAGATCAGTCCATATGTCATAACTCACAAATATGGGTTAAGATCTTATTGTCTAGTCTCCCTTGATGGTACACCCTGAAAAGGAACCTTTGAATGCCTTACACTTACAACCATTATACTCTTAACACATTGAATGTCATGAAAGTTGTCACATCAAATATTTTATTCCATCGCCAACCCGCCCATTCATCATTATAATGATATGAAAGCATATGGTTTACCATTACTATCCTTAAAACCTTAAATATGAGAACTACAGACATGTTCATCACTTCTTTTAGATGGAAAAAGTTATATTTCAGTAGGCAACCCCTGCAATCATTACATCAATCCACCTTGTCTACTAATTGAATACATGTTATGGGGATACACATGTGTAGTTTGTGCACACATCCTTTCCCCTCCTCAAAGTGGTCGATTGGGCCTACCCTCAACATAAAATCAAGTCAAATATATCTATGGATGCATCATATCAAAAAATATAGACTACTCCCTCAAAGGCTAACTATCAAATATAAAAATCATATTTTCAAAATATAGATTGATCCCTAGAAAGATAGTTGTCTATCTGAAATATAGACCGGTCCCTTGAAGGATGGCTATCCAAAAGCAAAAAATTATATAAATTGTAGACTAATCCCTTGAAGGATCACTAACCATGTCATTTTAAAGAGGGCTTCCCATATCGATTAGCCTTTAAAAAGGTCAAAATATCAAAAATATCCTACGAAGACTTCCAACATTAATCACCTTCCCCATCAAATAAAACTTCTCGCATTGACCAGTTTGCGTTTAAAATAAAATGTAAAACTGGGGAATAATCTTACAAAACCATTGAAAGGAGAACCTACTCTCCCACACAACCTACATATGTGAAAACTTCTCATTTTCTAGGAAGGAATAAATTTCACTTTCATCTATATCTAAGATCCTACATGTGACTCATTATTGTTAGTCATGTGTTAACATTTATAGTAAGGAAAAAAAGTGCATGAGCCTTCATTTTACATTTTAACCATCACATATGTATTGAATCCAGTCCAAAAGTAGGTAATTCACATTTTATTTCCCACCCATGATTAAAATACATTTTGATATACATTGAGATGATTATATATGAAGTCACATCACATCGACAATATACATCTATACTCATCACATCTAACAAACACAATCAAATATATACCTTTACTTTCATTAAGATCCACATGTCAACATCATGTCTAAACATCACATCAAATATAATGAAAACATTTATAAACATCTATATATGTCTAAACACTACATCATCAAATCATAAAACATAAAAAATAGATCAAAATCATAATCGTGTGTATATGTATATATATATATAATATATATCGATGTGTCAATATACATCATCATGAGTCTCAAAACTTCATGTATAAAAAAATATACATCAAATATAGGCTTCAAAAGGAGCCTTCTACATCAAAAATATCATCTATCACATGAACATAACATCTGTCAATCGGATTCCTACACAGATGTTTCTCCCCTAATCACCCATGCTCACCATCTAGTCTCGTAATAGGAAGTCCACCATCTAGACCTTGCGGTGGTTGACCCACATTCATTATGATCCCTAACGATGCCACTTATCTGTGTGCTTCATATACGAAACAACGAGCTCATCTGGTAACCTTCAATGTACTATCTCCTCATACTATCGTAGGTCATCACATAGCAACCGATAGTTCGTCATATGCCCATCTAAACACTATTAGGTGGTCCCATCTTAACACTATCATAGGCCCTTGTTGCCTCTTTCTTGACACTTAAACTAATTTTTTTATACTGACAATATTTTTCAAGACCTCTCACTACTACATGTACTTGTTTCGATCAACTAGGGCCTATTTCAGCTCCTCATGTACATTGGATAACAACCCACTCAACATGTCCTACTCAATCACCAAGGAATCCCTCTCAGTATTCAATGTTATCCTCTCAACCAATAACACGACCTTCTTGTCCTCTAATTTGTTAGACACCGTATACTCGATTAATTCCCTCTCATTACCAACACCAACATCCTCACCCTCTCTAATTAGCTAAAATATGGACTAACTATGTAGCATAGAGATAGTTATATATAAGTTTATGAACAACTGTGATAAAGTAAATAAATGCATTAAATAAGAATGAAAATGAGCTAAAAAACTATGCAAAAGGAAATGCTAACCCTAATATGTAATAACGAAGAGGAAAGAACTTAGCTGAATAACAGATTCCTTTCAAAGAGTGCTGCAAAAGGTGATTGGAAAAATTAGGAGCAAGAATGACTATGCAGAAGTCCCGAAAATGATGGGATATGGAGGATTTATCTAGATTAGACTGCCTAGAGGGAGGATTGGGGCACCTTCTAGCACTCTAGTTCTATAATCTAGGTTGTACTGGTCATTACAAAATATTTGAAACTAGATTTCACAGAGTTGGAAGATGACCTGGAACCTTCTATGTGTGTTGCATCAACTATGTTGTCCCTTTGCTAGATGTCATCAATACTCCAAGATAAAAGAAAGACTTGCAAAACCCCCAACAAAAACATCCAATCGTAAAAAAAAATGCATATGAAGGGGTCAGACTGTCCTTAGCTACCACAATGGTGGAATTACTAAGTGTTACACTACATCTCAAACTTGATGTAGTTCTATGTATAAGTGTGTGTGAATATGTCCCTAGGTTTCTCTTGTGCCAGTCGCACTTTGTGAAGTAGTGAGTGATAAATACGTGTAGAAAATGTAACAAAATGTGTACATGGAATAAAATAGAATCCACCCCCTATGAAGTGTGATGTAGATGTCTTAGCCTTGTGCCTTGATGATGGAGCTATGTGGATGTAAGTGATCTCCAATGTAATAAATTGATGCAACTCTAGATGGAGGTAATAATAGTAATTAATGTTAGGTCCCTTATTATGGTTTCATAATTTTATATTTATAGGGTTATCTTGGTCTAATTTCGTAATTAACCCTAAAAATGCTAACCACCAAAAATATAAAGATGTCAAACGGCTAGAAAGAGCCCAAAAAGAGGCGGGAATTATCTAGAAGGATTGGGGTGCCAGTGATGGAGCCAAGTCACCCAAGGGCACCCTAGTACTAATCTAGGTTCCCTAGCTGAGGCTAAAATAAAGCTAGATGACATCTAAAATGAATGGGCATATGGGTGCAAGAGGTTTGTAATGAAGAAATAAAATAAGTCAAGATGGCCAAAAGACGGGGATTAATTAATACTTTCTTCACTCAAGAACCTTCTAAATAGTAGTATGAGATCAGGATAAATAAATTTCTAAAGGTGCATGATTTTGTGACTACATCCTCCACCCTCACCACCCGCCATCTAACACATAAGGAACTTCTTATGAGGCCATAAATTGACCATAAATTACCATTATTTTTTCCTTTCCAAGTTGACCTTTGAAAGTGGATTTAAATGTTAATCTAGGCACTTATAGTTTTCTTAAGATAGAATATATGATATATATCTTGTTTATTCTTTAGAAATATTTTGTTATCTATTTTGTTGACTAACTCTATTGATTATTTGGGAAAAGATGCAAAGTCTTGTGTATGTATGCCATAAAGGAAAAATATTACTAGTACTTAAAAAAAATTCATATTCAGATTCCTCTTGAAAAATTATGCAAGTTCAAAAAAATAATCATCTCAATCCAAGATCACACGCAAAAGTTATAGTTGTTTTAAGTTAGCTCCAGAACTCACATATTTAGTTCCAAAACTCACAGGTATAGTTCCTGGTCTCGCATATTTAGTTCCGAAACTCACAAATTTAGTTCTGGAACTTACTGATTTAGTTTTGGAACTTGCATCAATTGAATAACATTTAGTTCTGGAACTTGCAATTCGTATATTTATATTTTCAAGCAATTAAAATAATGGAAAAAGTTGTAAGGCATAGAATGTCAGTTAGTTCTAGAACTTGCAATTCGTGGACAAAGCAACTTTAGTTTTGGAACTTGCATAAAAGGAATGGAAACATTAGTTCTAGAACTTGCATCAAAGGAATGACAGATTTAGTTTTGAAACTTACATAAAATGGGAACTGTGAATAATAACAAAAGTCAAATGGAAAATCTAAGAGAGGTTTTTGTTCATGAGCAATGTGTTTAACAAAAAAGTTATTTATATTTTCTATAGGTTTTACCAATGAAGAGAAATCTAAATTTTAGTGAGCTGCAGTTCGAGGAAAAGTGTATTAGATGAGCAAAAAAGTTCCACAATAAAAAACAACAAAGTCAAATGGAAAAATTTGGGAAAGGTTATTTGGTCAAAATCATCTTTTGAGGAAAAACCTCCTTCCAATAATGTAGGAGAATAAAATCATTATGATTCTTGTTACTGAAAATAAAGGAGAATATTTTGGAGCAAATCTTCCTAAAATAAGTGAGATAAGACTTTGACTCTAATAATATATATCTCTCTGTATTTTTTGGAGATGGAGATCTTAGTTTTTAGGACTAAAATAAAGATAAGATCATATTGTATCTCCCAAAATAAGGATTTGGTTGGATGCATAAATTATAAATGTAACCTTCCACACTCAGATATGTAATGTTCTACTTCCAAGAAATGAATCAGTTCTTTTCTCTCTAATATTCTGCAGTTTTGAGTTAAGATCTTGAAGCATAGTTTAAATCCTCTTCCAAGAAATGATCTGGCCACCTCATTCTAAGGAAGATGGATTTATATATTTATGTTTCTATTTTGTAATAATTTGTGTTTATTTATTTTTCTGTAATTATCATGTTGTTGTGTTATTCTTCTCTTTGTATTGTAACATTCAGTTTGTTGTAAACCTGTAGGTGTTTCATTTAATTTTGCTTATTTCCAATTCAACAATTTCAATTTATGCAAGTGTGTTTTTTATTTTCTGAAAGTTTGATTTCCTTCATGCAAGTGTGGTTTATTTAATGCAAACTTTATTTCTGCAAGTGTGACTTTATTTCTCCAACTGCGCCTTTAAATTTCTACAAGTGTGATTTATTTTATGCAATTTTGGTTTGTGTTTAAAAGAGTTACTTTCCAAGATCTTCTTCTCTTCATGCATATCGCCTTCGGAAACCAACTTGGATTGACATTATTAATGGCAAGGATTGACGACCCTCATCAAATTCCTCTACAGGAGATCCTACCCACCTCATAACCCTAGAAAGAGGAACTTTCCATCATGCAATATACACCTATGTAACCCAGACATCATCCAAAATCATTGGTAGACCCCTAGATCATTCATCCCCATTTCCCCTAGTTATCGATGATGGCATGAATCACTGTAACAACTAGAAATGATGTATCCACATCTCCATCGTCATGCCTATATGTCATAGCCATGTCTGGAACATCATAAACTAATCCAAATTATCACCTGATGTGAGAAAATATGACCAAATTCTCACTCCCCTCGCCATCGACCATATACCCACATCTTTTTGGGTGGCTATGAGCTCACCATCCTCACTTGTCTATACTAGAATCCCAATTTATGGTCTCCATCTTACATCACCACCTTGTAACCCAAGAAGGATCTGTCAAAAAATACTCCTCACCACCAACACCCGGTTTCGGTCCTCTCCTCTATCTGATCTCCATCATATGAATCTGGATATCTCATCCAAACTAATATGCCTCCCCATAGTAGGACCCCATTATTGAGTTACTACAATGCACTCTTATGCCCAACATTGTAGTTTGAAACCCACATCAATCACAAACCTCTTCCCTATCCTCCCTGATCACATCTCCCTATGAGTATAGGCGAGTAAAGTAAGGTCCCATGTAAAAATAGTCCTCTTCTCCATCATATCATCTAAGAATATGTTCAACATCCATGAAAAATGATCCCCAACAGAGTCAAGAAAAATCACAACAACCAATCCAAATTATCATCAGGGTCATCAACCCATGACCCTATATATCGGGACTATACAGTTCCCCATATTAATCCATCTGAAGAGAAATCCACCCCCATTTGCATCACCACCATATAATATCCTCATCACCTTAGGTGTCTCTGTCTCATCACTCAAATAAATCCCCTCCCCCTTATCAAGTAAAGTTAAAATCATGATTATTCCCTCCAAGGTGATGGTCATCTCACATGTCGATAACCAAAAAGGTACATATGACAGGGTCCCATCTCTTTAGAAACAAAAGAAATAGACCCCCGTTGTCTATGGATATGCCTATAATGGTGCATCGTCCTAGAGAAACATCCTCCAAGATATCCCAATCATCATAAAAAAGAGGCTTTCACATCATTTAAGATCAAAGGAATCCTATTTTGTATAGTTAATTTATCTCTCACACCGTATCCAAAACACACAAAACATCCATTAGAATACCCTTTAATCAAAAACATTCATCAAATTAAACATTAAAGAAACATCACACTAGTTAATAGTGATTCACCATAATCACCAGAGTTTGACCCTAATTGCAAGAAATTTTCCAAAATTGTCACCGATTCCTATGATTCAATAAACGTACCCTAGCGCGGACCCTAAAACAACAAAAATGGTGATTACCTCCCCTAAAATGGTTTCCCCTTAGGGATAATTTTAGTGGTGAATATTTAATTTTAGAAATATTTGAAAAGGTAATTTTTCTGGTGCGGGTCAGTCACTTGTTTTGAAAGGAACGGTAACCAGATCGTACCAAGCCAAGAACACAGATGCTAATCAAACACCATGATCAATAAGATGAAAGTAATTCACCAGAATAACTTTACATAAAACCTTTGCAAAAAAATGAGAAACAATATAAAATATTATTATGGGAACTCAATACAATACATTGAGAATGGGCCTTGCTTAAATAGGCAAGGAATAACAATCTAAGAACTAGTCAAGGTTGTTAGATCAAGCCATAAATCAAGGAAATAACTAGTCATCAAAGAACTAGTCAAGACCATAGATTTAGGAGAGAACTAGACATCAAGGATCTAATCAATACCATAGATCAAAGAAAGAACTGAACCTAACAACTAGATAATATCTCCTAATATCTAAATAAGATAAAAGAAATATTCACACACATAAGTGGGTGAGGATAAATACAATAAAGGTAAATAAAGTACCTAGGAGAACATGAGCTAAGGTAAATACCTACTCTAACACCCCCCCTCAAGTGAATCTAGGGGCCAAAATAGATGTGGCAATGTCCACAGTATGAGTCCCCAGCAACTAGGCCTGATGAGGTACTCATGTACAATAACTAGGAAAAAGGGACACCGCAAGGTACCCCAAAACCAGTAACAACAAAGTAAAGAGAGTAAAGACCTGCTCCAAGGCATCCCAAGAAGCTCGGATCAAAAAAAATTTACAATGATAAAGAAGTTTGGTGTGCAATGTGGTCTGAATCCACTACTCGATTCACAAAACTCAAAAACAACTGACACTAGGTTTCACCAGAATAGCTCCACATAAGGAGACTGTCAATGGAGTGATGTCGAAAGTGTAAAAAAAACACCAAACATAATTTGATCAACTGCTGCAAATAGGTGTGCCACGATCCAAGAATAATAACCAAAGCAACAAGGTAAGGACATTAACTCCATAGTGTCACGATCCAATAAAAGCCAAGGTAACAAGGTAAGGACACGAAACCCGAAGAAGTAGTATCAACACCACACCCCTCCCATATTGCTGAATGGGTGGAGTGATGCTACAAATCTGTATGAGTTGTCAAAAAAACTACTCAAACACTCGCAAACTAACACTGGAGTGCACCAGAATAGATCCCCCATAAGAGATACTGTCAACATGCCAAAAGTGTCAAAAATACATATACAAAATATCTCAACAAACAAGAGAGATACACTACACTTGCTAAAGAAAAATGCTCAAAACAAGAAGCATCACAATGCATAAGGTATAGAAAGTGGAGCAAGATGCCTAATGGTGGAGGAGCCATGCCTGTAGAGTCCTCTCAACGAATGCCTATGTCACCGCCACGAGTGATCAGATATCCACCCTAAATCAACACGGATGGATGAAGAAGATTCCTGCATATGGTCTTGGTGTAAAATACATAATGGGGTGCATGCAAAAGAACATCAGAATGTGTGTCAATTTGATCATGTCTAATAGCTTAAATCTCAAGTTTCTCAAGCCTGAGTGAAGGTGCAGAACTCATGTGTTGCTCATGATCCTTAGAAAGAGTCGAGCAAACAAATAAAAGATCTCTGTCAATGTGTGATCCTAATGAAGTATCTACTCGAAAACCAATGTCATGACTAGAATTCCACTTAACATGTGGAATAGAGGAAATAATACCCTGCGAATGTATGTTAATGACTCCACTAGTGAGACCCATAAAACAGAGCATGAAAGAACTGAATGCAGTGGTATGCTTCTTAAAAAAACCATGTAGCTGAGTAGAATTAGGATACACAACATGTGGTACTGTAATAGGCAAAGATGTGGAAGAGCATGTAGTAACAAGCTTCATAGGTTTACAAGCATCAAAAGCAGGTTCAGGCTCAAAGATTGGTAGATCAATGTCAGTTGGTACAAGAGAAACAACTACAAGTGGACTAGGAACATGGATATGGTTGTCCACAATATGATGGTGATGTTGTAGGCTAGCAAGCTTGTTCTGCAGGGAGTGTATTATTATATCCTTATCGTGAATGAGTGATTGTAGAAGAGAATTTTACTTCTTAAGTGATCTATTTTCTTCCACAAATTTTACAATATCCTCTTAAAGTCCACATACTTCAGAGAAAATCATATCATTCTCAAAATCCATGATAGGTACAAACTACAACTCCCAAAAATTTAGGATGTCAGGCTCAACTGAAATTGCATCCACAATTTATTACAACACTCCTCCATATTTAACACTTTATAATTATAGTGCAAGTCTCAAAATAAATAACTCCGATGGAAAGAACATGAAAAAACAAACACTTTTGCAAAAAATGACACTCAAAACTGAGTTACCAATCAAAATACACAAGCTTGTTAATATTTTTCTCTGTTATTTATTTTAGTTGCCACTAAAACAAATATAGTGGGCATGAATCCCAAGGAAAACCAGCGTGCTTCTCTGCACCAACAAAAGAACCACAAAAACTGATGGTCTGCAGAAATAGCTCAGTTTACAGTTGATCTTAGGGTTTTCACGCCTTCCAGATCCCATGGAAGCCTCTATTTTGCATAAAAATGCATGCAACAACAAAATACGTGACCAAATCCCAAATATATGAATATACAATGAATTTATTTACAAAATAAAACTTACAGATGGATGTCAACAGCAATCTCCAACTCTGATACCATGAAAGGAATGATAACTAGATCGTACCAAGCCAAGAACACAGATGCTAATCAAACACCACGATCAATAAGATGAAAGCAATTCGCCATAATAACTTTACATAAAACCTTTGCAAACAAATGAGAAACAATATCATATATTATTATGGAACTCAATACAATACATTGAGAGTGGGCCTTGCTTAAATAGGAAAGGAATAACAATCTAAGAACCAGTCAAGGTCGTAAATCAAGCCATAAATCAAGGAAATAACTAGTCATCAAAGAACTAGTCAATACCATAGATCAAGGAAAGAACTATACCTAACAACTAGATAATATCTCCTAATATCTAAATAAGATAAAAGATATATCCACACACATAAGTGGGTGAGGATAAATACAATAAAGGTAAATAAAGTACCTAGGTGAACATGAGCTAAGGTAAATACCTACTCTAACATTGTTCGCCTAAAAATCACAGTTTAATTTTTTTTGGGGGTTTGGCTTCACCTACCCTTGAAACTATCCCCTATATAATCCTAGATTATTCACCAGGTAGAACAATAGTAGCTCACTCATACCATCTGGGGGCATATGTATTATCAAGTACAGTAAACACGCGTTAGGAGGGTGGATGCGACAGACATGTGACAGGAGGACGGAGACTGCAGATGCATGACAGAGAGTTTGTTGATAGGTGATAGGGAGATTTTGTTGACGTGTAAAAATGAGAGTGTTTTGATGCATGATTGAGAGTTTTTTGATGCGTGACATAGATATTTTATTATCGCGTGACACGAGGGTGGAGGTTATAGAAGTGCGAAAGAAGATTTACTGTCACACGTCAACGAACCTCGCTAACATGTGTCAAAAACCTTATTGACGCGTATCAGTGAGGTTCATTGATGTGTGACAACAACCTTGTTGACGCGCAACATGGATATTTTTTTTTCGCATGACCAGAGGGCGGAGGTTGTAGACACGCAAAAGAAGATATGATGTCACGCGTCAACAAGGTTGTTGTCACGTGTCAACAAGTTTCATTGACGCGGGTCAACAAGGTTGTTGACGTGCGTCAGTGAGGTTCATTGATGTGTGACAACAACCTTGTTGATGTGTGACATGAAGATTTTATTTTTCGTGTGACCAGATGGCAACACCCTCACTGACGCGCGTCAACAAGGTTGTTGACGCATGACAACAAGTTTGTTGTCGTGTGTCAAAAACCTTGTTAACATGCGTCAGCAAGGTTCATTGACACGTGAAAACATATCTCTTGTCTTGCGTCTATAGCCTTCTATCACACCACTTAAAAATTACGCAAAAAAATTTCTCTCGGACCCCCAAAAATTCACCTTCCCTCAAAACTGGTTCCAAGGATATTCGCCAGGTATTTTCCACATTTGATTTCCAAGAGGTCTCTTAAAATGAACCCTAGTTCCCTCTACCTCCTAGATTATCTCGCACCCTCCTTTTGTCACTTTCCACTCAAAATATCACATATCAGAGCTCTTAATCTCTCTCGATGCATGAGAAAAATGAATTACCATGGTAAAAGTTGACTATTTATAGGGCACAGATTTTTCTTCCATGTAATCATTAATGATTCCTGTTATCCATATTTTTCTCCCCGGGTAAAATTGGTTAGCCACGACCCTACATATAAGAAACCAGGGGAATCACATTCAAATCCTACAATTAGGCAATAGAGGGAATCTACAATGGAGTGGTAGGTCCTGTGAAAGATCAATCGATCCTGTGCAAGAAGAAATTCAAAAAATCATCTCCGTCAAACGAATCCATGCTTCAAATTAAATAAACAGGTTGTAGGAGGGTTCTAAAATGGAATAGCATGGTTGGGGAAGGAGATAACAGTGTCAAAGAACCAGAGGCTCAAAGGAGAAGAAAGGGCGAAGGCTTGAAGTCATCGGGCTCTGAAATGATTCAGAACAAGCCCCAAAAAATTGGCTAAGTGTAGAGATTCAGCTGATGCTACCAAGTGTCCAAATGATGCATCTCTAAAGATTAAATCCCAAGCTAGAGACCGAAACAAATGCCAAGACTCCACGCATCTAGAACCCCAAAAGTTACACTGACTGTTAAAAATTCTTCGACTCAGTGGACGCTACCAAGTGTTGACTCAGTGTAATTTCAAGATGGGAGACCAAGGCGGGGTCTCAAACTAAACCCTCCACATGTCCTAGGCCCAAAGAGTGGTAGGTTCAATAGTTAAAAGTCAAAAAGGAAGATAGGGAGCGCCTAAAATTGACTAAGTATAGAGAAACAGCAGACAACACCATGTGTTGCATCAGTGTAATTTCAAGGCGCAACCCAAAAGGTGATTCCCAAATGAGTGTCATATTACCATGTATTCAGGGCTTGAAAAAAGTAAGAGTGGCCTTTGAAAATTCCAAGGGCCTATGGAGGATTCCACGTGTCAACCCAACACTCTTTCAAAGGTAAAATCCTGAGCGAGTTTCCAAATGAGCACGGACCTTCCACGTGTCCTAGGTCCAATGAAGGGGTAGGGTTGAGGTTGAATAGTCAAAGTAGAGAAAGGCCAGTGGAGGGGGCCAAGTGTCAGCATGGTGCTAATTCAAGAGTAAAATTTGGGGAGGTTTCCAAACAAGCGCTAGGCCTCCATGTGTCCTTGGTCAGATGTATGACACCACCGAGAAAAAAGACTTAGCCAAAACATGAGGAAACTGAGAAGGCCGTGGAAGAAGCCACGTGTCATCCTGACACAACTTCAAAAGTAGAATCAAAAAGTAGTCCCCAGACATGCACCAACGCTCCACATGTCCAATTTCCAAAGGCTCGTTTTGACAACTGGTTGTCGTCATTTCTGTACGAACCCGATTTAAATTTTAAATGGGCATATCTTTTGACTCAGTGCTCAAAATCCGACAAATCTGGCACCATTGGAAATATCTTGGCCTCATCTACGCCATAGAGATCTGAAACTTTAATTTTGGAGAGGTTATGTGGGGAAAAATGAAGAAACATCTTTGTACCATTAATATAGGATCTATTTTCCCCAACAACCATATCGGATTTGATCTGATCCACCGTTCCTCCTCCTTCGAGGCGTCAAACAAGTAATTAGTGCAAACATGACAGATTTTAGGCAGATTTGCAGGAGGCATTAAAGATAGTGGTTGAGCTTCAAACTAGTTTTCTCACTTCTCTCTCCTTCTTCCCTCTGTGTTGAATCTATAAAGGAAGGGTCAGGGCTCATTGTAAAAAGTTGGACATTTCTGTTTTGCGCAATCCCTTATTTTGTTCACAGAAGGATTTTTGGAGCTTTTCTAACCTCTCCTTTAGGTTGTAATGCAATTTTTTCTTCTTGGCCACTGCAATATACTGTATCGACTCCTAAGTAATAAAATATATTTCTGTGGATGATTCTTGACCCTCTCATGTATTCTTTGTTGTCTTTCTGATCTCTTATTGCAGTCTAGCTATCTATGCATGTTGTTTGTATTACATTCCTGTGGTCTGTGTTAAAATACAAAATGAGTGTCTAACATTCCTTTGGTGTATCATCTCATTAGCTTAGGTTTATTTTATTACATCTCTCTAACCCTATCTCCTTGGTAGATAGAATAGACTTATAATAGATCCTCTGCAATTATTTTATGTACACCTGAACAGAGGGATAGGAACCAGCCTCAATCTGGAGAGCTCTCTCAACTTGCAAGGTCCCACACCTCGAGAGATTCTCCATGTTGTACAATCACACTGAGAGTCTCAACCCATCTAGTTGCAGACATTCAGGGGTGTTGTGATTCTGCACTAACATTTCCTTCGATTGGTGATGATTTATTTAAATCACTAATAATTCCTGTCAAAACTATCAAAACACAACCTAAAAAAATCCAAGTCATTTTCCACAATCATCTTCATCCTCTCTTGCAAAAATAACACATTTTTCCAAATTGTGCCTTCTTTATAGGGCCTCGTGCCTTTTATACACTCAACAAACAAATCAATCAATAAAATTCAAGCCTTCCTTGATCACGTGGTATGATCAGAAAAAAATTGTCTCCATCAAAATCCACCTCAGATTTTTGAATCCTTAGCACAGGTATGTCATTTTATAATTTGATACAAACCCATTGGTTCCCCCTATCACTTGAATTCTCGTTCTTAAAAGTCCCACCTTTGCATGACAACGTCATCATCGATAACATACCCAACATCTTATCTCCCACCTTTTCTTCTTGTAAATCATGCATCTAGAGGTTATGAACCCCTTCGTTCCCCTATTATTTGATTCCATTGTGGCATTAAATATACCTTTTCAGTATTTTTATTTCCATGCCTCATCTTTGGGCAGCTCAAACTGAAACACACGTATCATATCTAATAAAAAATTTCAAACTAGTGATCATTTTTAGCTAGTTGTAAACACCCCTAGTTTGAGGGGGAGTCACCCATTCAAGCACAAAGAAAACCATCTCAATCATTTTTCAATGAAAATTTTAAGGAACCTTAATGAAAAAAAATTATAAAAATTGTGGCGCATATGGTCAGAACCAGATTCACTGGGTTGGTAAATTATCTAAAATCAGAGTTTGTGGCATTGGAAAATATAATATTTTATGAAGGAAATTATAGATGCATTGGATAATTAAGGATAATTCATTGGCATGAATGATATTTCTTACAAAAACACATTTTAATTCCAAATGGAGGTCTGACACATGTTCCTCTGATTGTCACTCTACCTCACCTTACCACGGGCCTGAATTTTTTTTTAATTGGTTCATTACATGGGCTTGGAATCCACTGAATGCCTTTTCCTTAAGGATTCTCATAATCCTGCCACATTTCCTCTCGATATCAAATTTTGGGCATTGGGGATCCTTTTCCATAACTATAATCTCAGGTGTCCGAAATGGGTGACACTTCACCATTCCTCATGTGTCAAGACTTATCAAAAACTTTTAGCAACTTCTTAGGCAGTTAGTGGAGTATTTTAAATTTGGTGGGTCTTCTAAAGGTTTAATGACTTCCAATCTAGATCCATGTGTGTGTGTGTGTGTGTGTGTGTGTGTGTGTGTGTGTGTGTGTGTGTGTGTATCAAATTTCAATAATATCCTAAACATGTCAGCGGATGAGACAAAATTAATAGGAAGGTTTCATAGATTTCTTGGTGATCCAAGAATGTATTAAAACCCCCAGCCATCTATCACACGATGAAACCAAAAAAAAATCATGTTGGGATTAGAGATCCTTTGGCTATTCACATGGAAAAAAATAAATGTTCATGGAATTTTTGGGCGAAACGTGGTCACTGCCATGGTCGTAAAAATATCTGAACTCATATTCCATAATTCCTAATTTATTCAAATTACAAATATTAGCCACTGAAATTTTCCCTCTTATTTTTGTCTAGTAGTTTTTCCATCACAAACCACTCAAAAAAATGAGGCAAATGTAGACACAGGTAATTCTTCACATGCCTACTCCTCGTACACACACTTTATTTTACTAAACCTATCACTTTTAAATATTATCTAATTCATCCCAGTTGTAGTTCCCACTCTTCTTTGACACTTATTTTACTATGATCATGTTCATTAGTTACTTAGAGACATGGAAATTATTTTGATATTTTAGATAGAATGTTGTTAGACACTATGGATATTGTTAATGTCATTATGTTATGATGTTTATTATGGACTTTATGGGTATATCAAGGATATTGACATATACTTCTATACATAATGATGATTTCGAGTTATTTTGATATAGGCTGACATTTTAGACTCTTAATAATAGTGATTATGTTTTGACAATTGGACTAACCATATGAGCATATTGATGTTATGTTTTATTGATATTGTGATGATATTAGATGACTGATAGTATGTTGTTGAATGCATCTAGATATACTTATAAGTTACAATGGATGTATGAAATGCATGGTTGCCATCAATTATGAATTGTGATAGATGGTTAGAAATTGTAAATAATTTATAGAATTTCTTAATCTTGATGATGATATAGCTATGTTATATGATGGTGTTAATTTATAAGTGATATATGTGTTTTTATTCCTTGACATATTGATATGGCCTTGAGGCCAAAGGTGGTATTGTCTTAGGTGCATGCAGGTAACGAAATCACAATAAACAAAGAAGGAACTATGAGACAAACTGTGGAAGAATACCGAGTGTTACAATAAGGTCACCTTGGCAGCTGTGTTGTGTGGGTGTTATTTTATTTGTTATGTTGATAGGAGGCCTCCATGGGGGGAACAACCTCACAAGTGACCATGGGAGTGAATGTTGTATTTTTCTCTTTTATTTTAATTGGTTTAGTTATGTATGTGATTTTATTAAATTGTAATGTTTATCATATTATTGCGTTTATTAGTTTACCCCCTTTTTAGGCTAATTAACTATGTGAATAATGCTAATTAGGAGATGTGAAAAAAGGGGCATTGAATATGGTAGATAGTCCTTAGTTCTTCATGATTTTAGACAGATTTTAATTGATTTTGATTTGTGTGCCTAACCCCATCTCTCAAATGTCATATTTGGGCTTTGAGCTCATTTTTAGATGCTTGTCGGACAAGTTATTGTTATCCAAAATTCAGCCCTCAAGGTAATTTTGATAACATGCATCAAATTATTCGGTTCCAAGCAAGTAGAATGATTCAAGGCCCGAAATCATGTTTTTTGGGGCCCCCTTGGCTTCTCTCTAACTCTCCCATCCAAGAAGAAATCCCAACGAGTTAGAAAAAATGGAAAAAATGCAAAAAATAAGGTTGCAAGGTTGTTTTAAAGAATTTCGGGTCTAACGGGTTCAAGTCGTACCAGTGCGGGTCATACCGAGGTTCGTCGTACCAAGTTTGGGGGTGAAATACAAAGAAAATCGGCTAAGTCAGACAATTTTTTCCCAGGCGGTCCGCGGGACAGTTGGGACAAAAGTACGCGCGGGACGCGAAAAGGTGAAACAGCCGAAAGCAAGAAAAATCGTCAAGTTTCTTTGTTTCGCACGGTTTGGGACAAAAGTACACGCAGGGCACGAATTGGCTGATTTTCTGCAAGACGGTCCATTTCAGGCAGTTTGGAGATTTTCGTTCGGGATGGTTGGGACAAAAGTACGCGAGGGACACATGGAACGCGAAAAGCTGGAAAAGCCACAGAAGAGACAAGGAAGCCTGAATTAGCCGATGCAGAAGAATTCATCTGGGACAACTGGGAAAAAAGTACGCGTGGGACGTGAAAAGCCGAAATGGCCAAAGGCAAAGAAGAAAAGTCAATGTTTGACCTGTGAACTTCAAACGGCCATAACTTTTGACTCCGAGCTCCGATTTTCACAAAATTGGACTTTTTGGAACAAGCATGACGTCCTCCAGTCAGTTAATGCTCATTCCCGTCAAATGACAGAAAACCCCTGCCAAGCCCAAAATAGCTGCCCGCACTTAGAAGGCCATAACTTTTGCATTTCTCAACGAAATCGCACAAAATTTGTACCGTTGGAATTTTAGATTCGAGCCTGATGCACAGCAATCAACAAATTATAGATTTGATGAGTTATTGATGGATATTTTTTATAAAACATGGCTGGAATCATAACAGTGTTTTATTTGGTAGTTAGGAGTGCAATTAAGAGGCATGGTCATCATTCTTTCTTTGCTGCAGCACCTGGGACAGTATGGGGAGCCTTTTGCAAGTAATATAACTCATTTTACTCCATTTAATGCCTCATACAAGTGGTTGAAGGATAGATTTCGGGATTTCCATTTTTTCTATAAATGGGAGTGTTGGGCTCATTGTAAGGGGGAGAGTTTTTTTAGATAGCAAAGCTATGTCAAAATTTCTTTGTGAAGCCAATGTGCTATAGGCCCTTGTAGTGGACTCCTTGCATGGTGATCCAGGCCCTTATCTTGTAATAGATTGAACTGTGCATATCATGAAGCAATAAAATATAAGTTTGTGGATGTATCTTCCCCTGCTGTGTTTTCTTGCATTCTTCTTGCCTCTTCAGTCTTGATTACAAGAAAAATGTGTCTACTTTATGTTCATGTAGGGATCCACTATCATTGTGTATGTTTGAACTGTTATAAAATGCATTTTTGCTGGATCGTGGAGAACTGTCATCACTCCCTCTAGTGTGCATCTTGCTTCTTTATTTCACACATTGGAAGGATACTCTCACACACCCTCCTTTTCTGGTGTATCAACGCTTTAGTGTAGGCTTTCATTTTATGCATTTTCTCTCCTTGGTCCCTTGGAAAGTTAGATTAGAACAATTAGTTTACCCTGTATTAGAGTAGATTGTGGCAGGTAGTTTAGGAGCAAGGACTAGCTTTCTCTGGAGGTCTATCTCAAGTAGCAAGTCCCACAACTTGGAGATAGTACCCATGTTATCCAATCACACTATGTGTTCAAGTATATGCACTTGTGGAAACATGAGGGTGCTGTGATTTGGTGATAACAGATTTGGCACGCCCGGTGGGACTTAGAGGTCTTCACTTTCATTGCAACAAGATCGATGTGCACTTGTTGTAAGTTCTAGCTTTGAAGGAGCTTTGAAATTACACATCTAGCGACTCCAAAAGAGGCATAATCCACTGGTTTCAGCAGTCTAAGCCTGAAAAATTTATGAGAAGAATACAGACTAGGTCAAGAACTAGGGAAGAAAGGTTGTTTGTTTATCTACACCTATCTCCAGGCAGAGAAAGAAGGGGAAGAAGAGCTCAAAGATCTCCATCTCCACCTAATAGAACCTTGTCAACACCTCCACCTGGTAGGCCTTTCATCCAATCAACAAGAGTTCTTTGACCAATCAGGATGGCACAACCAAATCCATCTGTCAATTTCACTGGCAGCAACCCACTTGCTCTCAATGCACAAAATCCAATCCCAGTTGCAGCATTAAAGAACATTCCATACTTTACTGGAGAAAATCAGACCACTCCTGGTGATCATGTCAAGGACATTGCTAATATTTGTGCAATCTATGAGATTAATGAGATGCAAGTTACTGTCAAACTACTGGCATCTTCATTCAAAGGGAAGGCTTTGCAATGGTTCCGGAGTCTTGCTTCAGGCTCTATCTAAAATTGGAACCAGCTATGTATAGCTCTCCATGAGCAGTTTGGAGAGAAGGGAGATAATTTGTCCCTTTTGGAACAATTGACAACTATCAAGAGAGCTCCCAATGAGCAGCTAACTTACTTCAACTTCAGATTTCAAATGACTTGAGAAAGGATTCCAGTGGCAGTAAGGCCAGCAGAAGAAGGTTCTTTTCTATATTACCTTAAAGCTTTAAATTCTGATATTTCTATGTTGATTCAATCCATGGGAGGCACAACTATCCTTGTTGCTTATAGCATTTCCATTAGAGCTGAAAATTGTTTGATTCAAGCTAGCAAGCTAGCTCCTAGGCCTCCAATTCCATTATATCCAAGTTTAAAAATCCCAAGTACTAATCAAGCACCTATTTTAGCTCCTATTCCCACTCCTAGAAATCAAAATTCAAGTGAAGCTTCTACTTCATCTTCTAGTGCCTCAAATGAACTTCAAGAAGTCATGAAGCAATTGCAAAATCTAAGTAATGAGCCGGTTACACTCAAGAGGCAGCAAGCCCAAAGTTTTAGACCTTCTTATCAGCCTCAGGATCAGCCTAACAGGCAGCCATATCAGCCTCAAAGACCACCCAATCCAGCTGCAAATCAGAATCAAGCAAGGCCTCCTACCAATAGACCATTTCAGCCCTATAATCCCAATGTTGCATCCACATCTAGAGCTCTGGTACCGGTGAAAAATAACATGGCCCATGAATATGATTGGTGTTTCCCATGTAGTCAGCCACATAACCAATCAATGTGCTTTAATGGTGCATTAAATCAGGCTCTGACGGTGCAAACCATTGGTGGGTCGCAAGAGTCCAGCCACGAAGGAGATCAGCAGTAGGAAGCACCTCAGCAAGGAACATCTCTGAACGAAACTACTCTTGTTAATTGGCAGGCTAAAGATTTTTGTGGTATAAATCAAATGCCCTCTCAAAGTGTTCCAGCTAACACAAGGTCAAAAAGGAGAAATTTGGGTGAAGGACAACCATTGGATCCAAGTAATCCATAACCTTCTACCACTCCACAAGCTGTTGGCAAACAAAATTTAGTTCCAAAATTGCACAGACCACCCAAACCAGTTCCTAAACCAACTCAGATGCCAGCTGCTGCCGCTCATTTGCAAGGAATGAATGTGAAAACTAGAGGGCGGTAGAGGGATGCTTCATCCCCATTCAACATCATTGATCAGATGAAGAAGACAAATGTAAACATATCAATGTGGGAATCACTATCCATCCCAGGCCAAAGAGATTTGCTACAAGCTGCCATGAAGGACTGGTTAACTTCAAATCAATAGGTCTAAATGAAAGAGAAGGTACTCACAAATGCTGCCCATCCTAAAGGAAATCATGGAGGACAGCAAGGTAAAATGTTGAAGCCCCCTCCATTTTATGTTTCATTGATCATAGGAGACAATTCGGTACATAATTGCATGATTGACTCCATGGCAAGTAGTTCAGTAATGCCCAAGCAAATAGCTGATCAATTGGGGCTTCAATATGAAGTCATATCCAAAGGATTAGTGCAATTAGATGGGACAGCAATGACAACAGTGGGAGTTATTAAAAATCTGAGCCTTACCTTGCATGCATGCCCTAACGTTGTTGTTTTGCAAGATATCTCAGTGATAGATCTTCCACCACTCTTTGCCCTATGTTTATCAAGGGATTTCATAGCTAAGATTGGAGGTTACTTATCTGCTGATTGGTCACACATGATTTTTAGAACAAGATATGGAACTAAGGCCACAATCAAATCTAAACCTATTGCAAACTTTCACGTTGAACCTCACACTCCAAGCCAAATCAATACCAACTATTCAACATTTGATCAAGAAGATTATCCAAACACTGATGAAGTTGACACCAAGGTTGGAAGCATCCCAGAGTTGACTCTTGATGAATGGGCAAGCAAGGTGCATGCTTTTGATCCTTATCAAGAAATAGAAGAATCCGAGATAGGAGTTTAGTGTTTACACGAAGAGAATCAACCTCTCCCCAGCATCACCAAGCCATATCATAAGGACGAGAATGAAGTATGGAAATTGTTTTTTGATGGATCAAGGAGTAGAGAAGGTGCAGGAGGAGGAGCTATGCTCATTTCACCGCAAGGTACAAAGTATTACTCAGCCTTCTATTTTCAGTTTTCTTGCTCAAATAATATAGCTAAGTATGAAGCCTTAATTCACGGATTGCACTAGGAAAGCAAGAAAAGCATCAAGAATCTGCAAGTATTTGGTGATAGTGAGCTGATCGTAAACCAAGTCCGAGGAAAAAATTCCACCAAAAATGATCTATTGAAGAACTACAAAAATTGTGTATGGGATCTTATTGAAGATTTTGAATCTTTTAGCATTAATTCCATCCCAAGAAAAAAGAATGAAGTAGCGGACAGACTGGCAGAAATTGGGGCTGCGTTTGATATTGTACAAAGTATCAAAAGTGAGAAAAATCAACCTCATATCAAATTTTTTGTGAGACCATCTGTTCCAGATAACAATACAAGTTGGCAGGTCTTCGAGAATGATCAGCAAATTGTTAATTTCGTACAAGAAGAAGCTGAGTTCTCCGCTAGAAATCAAGACAAGTTGGAGCAGCAGTATGGTGACCAAGTGGTGTAACTGAGAACTAACAAATTACCAAATGGCCTCATAACCTTGGAGTCAATCTTCAACCCGAATGATCAGTTCCGGAAGGAGAAAGTGAACATTCAAGTAAAGGGTGAAGATTCAGAGCCCATTTTAGTAGATGAAGGCAAGACATTGCAAATTGGCAAAGTAAGTACCTCCGGAAGAAAAAGTCTGATTTTTTTCAACTTTACCAAGAATTCCCAGATGTCTTTTCTTGGACTTACAAGGACTCCAGAGGTTTCAACCCAAAGTTGGCACAAACATACTATTGAGCTAGATTCGGAATCCAATCCTATCAGGATAGAAGAAAAGGCCGGTGAATCCTCACATATCGAACCTCTCATGAGGAAAGAGTTGAAGCAAGATGAGTGAAGAAAACATCATATTCCCTATCAAACATTCAAGTCTGGGTTGTAAATTTGGTGTCTGGTGAGGAAAGAGAAATGGAGAAATAAGATTGTTTATGGAATTTTGTGATCTAAATAGAGCACCACTTAGAGATCATTATCCACTTCCATAAATGGAACAAACTATTGTAGGTGGTAGCTAGTTTCTGAAAGGTTTTCCTTGCTAGGATGGATACTTAGGATATAATAAGATAATGGTGATAGAGAAGAGGGTCAGTTCAAGACGATATTCACTACAAATTGGGGCACATATACTCATAAGAAGATGCTATTCAGATTGAAAAATTTTAGAGCAACATTTCAATGAGCTATGGATATGGATTTAAAAGGAATAATCAACAAGATAGTGCTGGTATAATCTTGATGATATCACCATGTTCTCAAAGACTGCGGCAGACCACCTCTTTCATCTCAAGACAAGTATTTCAAAGATGTAGAAGATTCAAAGTGTCATTGAATCCAAGGAATTTTTTTATTTTTAGCACACGAGGCTACATTATTGGGCCACATTGTGTCTAGACAGAAGGGTTAACAATTGATCCTAAAAGTGTTGAAGCCATCTAGAACACTTCCATTACCACATCACAAGAAATATCTCTAAAATCTTATGGGGAAGTATCAATTTTGTTTGCAGATTTGTGTGCCTGATTTTGCCACTCTTTTGAAGCCCTTTAAAAATGATGTTGAAGAAGAGTCTTGCATTAAAATAGACAGAAGAAAGAAAAGAGATTTTTGAGGCCATCAAGTCATGCAATATCATAAGCTCCAAACTCTTATCAACCAAGACTTCTCAAAGGACTTCATCTTGTATGATGTTTGGAGGATCAGACACAATCTCAGCTATCTTGGTACATAGCTGAATAGAGAAGGTTCATGAAAAGCCCATATCATTCTTTAGCCAAATCCTTGGAAGATTATGAAATAAGGTATTATTTTATTAAAAAGCATGTCCTTGTCCATCATTAGGAGTTTGAAGAAGTTCAGACACTTGGTATCGAACAATAAGATTCTATTGCTAGTGTCTTATGCTGGTTGTCAAGGAATTTATCACTGAACAAGGATTTGTACGAGAAGAGAGTAGGCTGGATCACTTGAATAATGGAATATGATATTGAAATCAAAGTGAACCAAGACTGGTTCGTGGCAAATTTTTGTGTGAGCATATCTCTTCTAAACCACCATGATGAGTCAAAAAGGTGAAGAAGAGGTTGTCCTACTACTACAGAATGATCAAGAACAACCATAGCTAACGAGGCACCCATTCCATGTTGGACTCAAAACTTGGTGCATTATCTCCAAAAAGGTTTGTTACCTCTAGAAATGAGCAAGAACAAAGAGGAGATACTTTAGATTACAATCCATTCCATATGTGTTTATCGATGGTGTTTTGTTCAAAAAAAGACATTAATGGTGTTTCTATTGAGATTTATTGGAATATGTCAAGGTCGAGAAGATATTGTACATGAGTTCCATGATGTTAGAAGCAAGAGGCCACTTTGTCTCCATGAGAAACATCTCTCAGGATCATGAAAGCTAGTTACCATTGGCCCACAGATGTTTAATTATTTTCTACTTATGGATCAAGAAATGCACAGAAATGTGCATTCTTCACAAGGAAAGAAAGGTTAACAACCCATGCCCCTTCGCCCCAATTTCAGTAGACCAGCCATTCATGCAATGGGGATTATACTTCATTGGAGTGAGTCAACCCTAATTCAAGTCAAGGCCATAATTGGATACTTATGACAACAGACTATTTGACCAAGTGGACTGATGTAGTGGCACTCAACGAGGAAAATGAATCCAATATCTTATGGATTTCTATGAAGGCATAGTCACTAGGTTTGGATTCCCATGCCACTATCATATTAGAATAATGCATTGGAATTTATTCGCACAAAAATCAATGAATGTGATTTCAAGATTTGTGTGTATACATCAGTGACTTCATCAAACTATTACGGTCAAGGTAGTGGCCAAGCTGAGTCCAACAAACAAGAGCCTACTAAGAATCATGAGAAAGGACTCTTGATGAGAATTAGAGGAGTTGGCACTAAAAACTCAACGTTAGCTCTATGGGATGGATAGGATCACACTTAAGCAGGTCTACATGAAGCTCTCCATGCAAGCTTGTATACATGAAGGAATTAGTTATTCCTATATCACTTGAATTGCTAGCATTGGAACTCATGAAACAGTTGGAACTAGCATGAGTTATTAGCCCATGGAAAATTAGGTAGGTAGAGCTGATGGAATTAGAAGAAGAAAGAGAACATGTAGTACGGAGCTATAGAAAATGATCAAACATTGATTGAGACGAGCTTTTGACAAGAAATCTAAGGCTAGGAACCTTCACGAATTGGAGATCGCGCTATTGAATTTAGATGTTGATCATGTAAAATCTAGGAAAACATTCCAAGTTCAATGCCATATGGAGTGGCCCATACATGATCATTGAATGCAAATGTAGTAATGCCTTCTGGCTGGCTAAGTTGAATGGTGAATAATTTCATATTCTAGTCAATTGAATCTATCTCAAACATTATTATTAGAAGGATAATCTTATCACCCTTGTACATATTAATCTAGGATTTCCAATTCCTCCAAGTGCTTGTGCACATTGTACTGTTGTTAGATTAGGTTTTGATTTCCCTAAGTGCTTTTCCACATGTCTCTATTGCTTCTAGTCTATGCTTGTATATGCAGTTCATCTCAGCTCTCTGGAAAGAGAGTTGACAGCCATAAGAGAATCAAATCATCAGATGCTATCCATGGCTCAAAGTAGGTTCGTATTTTTTCATTACACTCCAGATCAGATCAGAGATTATGCAGAACAGAGTCCAAGCCCAATGGATTGCTACGAGCAGCTTCCAAGTTCTTTAGGCTGGCAGGAAGATAACCCCATTGAGTCGCCAAGCAATTGTTATCCAGGTAGTCACCCCTCAAGATCAAATATGATAACTATGCAGGAAGATTATGCATGTCTCGAGCAAGTAGGATGACTTCAAGGCCACGAAATCATCTCATCTGGGGCCCCCTAGGCTTCTCTCTAGACTGTCCCATCTACGAAGAAATCACCAAATGAGTTAGAAAAAAAGGAAATAATGCAAAACATAAGGTCTGTAGGGTCTGTTTTCAATTAACACCATTTCTGAAGGGTTCCCCCCTTTTTCAGTGCGGATCGTAAAATGATGTTCGTCGTACAATAGTATTGGGGGTTAAGTACTTAAGAAATTCGGCTAAGTTAGACAATTATCTGTCCCATGAGATCCGCGGGACAATTGGGACAAAAGTTCGCGCGGGATTTTCGACAAGGTGATAACAGCCGAAAGTCCTTCTAACTCATTCAGTATCTTTGCAAGGTACGTGGCTTGGGACAGATATTTTGACAAAAGTTTGCAATTTCTGGCCTGAATTGGCCAATTTGCCGCAAGATTTGTCAATTTCGGGCAGCCTAGGGAGATTTTCGTTCAGTGACGATTGGGACAATTTTGGGCCTAGAGGGACGTGTGGGTCACGAAAATTTGTAAAACCCGCAAAAGAGCCTAGGAAGCTCAAATTGGTTTTTACGGGAGAATTTATCTGGGAATTTCAGGACAAAAGTACGCGTTGGATTGTTTGCAAATTTGTAATTTCAGGCCTGAAGGCAAAGAAGAAAAGTCAACGTTTGACCCGTGAAATTCAAACGGCCATAACTTTTGGGCCTCCGGGGTCCGATTTTCACAAATTTGCAATTTCTGGGGCCTAGAATGAACTTTTTGCAATTTCAACAATATATTTAATAAATGGAAAAAGTATTCGGCTCAAGTCAGTTAATGCCCTAGGGCCCAACATTTGTACAGACTTACATTTTTGCCAGGCTCTTGTATGGATTAATGCAAATTTTCAGAATGGGCATAACATTTGAATCGATGCTTAACAAAATTAAACAAATTTTATACTGTTAGAATCATGGTTTCAACACCCTCTCCAACACATGGAAAGTCAATGAAATTTTAGAGTTTGACAAGGTTGGGTATGGTGAAAAAAAGAAAAATGTCATACAACGTGGCCGGGATCATAAAAGTGTTTTATTCTAGGCAGTCCCCCAATCACCAAATTTAATGCAGGTATGGTCATCATTCTATTGTCTGCTGCAGCAGCTAGAGTACAGTATGGGGAATGGATTTTGCAAAGGTGCCCATACAATTTTTCCACATCCATTTAATGCCTCAGACAAATTGGGGGGAGGGAGCAGATTTCGGGATTTCCAGTTTCTCTTTCTTTCTCTCTTGTCTTCTCATTAATTCTATATATTGTAATCACTTGGGCTCATTGGAGAGTGGGGATAGGTTCTGGATATAGGAAAGCTCTGTGATTTTTTTATATCTTTGAGATACAATGTGCTATCAGGCACTTGTAGTGGGCTCCTATAAATGGAAATCCGTGCCTTTATTCTAAAAATTTAGATTGGACTGTGTATATTCATGGAAGCAATAAAATATAATTTGTTTGTGGTGTTTCTCTCCTACCCTTGCATGTAAGTTTTATTACATTCTTCTTGCCTCTTCAGTATTGACTACTATTATTTTTGTGTGCATACTTTCATGTTCATTTTATAGGATTTACTGATCATTGTGTATTCATGGAGATGTTGTTGGTAAAATGGATATTTGCTGGATTGTGGTCACATCTCATCACTGGCCTCTTCCAGTGTACATTTTTCTTCTCTACTCTCACACATCAGTAGGGTAATCTCACACACACCCTCCATTTTCTTGGTGCTATCACCTCTTTAGCTGTAGGATTTCATTTTATGCATCTTCTTAACTCCTACCTCCCTTGGAAAGTTAGAGTATATTTTAGAGTATTTTACCTCTGCAAATTAGAGTAGATTGTGGCACCTAGTTTAGGAGTAATAGGAAACAGATGTTCATCCAGAGAGCTCTATCTCAATTAGCAAAGTCCCACAACTTTAGAAGATAGCTACCCATGTTATGCAAACAAAATAAGAGTCTCAAACCATATGCAGTTGTGGACACATTCAGGGGTGCTATGCGATTATGCATGAACAATAATATTGAATCTAATCAAGTGACCTAACTTGGCAATTTTCATTGCCCACTATCAGTTACTTTTCCTATGAGGGTTCAAGTTTAGCCTTCTATTCATTTTATTTTTGTGAGGACAGATGTGGTAATTAGTCATTGCAAGGGCTTTATGGGTCATTCCAGTGATTTATCAAATAACCAAATCTTGTACTTACGATGATCACATTAGCTAACTATAAATTGAACTTATCTATGTAGTATAGAATGATAGTTAATCATAATCTCACCTTAGGACATTTATGGAACCCTCTGGAATAAATGTATTAAAGAAAAATTAATTAGGTTTATATAGATTGAAACTAGTGTGGCATGAAACCATGGAGCCATGTAAGAATAAGGTAAGGACCAGAACTCTATTTAATAATAGATGATCGCGGGAGTTGTGTCAGGCAAGTCTAACTGGAAAATCCTGGAATTTTTGAAAAAATATGCTTTAGGTCCCAAAAAAGAATAGATTTGGAGGATCATAGGTTGGGTTGGGGTGCCTAGAACATTGACTGGTGCAATGTACCCACGGTAGGGACTTATACCTTGCATTCTATACTCTGGGTTCCCTGGTCTATGAAAAATGTCTGAAACTAGTTATCACCTCAGGGTAAGAATATGAACTATAACCTGTCACTTATTGTATCGCACTGAGTTTATTCTGGATATTAATGGCAAATGTTCTAAATATTACAAGAGGGAATAATTAGGGCCGTTAACTGAGGGAAAATGAAGTTATCGAGGTCCCTAAAAATATAAGGATGCATAATGAATGGGTCAGGGTACTCCACCAGTGTGGAGCTATAACAAAACAATGGGCTTACTACTCTGAGTGTTATCATTGCATTGAGGGAGACCATAATGATCACTTCTGTTTGTGTATGTGCGTGCATGCGTTGTGCACACTAAGTGAGGGTTTTTCCAATGACACTTATGTGAAGTAGTGAGGAAAAACCTGAAATGTCAAAAATGTAATAGCATGTGTCCTTTGGAATAGAATAGAATCCTTTCCCCTATGGAAAGTTATAGATGCATACTTCTTAGTGTTGTTGCTCTTGATGATGTGTTTCAAGCCTATGTTGGTATGTATGAATATATTGTTGAAGCCAAATGAGATGCACCTACCTAGGTTGTAGGGATTACTAGTAGAATTCCATTGTTAGGTCTCCTGGGGCAATTATGAAAGTAGACTTAACTTTCATATTGGATAAAGGTTCTGGCAGGTGATCTAATTATCGTAATTAACCCTGACATGTTGATGACTAACAAAAAGATGAAGGATAAAAGGGGAGTATAGATAGAGCTCAAAAAGCTTGGCAGAAAAGTAAAAAAAGGATTGTAGTGGTTCCTTTGGTGGGACCAGGGCACCCACAGGAACCTCAGTACTACCATAGGTGCTCCAATCAAGGTAAAATCATGGAATGTCTCCGAAACAAATTGGACATGTAGGGATAAAAATATACGGAAATGTACGAAATAAGTAAAATAAGATGGAAAAAATATGTGGTTAATAAGTACATTTTCTTCACTCAAAGCAATCTCCTGGAATGTGTATTATTGAGAGTTGCATTTCATTAACAGTTAAATCTCCGTTAAAGTGCATTGATTTTGTGAATCTACAACTTAATTCCCCCACTTTGCATGTTGGTGACCTAAAAGCTCGGTAACATAGATTCTCTTAGAAGTGTGTACCTCATATCCATGAAATGAGGCATTTGTATGTTGCATATCAATGCACCGAATGTAGCTCATTACAAAAGTGTTGAACTAAAAAAGAAACATAGAGTGATACACTGGATTAAGTAAAGATGAAACTATTCTTATTTCAAACTAGAAATAGTGATGACAATGATACCTAGGGTGTGAACACTTGAAAATAGATTATCTCGATGAGTAGTGTACCTTACATGGTTAGTAAAGCATATGTTATCACGGAATGTTGGTTATATGACATTGTATGTTATTGCCCCCAATTTGACTACTTGTATTCTCAGTATGAGTTCAGACCTGCAAGTTAGAAAATGATACAAAGTAGCTTTAAATATGTATGACATGTAAATATGCTATGTAAAATACACATATATATGTTTTAAATGCATAAAATATATATAAATCCCAAAAATATGTGAAATGAAAACTACAATTATAAATGGAACATTGTACATGTCATCCATGGTTGATAAAACCCCACACACACACACACACACACATAGACAGGATATCATGTATTGTGAGTTTTTTTGGGTTATCTCATGCCACCCACTCGCTGAAGAAGTGTATGGTGAAAATGCTCCATGTCCTCTAAGATCTAACCATTATCTACTGAAATGTGTAAATAGATCTCTATATTATCCTAGTTTTTTGGTAGATCTGATGACCACTAAGCTGAAAGTATGTGCAGAGAGGGAACATGCATTAGAAACTCCCAATCCTGTATGTACTCTCTCATAAAAGGTATTAAGTGACACCATGTCCTATAAAATCTCCTATGTATGGGAGTGTGGGTAAGAATATTCTGAACCCACTTCTTTATGTAAAAGTGAACCGTGCTAGTGTAGATAATGTTGTATGTTAGTATGTAGGGACCCGCCCAAAATGATGGCCCCCTTCTTGTGTGGGTCACATGTGCACGTGGAGCTTGAATAGGAGACATACGCCCAAAAAACAAGGACCAACTGTATGTGGCATTGTAATACTAGAATGTTATTGGTAGTGTTATCACCGAATCAAAACACCCTTGTGTTTATACAAGTGCATATACTTGAACTCACTGTGTGATTGGATAACATGGGTACTATCTCCAAGTTGTTGGGACTTTCTACTTGAGATAGACCTCCAGAGAAAGCTGGTTCTTGCTCTTAAACTACCTACCAAAAATCTACTCTAATTTAGGGGAAACTGAACTATTCTAATCTAAATTTGCAAGGGACCAGGGAGAGAGAATGCATAAAAATGAAAGCCTACACTAAAGCCAGTGATACAACCAGAAAAGGAGGGTGTGAGAGTAGTCTCCAAATGTGTGAAATACAGAGGTAAAGTGCACACTAGAAGAGGTGATGAAAGTTCTCCATAATCTAGCAAAATGCATTCACAATCAATATTCCAAGCATACACAATGATAATGAATCCCTGCAAGAACATAATAATAGACACAATATTCTTTTAAATAAGGGTTAAAGGGGGCAAGAAGAATGCAAGAAAACACAGCAGGGGAAGATACATCGACAAACTTGATATTTTATTGCTTCCTGGGTATGCACAGTTCAATCTATTACAAGATAAGGGCCTGGATCACCATGCAAAGAGTCCACAACAAGGGCCTTGCAACACATTGGCTTCATAAAGCATTTTTGGCAGATCTTTGCTACAAATAACTACCTTCTTTTACAATGAGCCCAACACTACCAATTTATAGAAAAAATGAGAAGGGAAAGAGAAGGGAAAATGGAAATCCTGAAATTTGTCCTTCAACCACCTGTAAGAGGCATTAATGGAGAAAAAATGGTTATAAATTACTTGCAAAAGGCTCCCCATATTGTGCCATGTGCTGCAGAAGAGAAAGAATGATGACCATGCCTCTTAATTGCACTCCCAACCACCAAATAAAACACTGTTATGAACCCAGCCACATTTTCTTAAAAAATATCAATCAATCTCTCATCAAATCTGGAATTTCTTGATTTCTGTGAATCAGGCTTAGAGCCATGATTCCAACGGTACCATTTTTTTGTGATTTCGTTGAGAAATGCAAAAGTTATGGCCTTCTGAGTGCGGGTAGCTATTTTGGGTCTGGCAGGCGTTTTCTGTCATTTGTCGGGAATGAGCATTAACTGACTGGAGCTGAATATGTTTTTCTTAATTAAATATATCTATGTCATGCTCGTTCCAGAAATTCTAGTTTTGTTAAAATCAAAGCTCGGAGTCAAAAGTTATGGCCGTTTGAAGTTTCACGGCTCAAACATTGACTTTTCTTCCTTGTTGTTGGCTGCTTCGGCTTTTTCACGTCCCTCGCGTCCCACATGTACCTTTGTCCCAACTGTCTCAGATGAAAAACTCCTCCTTCGGCTGATTCGGGCTCCCTTGTTCCTGTTTGCAGTGAAGACACGTGGCAAGATCTGATTGGCTCTCGACTCTTTCAGCTTTTCACGTCCTCCGCGTACTTTTGGCCCAGATGTCCCAGTACGAAAATCCTCTGTTTCGGCTGAACCAGTAGGTTCGCGTCCTCCGTGCACTCTTGTCCCAACTGTCCCAGACTGCCTGGGACAAATTTCTCTGAACCGCCTGAAATGGACTGACTTGCGCCAAACCGGCCGATGCGCATCTTTTGCGTACCTTTGTCCCAACTGTCCCAAACAAAACTTGGTGATTTTTTTTTCCATTTTCGGCCGGTTCACCTTTTCGCGTCCTGACGTCCCAACTGCTACACAGACCACCTGGTGGCTTTTCAGCCAATTCGCGCCCAGATGTCCCTCATGTCCCGACTGTTTCGAGGACCAGGACTTAGCCATTTTTCATGATTTTTCCTGGCCCAGCTTGTTTTCTGTAACTTTTCCACCTTTTCTTAGAACTTGCTCGGTTTTCCTCTTGGACAAGAGAGTTAGAGAGAAGCCGAGGGGACCCCAGAAACATGATTTTTTGCCTTGAATCAATATAATTGCTTGGGACTAAATAATTTGATGCATGTTATCAAAATTACCTTCATGGGTGAATTTTGGATAACAGTTTCATTGTTGGTGCTCAGGGGAAAATGAGAAGGTTGGCTTCACCTTCACATTAGATTAAAGTTGGGAGGTGAGTATTTCCTATGTTCCCTTTCTTGTTGTTGTGTTGAAGATGAAGATGAAAAGAGGAGTTGTAATTATATACTTGGGGTGAAATTGTAGTGGTACATTTGTAACAAAAAGTGAGATTCATTAAAAAATTAGCATGTTGTCTCCACCTTGGTGTGGAGGGCTTTTCATACTTATATTTTAAATTTGAGTCCTTGTAAATGAATTATTCAAAACTTGTTATGAGTTACTAAGCCATGTAATGTGTGTGATTGAAAGTTACATTTCATTCAAGTTGAATCTCCTTTGTATTATGTTGATTTTTGAATCTACAACTTATTTCAAGTTGCATTTTATTAAAATCTAAAATGGTTCTCTTTGAATTAGAAATGCTTATGGTTGAAATGAGACATTTGAATGTTACATATGATTGATTAATGTATCTCATTAAATCCTACAACTTAAAGCAAAGTGTACACTTTTTTTACAAATTGAAATTGTTCTTATTTCAAACTAGAAATACAAAGAAATATATATATTGTGTTCCCTTGAGATATTATCACTTTTCCTTATATACTTATACATAAAAAAGATAATTTTTGTTGTATTATATGTATTTTCCTCCTCTAAATGAGTTGTATAATAGTAGGATTTTAGTCTTGTTGTTATAGGTTATACAAACTTGCTTTTAAAAGTAGACATTTAATTTATTTTAAATCATGTATTTGTTTTAGATGGAAAGAATAATAAATCCTTCAATTATTCATTTTATAAATACAATTACATTTGTCTTAATAATGTTTTAAAACCAATAGATATATATATACACACATATATATGTATGTATGTATATATATATGTATGTATATATATATTGTATATATATATATATATATGTATATATATATATATATATTATATATATATATATATATGTATGTATGTATATGTATATATATATATATATACATATATATATATATATATATATATATATCATATATATACTGTATGTTAGGTATGTAGGTATGTATCTCTGGGTGTGTGTGTATATATCTATATATATATATGGAGGTATGTATGTATGTAACATACATACAGACATAGTATATATATATATATATGTATATATAGATATACACACCACACTATATACATTACATACATACATATATATATACATACATACATACATACATCTAATATATATATATATCTATATCTTGTATACATATCTCGATGTATGTATACATATGAATATCTAGAATATATGTGTATATGTATATATATGTGTGTGTGTGTATAATATATACACATATGTATATATACTACACACGTATATATGTATATACATGTATATACATATTTTATACGTATATATACATGTATATGCATATGTATATACATATGTATATATGTAATATGTATATATATATATATATATATATATATATATACATATTACATATATACATATGTATTTATATATCTAATATACTACCAGAAGTATTTATAATACCCTACCCTACACATTATTTCTCAAATACATAAATGTAATAATGTGTAACTATATTTGTGTATATTCAAATCATAAACTAATATAAATGGGGGTGAGGAAATACCCATAACCAACAAATCTAGTTAAACTCTAAAAAAAGATATAAATTACACATTTAAAACCCTATATAGAGTACACAAAAAAATCTAAAAGATTATATGGGGAGAAAATCCCCTCATTTTGGATTTTGAAACAAAAAACAAATTCTCTCCATAGCCTCCAAATGCGTCATGGCCTCCATCCTCTCAAACTTGCAAATCCACATGAGCAAATGAAAAGGAATTAGGACAACAAATGAATGTAAAAAAAATCAGATGAAGGAATTAGGATTTTTAGTTAAACCTAGATTTAAGGGCTCCCATTGATTTAATATAATGGTCAAGATTTTCCCATACACTTTTTAAGTTGTAGGAATTTTATGGGAATGATTAATTTAAAATTAAAGTGTATGGGTATTTAATTAATGGGGCCACCTAGAGTATTTTAGACATGGGTGCAAGTGGGCTAGGATATGTTGAGACATTTTAATTTAGGTTCCCTTAAATAAATTAATGTGGCATTATTATTTTGGGTTGAATTAATAAATAGATATTGTGCTTTTGGGCTACCTCGTCCGGGCGCGGTCCCTTAAGAGCCCAAACACGCCCAAACACGCCATATCTTCGACAGGTGATTTCTCATACTCCGTGGCACCTAGAGATGTCTTGTCAAATAAAAGAGCTCCAAATTAAATCCCTCTATGAAATCCTCTCACAGTTTTCTCGGTCTCCATCTGGTTCTCTCACTGTGCTATTGTTTGCAAACGTAAGAAATAGTGCAGTCTCAGTCAGTGTAGGGCTGCCAGAAGCTGAAGTTTGAAAACGGAAGCTCATGGGACCAAACCAACTATGCCAACACATCGTGGTGGCCTATTGAATGCAATTGGAGGCTTTGTTTTGGTTCCCTACACTCCCCGTGCTTTCGGGCTACCTCGTTCAGGCATAGTCTCTTAAGAGCCCTGAGACCAAAACACCTTATATCTTCGACATGTGATTTCTCAGGCTCTGTGGCACCTAGACATGTTTCGTTGGATCCATAACCTCCATTTTTAATCCCTCTACAAAATAATCTCATGGTTTTCTTCATCTCCATCTGGTTCTCTCGTTGTCCTATTGTTTGTAAACGCACGAAATAGTGTAGTCTAAGTCAGTGTAAGGCTGCTAGATGTTGTATTTTACAAACGGTAGCTTGTGGGACCAAACCGTTTGGGCCAACATGTCCATATGGCATGGTGAACACTAGTGGAGGCTTTATTTTTTTACCTACACTACCCGTGCTTTCGAGCTACCTTGTCTGGGCATAGTCCCTTAAGAGCCCAGAGACCAAAACACCTTATATCTTCGACATGTGATTTCTCAGACTCTGTGGCACCTAGAGATGTCTTGTCAGATCTGAAACCTCCATGTTGAAGCCCTATAACAAATTATCTCATGGTTTTCTCCGTCTCCATCCAGTTCTCTCACTGTCCTATTGTTTGTAAACACGCGAAATAGTGTAATCTAAGTCAGTATAAGGCTGCTAGATGTTGTATTTTGCAAACGATAGCTTGTGGGACCAAACCGTCTAGACCAACACGTTCATATGGCCTGGAGAACACTAATGGAGGCCCTTTTTTCATTCCCTACATTGCCCATGCTTTCAGGCTACCTTGTGTGGGCGTAGTCCCTTAAGAGCCCTGAGGCCCTAACACACTGTATCTTTGATGGGTGATTTCTCGAACTCCGTGGCACCTTGAGATGTCTCGTCAGATCCAAGAGATCCATGTTGAAGCCCTCTAAAAAATACTCTCATGGTTTTCTCCATCTCCATCTGGTTCTCTTAGTGTGCTATTGTTTACAAACGTGAGAAATAGTGTAGTCTGAGTCATTGTAGGGCTGCCAAAGGCTGTAAATTGCAAACGAAAGCTCATGGGACAAAACTAACTACACCAAAACATTTTGGTGGCATGTTGAATGCTAGTGGAGGATTCCTTTTAGTTCCCTATGCTCCCCATGCTTTCGGGCTACCCCGTCTGGGCGTAGTCCCTTAAGACCCTGAGGCCCAAACACGCCATATCTTCGACGGGTGATTTCTTAGACTCCGTGGCACCTAGAGATGTCTCATCAAATTTGAGACCTCTATGTTGGGGATTTCTATGAAATATTCTTGTGGTTTTCTCCATCTCCATATGGATCTCTTGTTATGCTATTGTTTGCAAACATGAGAAATAGTGGTCTGAGTCAATGTAGGGTTGTCAGAGGCTGTAGTTTACAAACAGAAGCTCGTGGGACCAAACCAGCTACGCCAACACGTCGGGGTGGCCTGGTGAACACTAGTGGAGCATTATTTTTGGTTCCCTATGCTCCCCGTGATTTTGGGCTACCTCGTCTGGGCGTAGTCGCTTAAAAGCCCTGAGGCCCAATCATGCCATATCTTCGACAGGTGATTTCTCGAACTTCGTGGCACCTAGAGACATGTCGTCATATCCAAAACCTCCACATCAGGGCACTCTATGAAATCCTCTCATGATTTTTCCATCTCCATTCGGTTCTCTCGATTTCCTATAGTTTGCAAACACGTAAAATAGTGGAGTTTGAGTCATTGTAGGGTTGTCAGACACTATAGTTTGCAAACATAATCTTGTGGGACAAAACCAACTATGCCAACATGTCCAAATGGCCTAGTGAATGCTACTAGAGGCTTCATTTTGGTTCCTTACGCTCCCCATGCTTTCGGGCTACCTCGTCTAGGAGTAGTCGCTTAAGAGCCCTGAGACCCAAACACGCCATATCTTTGACAGGTGATTTCTCAGACTCTGTGGCACCTAAAGATGTCTTGTCAGATCTGAGACCTCCATGTCAAGGCCCTCTACAAAAGCCTCTCATGGTTTTCTCTGTCTCCATCTCGTTTTCTCGTTGTGTTATTATTTACAAACGCTCGAAATAGTGCAGTCTGAGTTAGTGTAGGGCTACTCCGTCCAGGCGTAGTCATTTAAGAGCCCTAAATGACTAGATTAGCTTAAGAATGAATTTTATAGGGGTATGTCTAAGAGCACATGGGAGTTATCAATCACCTAGTAAATCTTTCTTGTTTAGTTCTGGATGGGATTCAACTAGCCTATGGCTTAGTGACCTTCCATTCATTGATAATTTATGTTATAATAAACCCATAGATGCTTTCAAAAGTGCCTTAAAAAGTATAGGGGTAGTCATCAAGCCTAGTGAAGGGTGTCATGTGATTTCCAAATAACTTGAAATGCCTACAGATTTAAAGGTAGTAACATGAATTGGATAGGATTAGACAATCAAGAATCACTGAGTGTCTTAATCAGAATGTCATTACATCTGGAGACATTATCAAGCATTGGAGTCATGTATATGGAGAGATATTCTCAAAATATCAATAGATGAAAGGCATCAAATTGTGATGAATGACAGGTGTTTTAACAGGGGAGAAGACTACGAAGCATAAAATAATGTAGTAAGTGCATGATAAGATAGGAACCAGTACAAAGAGACCATGAGTAAGAAGAAGCGTAAGTAAGGTAAATACACATATACACATTGATAAATTGAATGAATAATTACTTAGATTAGGTAACTCTTTATGTACATACATTATATAAATATTGATTTCCCAAGTTTGATGCATATTATACATTGAAAATGCTAGTACGTACATGTACATCACCAATAAATGAAAAAATAATCCATAATGTCTTAAATATTGTCAAGTGCACATCATATTAGATTCATGTGAAAATGATCTCAGAAATGTAAGGTCTCATACAAAATTATCAAGTTCTAAATAGTATTTTAATGTGCATAATAAATACAAAAAATCCCAAATAGGTCATATACCATCAAGTTCAAATGCCATATAGGCTTACATATAATGTCATGCACATAGGCATGCAAAAACAATGTCATGTAAGACATATATTTCCTACTCATCAAAATCTATCCCTCTCTTGGCCTTGCTCAAAGAATTCCCTCCTTTAGATGAAGATGGAGATCCATGAGATGACTTTGGATCGTCCGAGCCCATGCTTCGAGTCCTCTTCCGCTGAATACTCACTTGTAGATGAGCCTATAAATGTAAACAATGTTGTTTGTCAAAACTTAATTTATATATGTTTTCAGCATGTATTTAAGACCATGCTAGAATGAAAGTATTTACATAAATACACAAACTTACTGCAATTTTTCATCATGCCGAATTTGCATCTCACGCTCAGATGAGTCATCGGGAGCTCCTACACTACAAACAGGGGTACGAAGACGACGAGGTGGAGGATTCCGTGCCCTCAAAGTCAAAATGGAGGGGGTTGAAGCTCCCTACATACACATAAGATCAGAAAATCTAACATCAGAATTAGCAAAAATATAGCTAAGTACATGTATCTACATAATGACAATATTTTAACTACTTTTATCAATATAGAACTATTGTTTTTACCCCGCCACGCCTGTGAATCAAATGAACAGGGTTGCACCCTGTCGTGGGTAACTCCTACATAGACACAATGAAGGACATTATTAACATAATTTAATAATTCTACAATGAAAGACACTACTAACATATAATTTAACATAATATGAATTGCACGAGAAATTTAACAAAAATTACGTGTTGTTTAAATACCTTAGTGAGTTGCTGAGCAGATGAAATCGCAGCGACAACACCTTTATTTACTTGTCATAGAGATGGAAGGGTGTCTAGTGAAGTCAACATCTTTATCAAACATGTATATCACATGAATTAGATGGACATACAAGAACACACATATATTTTACTTCAAAACTAATATATATACATGAAAATATATATAAATATACACATGTATGTGAAAATTTTACATAATTAACATTCTAAATTACCTCTGTGAAAGTATGTGTATGCATGGTGCTCGTCGCTTTTCATAAGAATGAAGGTGTGCCTCCCGCGTGCTATAATATCAATGCATGTGCACATGTATAAGTACAATTATTTCAAAAATTTATCATATATAAGTAAATCAGGTACTCCAAACTTTTTGTAACACACATAAAAAAACATAACAATTTTACCTACGAAGGTGATGCCAATGAATGTAATCCAAATGTCTCACTCAAAATGACATCTGACATAGTGATATTATCATGTTCACCCCTAGAACCAGGTGCACCAAAATCAGTACGCATGAAAGTATCATCCTCCTCGGGCACCAAACATATGCTACCACATGACGAGCAAAAATGTGGCCTCATGTTAATACTCCCTGAGGGAATACTGTGTGTACCTCCGCGAGCCTCTGGCTCAGAAATCTCCCTCGTATGTCAAACAAGGGTCACAGATAGCCCTTGAAGCACGTGGAGTGTATCAATCTCTACTGTCTCCTTCACTACTTGAGGGACAATCTCAGAGTGAGGGGGCTTCTGTGTGGGGAATCTACCCTACTAAATAGGTGCACGTTGTCCACCTGGTCGATCATGTGCAGATCCTTTTCCTTGTCCCTAGATTTCTTAGAAATCAAAATAATTTGGGATCTCGTTGAGGATAAACTCGCAATAGATATTCCTCAGAAATTATAGTGGCAGCTCGTTGTTATTACAAGGTGGAAAATCAAACACAATCCACCATTGGTTCCAAAAATTATTTTTAATCAAATTATTATTGCACCAATGGATGGGAAATCGTTTACATGTCAACGGAACAGGAAAATTAGTGCGGGGGTCCATGAATAAGGTGCATATGAGTTCTTTTGAAATTTATTTTTTCTTTAAATCCACATATAACAATTTTTTGGAATAGTAAACCCTACAACCCTCTCTGTAAGTTGTCCAACGATCAATTTGCCCCATTTCCGCATCAATTTGAACAATTAATGCCTCCAATGTGTTTGCAAGAGAGGCGCGGTGGGGGTTTGTAGATTGTGCATCCCTCATTGTTTTGATTAAATCCTCAATTTCAATTTTTTTTTCAACTATTTGGGTTGCTAAATCTTCTTGACTACCCGGGGGATGTTGAGCAATTGTGGGAGTGTCAGGAGGGATGATAGGAATACTAGGGTTTGGTTATGGCTGATTCCCTCGACCTCTAACTGTAGTAATAAAAAATATGTATTCAATTCAAATTTTAATCTATAATTATCATATTTCAATGCAATTTTGAGAAAATAATTGTGCTTACCTCTTCTCTGTGGCGCCATCGTCGATTCAGATCTTCCCGTCGATCCAGAAACAATCCTTTGAACTTCATATCCAGTTGAATGAAATAATTCGAGGGCATGAAATATCTCTGAAACTCGTGTTTGAGGGAGGTAAAATGAGAGAGGCTCGGGGCTTTTTTTTTATAGAAGGCATAACACATATGCGTTATGTAACACATACGCGTTATGCTTTGGTGATTCCTGAGCCAAACAAATTAAAATGTGAGCACATTTTAACAAAACGTGTACACGTTTTTTGTAATGCCCACTTCCCTATGACACTTAGCTGATTACCATTTTGAGTTGTGCAGACTTTGGATATGGACATGAGTTATAATTTTGTTGATTAGCATGATGTTTTGTGACTAGATGCATTTGGATTATGATTGGATTTTGTTTTTAGTATGATCTACACTGACTCATGGACAGACTATTGGATTCTGATATTACTTTTATATGGATATATTGCATGTTTTCTAACATTGGATTTCTTCAGCCATGATGAGTAGAATGTAGTTGTTGAATTTACATTACTGTGATTTTGGATAATGATGCAATGCATAATTAAGTTGTGATTTAGACCTAGAATAATGGATAATTGAATTACGTATAGATGTTAATGAATTTCATACATATGATTATTTTGGATATTTTGACATGGCCGCGAGGCCGAAGAGGGTATTTTGCATTTTGCAGGAAACACAGCATGATCACAATCATGAGGGGGATTGGGGACCAAACACAACAGGATGCCGGGTGGTTACAACATTGGTCGTCAAGGAAACTTGTAAACTTTATTGTGTCAGCTTGTTCTTGTATGTGTTGAGAAAATTTTCTTGAGGGGGTAATGTTCTGATGTGACCATGGGGTTGAGAATTTTATTTAATTGTTTTATTTATTTTAGTAGGTGATTTCATTGGGATGCCCTTCTTTTATTACTTTTGCTAAGTATGTTTAGATTAATGTAATATCTTGTTTTAGTTTGTAAGCTTTGGGGGAAATCAAGTGGGTGTAATAAATTTTGATTGGTTGGCTCCTTGAGCCTTGTTTTGTCCTCTTGTATTGAATGCTTGGTCTTGAGTGTTGACCACTCCAAATGCTCTTAGAAATCTTGAATTTGAGATTGAGTGCATTTTTAGGGGACTTGTGGGACAAGTTAAACTTGTCCCACACTTCCCAAAACCCCTTACCAACCCATATCTATGGGTTGGGAAGCCCAAAAAGGGGGCTATTTATTGTTTTGGGAAGGGAAATATGACTTTGGAGTGCAATTTTTCCTCATTTTGCATTTAATTGTGCCTTAAGACACATGGGAAAGGGTTGAATGTGGAAGAGGGTTGTCATTCAACCCAACCACCCATTTATGGTGTTTGGGGATTTGAGTTGACCTTGGGAGATGGTTTTAGGAAGTGTGATGTGGCATCCTACATGGAGCCACATCACCCTCACCCTTACCTTTGATCTATTTATTGAAACTTCCTCTCTTGTTGAGGGGGTTGGAGCTTTGTTTTTGTGTTGTTGAAGAGTTCTCTTTTGTGATTATTTTGAGAGAGAAGAATTGGGAGAAAGAGATAGAGAGAGTTCTTTTGGACTTGCATGCTTGGATTGATTTGGGAAGGAGCTTGGACAAGTTCTCTTGGTGTAGGCTTCTCCAATGGAGAGGTAGGGAACCCTCTCCTATGTTTTTGCTTTCATATTATTATTCGCTTCTATGCTAAAAATTGTAGAAAAAAAAATGCATGTTTACTTTGATGAAATTGTGAAAAATGGTTTGAATGCTTGTTGTGTAGTATAGGAGAGGTCTATGGGAATACATCATGAGGGAGGAAAAAGAGTATATTAGGATATTGTGGAGGGAGTTTGAGAGGGATGCCCATCTTGGGTAGGAATGTTTACATTCTACCTTGTCTTTGAGGGAGCCATAAGAGGAGGGAGGCATAAGAGTATGGGAGGAAAAAGGGGTACTTGAGGGAGGCATAAGAGTCATAGGGGCTTGTGTGATATTGTGGAGGGTTTTTGGATGGGCATCTCATCTCATTTGGGAGGCATAAGGAAAATATTCCCATAGTTCCTTCTCTTGTTGGCTTGGTTGCAAGCCTTGTTGTGTAATGTCTAATGTTATTGTGTGTCTCTTATTCTCCTATTTTAGCTTGAATGTTGTGAAGAACTTGTATTGTGGAAGCATGTATGGTTGCCTTGAGTTGGAGACCATTCTCCATTGTGTTGTGTTTGGGGCTCGGGGGTCAATGGAGGAGATTGCTTCTCTTCTTCATTGAGATTTGGTTGGGAGGAGAGTGTTGCCTCTCCCCCTATCTTGGTTGTGATTGAACTACTTGGAACTTGGAACATGGACGAAGAACATCATGGGAGTTTGTGAAGACTCCTTCCATTTCCTTGACATATATTAAAATTTTGTTGTAATTACCCACCTTGCAGTGGTGAAAGAAAGTTGTATCAATATTGCCTTTCATTCTCAAAAATAAGGGATAATTGCAAATTGTAGTTGCTCCATAGAGTACACATGTGTTGTAATGCAAGATTTTACTTGAAAAGTTGCATTGGACATGATTGTAAAGCATGTTCTTACTTTGAGATTTATTGGAAATGTGTTGCAACAAAATATTGGAGGAAATTTGTATCGAAATTTTAGTTTTCTCACTCAATAAGCATGTAATATGGATGAAGAATGCTACGTTGATTTCTTGTGAAGACTACTGTCCTTTTCTTACAAAAGGATCAATATGTTGTAAGATTTTGTATGTGATACTTGAAAATTGTAACCTGTTGTAAAGATTGGAAAAGGGACATAGTGTATCATCTATCTCTTACCCAAAGGTTGATGGGATGGTCTTAAATGTTGATAAATGGCTTGTTCATGATGTTAATAGAAGTATTTCAAGACTCTAGTCCTGAATGTTAGGATTTCTTTATTCTATTCATGACATATATTGTAAAATCCATTTTGTTGCAAAACTAACAAAGAAATCATAAATCGACATCACTTAGTGTAAATCTCATGCAATGTCTATAAATAGGGTATGGGTAGAAAGAGTCAAATCATAATGCAATGTACTTCTATGCCTATCAAGGTGCAATGACCCACACTCCTTGCAATGTATATCATTTGACACTGAATAGTTTGAATATTATCCCTATTTAGGTATTATCCAAACTGAATGCACATATCACATCTAAATTGTTGCAATCCTATTAACAATACAGTTGTTGTATAGGGTCCCCTTAAAACTAACAAAGTATAGGACACTGTCAGTGGCTATAGCTTCAGTAATTAACCAGCTTAATGGCAAATATCGCCACTGCCCAAACTTATGTGACTTATAGTTTTCAAATCATAACAGTATGCCGTCAATCATCCAACTGTATTAATCAGGTACTCAAATTCGAGAATACAACAAGGATAAGATAGCAAATAAATAAGCCTCGTAGGAGCCATTCACTAAAACTGGTTTGGGTAAGTACATTCGTGCTCCTCGAGGTGCTGACTGGCACGGCACAACATGTGCAGCCACTTCTGACAATAGGCGTAACGAGATTTTGTCCGTATTTTTTTTACAGTTTAGCGGTGGCTGCAGTGAATATTAGCTGTCATGAAACGGATCCACCTGCATGTGTAGAGCCCTGACAACTGCCCAAACGAATCCCGTCGAAGTTAGTCTCATACTGTCCCTTAACCAACTTTCGAGGCACTTCCACTGTCCCTTCCATCGTGTCTTGGATGAATAATTTCAAAAAACTAAGGAGGAAAATAAAGAGGAGGATGCATTTGATACGTTGAACAGATAAAAATATTTCTGGACAGGGCAACTAGATACTCAAACCGCCGCTGACTGTCCCTCAGTGAACTATTTTAATTGTTGCAAATGCTAACACCAAGATTTTGGACGTTTTTTTTACAGATTAGGATCCTGCGAATTTGGGTACTTAGCTTCACAAATATCAAGCTGCATGGAACAGAATAACAAAGTATACTATATATAACAAATGTGAAGTTAGTCTCAAAAACAAGACCAGTATTAACCGCCCTTGGCGGGTCGTGCTGGGGCAAGTCGCGAATAACTGCTAATATAAAGAGGATTCCCTGAATAAAGCGCCATGTATTTGATACGTTTCGGTAGATACATGCCTGACAGATGACTTGATACACACAGCAGCGCCCTGTCACAGAGAATATTTAAATTGTGCAATGCTTGCAAAAATGACGCTGAACAAGATAACCGCATAGTTGTTCTGACCAAGCTTGTTGGTGCAGAAGCAAACAGCACAGCGTATCATCCTGCATCCACGCGCGCCCGGGATCCTTTTTGCACTGTCTTTATCAATGCGTGGCCAGAGGTGAGTAAAGTGGGGTTAGGCGCCTGCTTGTCCCAGCCCTCGATCCTGTGCAGGCACCCAATGAATGTGGGAGCAACTCTCACCTCACGCGCCTGTAGCAGAGCTTAAACCCGATTTTGCTTCTGAGCGACCTCTTGCTGTACACGCGGCACTTTGTCATCATCCCTGTCAAAATATCTTCTCACCTATCCCGCGATTGGCCAGGACAGACAGGACCAGGGCTGGAGTCGTCTCACGTCTGAGTAAAGGTAAGATATTTCAAAATAGATGCGTATCCTGGGGGAGTGAACGGCGGCCTGGTGTTTCTCCGCACGCAAGGAGAAAGTAATGGTGATGGACAGGTAGTCGTTGGGTCACCCACCGCGCCCAGCCAACACTTCTTAGACGTCGATTTGAATTGTTTCCCTCCCCCATTCGAAATTCTTCCTCCTGTAAATTTTCCATTGATTGATACGGCGTATGGAAATTGTTTACGTAAAAAAAAAAGGGGGGGGGTCATATGATATGTATTATATAACTTTAATATATGGTTGAAATTCAAATAATAGTTTAGGATGTTAGTTTGGAATACCATACTTTACATAGATCATTCTATTTAAAATGGAATATAGGTAGCTGGGCATTAGATAGTAGCTAATATGTTATGTAATATAATTTTCAAACAATAATTGCCCTAGATATAAATAAGGCTTTACTTAGTACCTAAACACATGAAATCTTGCATATGATAGTGGATATAGTGCCTGAGTATGTATATCGCTTTGTGCGACCCCTTTCGCATATAAATACATGTTATAGTGTTTTAGATCTACGATATGACGTAATATAATTGGATAAAAAAAAAATAATAATAATAATAGATAATAATAATAATGAGTGGTCAGTGATTTGTTTTCTTCTCGTAATAAATAATAAATTACATCATACCTCTAAAGTTAATATTGAAAACATCTAATATTATGACAGCACCTGTTATCAGGAAATTTTAACTCGAAGAGACGACTCATCCTTGTCCCTTTTTTGAGACGACAAATGAGAGTTTAATTGATCATCATCGTTCCTGAAGCATTATTGGAACTGTTTTAGCTCGAGCCTGTATGCGGGCACACCCTTCATTCAAAAAAAATAAATTATGTCGCAATTTTCATCTTGGTTGTTTGTGGCGCGTCATCATCGTTGCATCGGCGTTGGTTTTCTGGTGTTACATTTTTGGTATCAGAGCGAGGTTGTTCGAAAGCTAGGACCCTTGGGCACACGCAGGAAAAATGCAGAAACAGGAACACTTAACTTAGTACAGAACATTTTTTAAAAATTTATATATATGAAAGCCATATTGTTGATAATTATAGTAAATAGCAAATAGTAGAAAACCGAGCACAAGACCTAGTACTGTAAACTAACTCTCGCCTTGATCTGTGCAGGGGGCGCGGATTGGGCGAGGGGTCTCTTCATGTAGACCTAGACATACCACCGCCAGAGTAGGTCGTAGCAGCTCTTCTGCCTCAGATTTTGCAAACACTTCAAGATGTCAATGCCGCTATACGTGGAGAACCCTTGGGAGGACGACTTGCTAGACGCAGCCTGGAGCCATCAGTAGATGCCTAGGCATCCCCTCGACACAGCGAGGAGCACAGAGCAGAAAATTCTCGCGCAGAGTCGGTTAGGGCAGAGTCGGTTAGGGCAGAGTCACCACCGAGAGGACTTGGGGACAGGATTTCAGGACATAGGGACAAGTCTCGGAGCCCTAGACAGAGGGAGGAGCACACAGAGAGACCTAGGATTCGTCATACTTCAGCTGCAGATCATATCAGGGAGATCCTGAAGCTGCGACCCTCTCACTATTCAGGTGATATAGGTGGTTTTCAGGCAGAGGCCTGTTTGGTGAGCTTGAGCGGATGCTTCAAGCTCTGTCCTTGTAGTAGCAACACGAAAGCTCGTGTTGTGATCCATCTTCTGAAGGATGGAGCAGGAGTCTCGTGGAGGACCGAGGAGTAGAAGCTCCATGTCGACTCAGAGATGATTACCTGGGAGTTATTTGAGGAGCAGTTCAGGAGCAGGTATTTACCTAGGAGGTTTATTCAGCCGCGTATAGATGAGTTTCATGACCTCCGTCAGGGATCGATGACAGTAGCTGAGTATGAGAGTCGATTTCTGGACCTACTTCAGTATGTCGATTATATGCAGGATGAGCAGGTACGGATTCACAGGTTCATCCAGGGCCTGAACTTGGATTTAGCTGGCGCAGTGCGCATTCACTGCCCACAGACATTAGCAGAGGCCGTGGAGAAGGCCTATATTGCAGAGGAGACACGGGGGAAGACACAGCAGGCTAGAGATAGAGTTCGGAGCCGTATCCAGCAGATGCAGGATAGTAGGTCGAAGGGGTCAGTTCCTCCTCCACGGGGTGGACAAAATTCAAGGCAGGCTTCTTTTAGGCCACCACAGCAGCAGCAGCAGCAGCAGACCCGCCCACCTTACCGACCTCCTCAGAGATTCGATGCACAGAGAGGACGGAGTATGGGGCCTCCTCCTAGGGGTCCCATCAGGACACAGGGTGCACCGAGAGCTCAGTCAGTCGGAGCTCGTCAGCAGAGACCTCAGCAGTCCATAGCTGGATCATCAGGATCTATATCTCAGTCATCTAGAGTACCGGCTGGAGCCGCTTCCCACTGGAGAGGATCAGGCGGCTGTTATGGTTGCGGAGTCATTGGGCATATTTGGAGAGATTGCCCACTTAACCCTACCAAGGGTAAGACACAGAGCTCAGAGCCTACTGTTGGAGATATGGCACGGAGTCATCGGATCTACGCAGCGGTCGAGAACTGCCAGGCTGAGCATCAGAGTACTGTGATTGAGACGACAGGTAGTATTGGTGGTATTTCCACCTCTATATTATTTGATTCTGGTTCCTCTGATTCTTTCATTGCACCATCTTTGGTAGAGCGTTGTAGGCTGGTGGCAGTTAGGCAGGGCCATAGTTGGGACGTAGAGATGGCTTCTGGAGCCAAGATTTCTGTAGACTCCTTAGTCAAGGAGTGTGTAGTGGATTTGGGACCCTTCACCACTACATCTGATCTTCGGATCCTTCCATTAGGATCTTATGGCATCATTTTAGGCATGGATTGGTTGTCCGCTCACAGAGCTAGAGTGGATTTTTACCACAAGACTATTACTTGCATAGATGATCTTGGGGTAGAGTCAGTGTTATCAGGGGTTAAGAGACCCGTTTCTATTCACACCATCTCCGCTATGCAGCTTAAGCGGTGTGTGCGACGGGGTTGCCAGTTGTATGCTGTTACAGTTAGTGACAGATTAGACAATGAGTCAGGGGGACCTTCCCTCGATGATCATCCCATCTTATCTGAGTTTTCCGATGTGTTTCCAGGGGAGCTACTGGGATTACCTCCCCCACGTGAGATCGACTTCCATATAGATCTAGTTCCAGGCGCAGAGCCTATCTCACGAGCACCCTATCGGATGACTACTCCTGAGTTATGTGAGCTCAAGTTGCAGCTGGAGGGCCTTCTGGAGAAAGGCCTAATTCGTCCTAGCGTATCCCCTTGGGGTGCACCAGTTATCTTCGTAAAGAAGAAGGATGGATCTCTTCGGTTGTGCATTGACTACCGTCAGCTGAATAAAGTAACGATTAAGAATCGTTACCCCCTTCCACGCATTGACGATTTGTTTGATCAGATGAAGGGGGCTACCATTTTCTCCAAGATGGATCTTAAGTCAGGATACCATCAGCTCAGGATTGCAGAGTCAGATATTCACAAGACAGCTTTCCGCACGAGATATGGCCACTACGAGTTCACAGGTAGTACCTTTCGGCTTGACGAATGCCCCCGCAGTGTTTATGAGCTTGATGAATGGGGTATTTAGGACCTTCCTTGATCGCTTTGTGCTCATTTTTCTTGATGACATTCTGATTTACTCACGCACACGTGAGGAGCACGAGGAACACCTTCGCCAGGTTCTTCAGTGTCTTCGCGAGCAGCGCCTTTACGGGAACTTGGAGAAGTGTGCGTTCTTTCAGACTGAGGTGCAGTATTTGGGCCACGTTATTTCTGGGGAAGGTATCGCAGTCGATCCTTCCAAGATCCAAGCCATCATGGATTGGCCAGCACCCACTTGTGTGACTGAGGTGCGTAGTTTCATGGGACTAGCAAGATACTACAGGAGGTTTGTTCAGGACTTCTCTCGGATTGCGCACCCCATCACTTCTCTTCAGCGGAAAGGGAAGAAGTTTGTATGGACAGATAAATGTGAGCAGGCCTTCAGTACACTGAAGGAGTGCCTTACGAGAGCACCTATCCTTGCAGTGCCGGATCCTCATGGAGAGTTTTTCGTATGCACAGATGCTTCCTTGGCAGGAATTGGAGGAGTGCTAATGCAGGAGGGTAGAGTAGTTTCCTTTGAGTCTCGCAAACTCAAAGATTATGAGCTCAATTATCCGACCCATGACCTTGAGCTTGTAGTAGTAGTACATGCCTTAGTGCGATGGAGACATTTTCTTCTTGGCCAGAGATTTACACTCAGGACTAATCACTTCAGTCTTCGCCACCTCTTCACGTAGCCCAATCTCAACGCTCGACAGTGGCGTTGGATGGAGCTACTTTGTGAGTATGACATGGAGATAGAGCATGTGAAGGGAAAGGAGAACGTGGTGGCAGATGCCTTGAGTAGACGGAGACATGTGGCTATGGCCGCCTCAGTGGGCACAGATTTACGGAGTAGGATCTTGCAGCAGCTTCCTCAGGATAGTTTTTACCTTGCAGCCAGAGCAGAAATTGAGTCCCAGAGACCTCTTGAGGGTAGATTTGATGGACTTTCTTTAGAGGCAGATGGTCTTCTCAGACACAGAGGGCGGATTTATGTTCCTAGAGATGGAGGCTTGAGGCATGACATTTTGACAGAGGCTCATCGTGCACCGTATTCAGCCCATCCCGGGGTGAAGAAGATGCACGCCACCTTGAGACAGCTGTACTTTTGGAGAGGACTTCGGAGAGACATAGCTTCATTTGTTTCCCGTTGTTTAGAGTGCCAGAGGGTGAAGGCCGAGCATCAGCATCCAGCCGGCCTCCTCTATCCTCACGCCATACCGGAATGGAAGTGGGACACCATCTCTATGGATTTTATTGTTGGGTTGCCGATGTCGAGATACCACCACGACGCCATCATGGTCACGGTGGATAAATTGATGAAGGTAGCTCACTTTTCTCCAGTGAAGACTACCTACACGGCTAGTGCAGTAGCACGTGTATATCTTGATGAGATTGTTAGATTACATGGGATTCCGCGGAAGATCATTTGCGACCGCGACCCTTTGTACACCTCCCATTTTTGGACCACCATGAAGTATGCCCTCGGGACGAGGATTAATTTTAGTACAGCTTATCACCCTGAGATAGATGGACAAACAGAGAGGGTGAATCAGATTCTGGAGGACATGCTCAGGATGTACGTGATGGATCATCAGTCGAGATGGGAGGAGTATTTGTATTTGGTGGAGTTTGCCTACAATAACAGTTTTCAGAGTTCTATAGGCATGGCTCCTTTTCAGGCATTATATGGTAGAGAGTGCAGGACACCTCTTAGTTGGGACAGGATTGAGGACAGGGTTTCTCTTGGGCCAGCATTATTACAGGATATGGAGCAGCAGGTTACCTTGATTAGACAGAGATTGCAGGAGGCTCAGGATAGACAGAAGAAGTATGCAGACCAGCATAGGACAGATCGCAGTTTTGAGGTAGGCACGAAGGTGTTTCTTCGTGTCAGGCCACATAAGAGCCCTATCCATTATGGAAAAGGTTCTAAGCTTGCTCCTAGGTTTGTGGGACCCTTTGAGATCTTGGAGCGCCTCGGCCCCTTAGCCTATCGTCTAGCACTGCCACCTAGCTTATCGCGCGTCCATGATGTATTTCACGTTTTTGTGCTTAGGAGATATGTTTCTCATCCTTCTCATGTGCTAGATTGGACTGCATTGCAGGTGCAGGATCAGGGGCAGGTGATGGTGGAGCCCGTGCGCATTTTAGATCGCAGGACCCTGGGCCTTCGCGGCAGAGAGATTGATCAGGTTCGAGTCCAATGGGACAGATACGATGAGACTGCTGCTACTTGGGAGGATGCTACATCATTGCGAGCTCAGTTTCCACACTTATTTCAGTAACTTCCAAGAGGAAGTCTAGTCTAAGGGGAGGGGGATGTAATGCCCACTTCCCTATGACACTTAGTTGATTATCATTTTGAGTTATGCAGACTTTAGATATGGACATGGCTTATACTTATGATTGATTAGCATGATGTTTTGTGATTAGATGCATTTGGATTACGGTTGGATTTTGTTTTCAGTATGATCTACACTGACTCATGGACAAACTATTGGATACTGATATTATTTTTATATAGATATATTGCATGTGTTCTAACATTGGATTTCTTCGCCCTGATGAGTAGAATGTAGTTGTTGAATTTACATTACTATGATTTTGGAAAATGATGAAATGCATGATTAAATTGTGAATTAGACCTAGAAATAATGATTGCTTGAATTACGTATAGATGTTAATAAATTTCATGCATATGATTAGTTTGGATATTTTGACATGGCCGCAAGGCCGAAGAGGGTATTTTGCATTTTGCAGGAAACACAGCATGATCACAACCATGAGGGGGATTGGGGACCAAACACAACAGGATGCCGGGTGGTTACAACATTGGTCGTCAAGGCAACTTGTAAACTGTATTGTGTTAGCTTGTTCTTGTGAGTGTTGAGTAAATTTTCTTGAGGGGGTAATGTTCTAATGTGACCATGGGGTTGAGAATTTTATTTAATTGTTTTATTTATTTTAGTAGGTGATTTCATTGGGATGCCCTTCTTTTATTACTTTTGCTAAGTATGTTTAGATTTATTTAATATCTTGTTTTAGTCATGTGGGTGTAATAAATTTTGTTGGTTGGCTCCTTGAGCCATGTGTTGTCTCTTGTATTGAATGCTTATCTTGAGTGTTGACCACTCCAAATCTCTTGAAAACTCGAATTTGAGTTTGAGGGCAATTTTGGGGGACTTGTGGAACAAGTTAAACTTGTCCCACACTTCCCAAAACCCCTTACCAACCATATCTATAGGTTGGGAAGCCCAAAAAGGGATTAGTTATTGTTTTGGGAGGTGATATTGACTTGGAGTGCACTTTTTCTTCATTTTGCATTTATTTGTGCCTTAAGGCACATGGGAAGGGATGGTTGTGGAAGAGAGTTGTCATTCAACCCAACCACCCATTTATGGTGTTTTGGGATTTGAGTTGACCTTGGGAGATGGTTTGAGGATGTGTAATGTGGCATCCTACATGGAGCCACATCACCCTCACCCTTACCTTTGATCTATTTATTGAAACTTCCTCTCTTGTTGAGGGGGTTAGAGCTTTGTTTTTGTGTTGTTGAAGAGTTCTTTGTTTTTTTGGAGAGAGAGGAATTGGGAGAAAAAGATAGAGAGAGTTTTTGGACTTGCATTCTTGGATTGATTTAGGAAGGAGCTTGGACAAGTTCTTGGTTTAGGCTACTCCAATGGAGAGGTAGGGAACCCTCTCCTTTGTTTTTTCTTTCATATTATTATTGCTTCTATGCTAAATTGTAAGAAATGCATGTCTACTTTGGTGTATTGTGAAAGATGGATTGAATGCTTTTTGTGTAGTATAGGAGAGGTCTATGGGAATACACATGAGGGAGGCAAAAGAGTAGATTAGGATATTGTGGAGGGAGTTTGAGAGGGATGCCCATCTTGGGTAGGAATGTTTACATTCTACCTTGTCTTTGAGGGAGCCATAAGAGGAGGGAGGCATAAGAGTATAGGAGGAAAAAGGGGTACTTGAGGGAGGCATAAGAGTTATAGGGGCTTGTGTTATTTTGTGGAGGGTTTTGGATGGGCATCTCATCTCATTTGGGAGGCATAAGGGAAACATTCCCATAGTTCCTTCTCTTGTTGGCTTGGATGCAAGCCTTGTTGTGTAATGTTTAATGTTATTGTGTGTCTCTTGTTCTTCTATTTTAGCTTGAATGTTGTGAAGAACTTGTATTTGTGGAAGCATGTATAGTTTCCTTGTGTTGGAGACCACCCTCCATTGTGTTGTGTTTGGGGCTCGGGGGTCAATGGAGGAGATTGCTTCTCTTCTCCATTGAGATTTGGTTGGGAGGAGAGTGTTGCCTCTCCCCCTATCTTGGTTGTGATTGATCTTCATGGAACTTGGAGCATGGAAGAATAACTCTTGGGAGCACAAGAACCTTGTTGTTGACATTGTTAAGAATATCATGTAATTACCCACCTTGAGTGGAGAAAGAAATGTAATATTGCCTTGCTTTCTCTAGTTTTACATAGTTGCAAATTTGTTCTACATAAAGTAGAATGTGTTGTAAAAGATTTTAAGGAAAGTTGCATTGGAAGGAAAGCATTTCTTGCTTTAAGATTTATTAGAAAGTGTTGTAACAAATATTGAATGAAAATTGTTCTTTTGATCTCCAATAATAAGCGTCTAATATGGATGAAGAATGCTACGGAGCTTGAGAAGACTTCTTCCTTTCCTTTTATATGTATCAATTTGTTGTAAAATTTGTATGTGAAAGAAAATTGTAACATCTTGTTTCATTCAAAAGGGACATTGTAATCTATATTTGCCCAAAGGTTCACATGGTTAAAATGTTGATAGATCTTGTTCAAAATTTAATAAAAGTATTGCTGGACTCTTGTGTTGAATGTTAGGATATCTACAAAATATACATACATACTTGATTCCATTTTGTTGCAAAAAAAGTATTGATAAGTGACACCATTAGTGTATATCTTCTTCTTGTAGTATGAATAGAAAGAGTCAAGTTTTATTGAATGTCCATTATGCCAACAAGGAGGAATGAAGGCTTTTTGCACGGTTAGCATTTGATGAAACTTATATTCCCTTGATATGACAAAATGATTGCACATAGCACATCTAAATTGTTGCAATGCTTACAAAAGTTTTTAAGGGTTTTCTTTTACAGTTTAGGACACTGTGAGTGGTTTTAGCTTCACAAATAACCAGCTGCATGGCAGGCCTCGCCACTGCCCAAACAAATGTGAAATTAGTCTCAAAATCAAGATCAGTCAATCAACCTTAAATCGGGTCTAAGAGAATAACTGTTAACAAAAAAAAATAGATGATACGTTTCAGTAAAAATGCCTGATAGACAACGTGATACACAAGGCGCTGACTGTCATAGCGAACATTTAAATTTTGGCAATGCTTATCGATATTCTAAACGTTTTTTTTTACAGATTAGGACACTGCAGTGGTCTTAGCTTCACAAATATCAAGCTGCATGGCAGGCCTCACAACTGCCCAAACAAATGTGAAGTTAGTCTCAAAATCAAGACCATTCCATCACCCCTTTAATCGTGTCTAAGAGAATAACTGCGAAAAAAAAAAAAGGGAGATGATGATACGTTTCAGTAGATATGCCTGATAGACGACCTGATACACAAAGCTCTGTCTGCCACAGTGAATATTTAAATTGTTGCAGTGCTTGCAAAAATGGTACTGAACAGATAAAATCATAGTTGGTCGACGTGCTACTGTGCGCCTCCACTACCCGCCTCCTCATGCGCCTTAGCTTCTCCTCTACCCTCTTTCTTTGTATCCACGCTGTCGAGATAGTCTTATCTTGCAGGCCGACTGATAAAACAAAAGATTTGCAAATCTAATGGAATCAATGAAAAGAAAACGAGGAAAATATGCGGCCAGCAAGAAAGAATAGTCTTCACGCAAGGAGAGGAGGCCTTAATGGTGGACAGGTGGTTGGAATGGATACCCACCGTCCCAACCAACAAAATTAAGCATGGTTGAAAAACTCTCCCCCCCCTTCTTGCACTGTCTTTTGAACCGAGCTAAGGGCGAACCATCTTGTGAAAGCCATCGATTCTGTACAGGCAGGTGCGTCCCTTCACCATTCCTTTGTGAAATGGATTTTTCTTCTGAGCGACCTCTTCCTTCACGCCACGCTGTCTCATAGTCAAAATATCTTGAAGGAATCCCGACATTGGAGGGTAGACAGACCAGGGAGGAGGCGTGGATTTGGTAAATCTAAACATTTATTGTAGATGCGACCTGGGGGAGTGAAGCGGCTTTCCTATGCTGAGGGAGTGAGTAATGGGGACAGCTGGTGGTTGGGGTCCACCGCCCCCAACCAACAGTAGTTAAATCGATTTTTTTTTGAAACGCCATTACCTTGTAAATCTTGAGAACGGGTATGATCGGTTAGACCGCGAAGGTTTGAACATTATATAAGTTAATAATGGTTGATAAGTAATAAATTCCCTTTCTATATATAATAATCATACTATGTATAAATTAGGTAAGGTGCATACCTAAACTTATAAACTTATAACATGTAATAAAATTAGATTAGTACCAAAGTATATGCATATATATATATCGTAGTATGTAATCCTTTTAAAATATATACAAATACATGTTATAATGTATTAAACTACGAAATGACGTAATATAATTGAAAAATAAAATAAAATAATAATAATAATAATAATGAGTGGTCAGTAAATTTCTTTTCTTAATTGATTACATCATACTCTATGGTTAACATAGAAAATTCTACTTTTACGATATCACCAGGCATTAGGAAAATCAACTCAAGAGACGACTCTCCTTTCCCTTGCTTAACGTCGAATAAGATTTAATTAATCATCATTGTTCCCGAAGCATTATCGGGACTGTTTTAGTTCTAGCCTGTACGCGGGCACACCCTTCATCCAAAAAAAAAAAAGAAAATTTATGTCGCAATTTTCATCTTGGTTGTTTGTGGCGCGTCATCATCGTTGCGTCGGCGTTGGTTTTCTGTTGTTACATTTTTCTTTTTTTCGGATTCTTTTCCACTTTTTAGCCCCACAAATTCTTGCACCTACCCTAAAATGTCAATGTAATCAATGATTAAATTAATCCCTAAGGAGATTTGAGCTAGGTGTGGACTCATTACTTGTTGCTTTATAAAGTGGAATTAGTAATTATTATAATGGGAAAAGTTATCAGTTGAATTTAATTGTCCATGAGACTTTGGCTGTTAACACTTTTTTTTTTAATTATTCCATAATTTTGTAACTAAACCTAGGTTGTTCATGGGTCTCAAGTGGGAGATTGTAGCGGGCGTTACACATCACCTTGTTATGAGTATTCTTTTTGCGATATCATATCGTTCATCAAAATATTGTAGGGTGGCTTGACCAATTTTGTTACCTTCTTGTTCTCATCCAAATTTCAATCGAATCTTTTGACACACTTTGGTTTGTGTGCAATGTTGAATATAAATGTTATAACAATGTTTAGTTTTCTCGATAAGTAGTGGTAAACTCTTCTTTCGAGCCATAAAACTTTCTTGTATGATAACCCTCCAAGGTTTTGGCATCAATGCAATTTTAGGTATATTTTTAGTGGGTTGGCAACCCTTTTTCTAAAGTTAATCAAATATAAAATAAAATGAATACATTTAAGATGAATAAATAAATAAGATTTCAATAATGAAGCTGTGTTTTTGTAGATAAAATTTAGAGTCTTTAATTGGAAAGAAAGGAGTTATCTAGTGGTGTAAAAGAATCTACCCTCGTTAACCATAATGAAGATTAAACTTTATCCTCATTGTTGTGAAACATTAAGTAATTTTAAAAAATAAGATCATTGTTGGGTTTTGGGGATATAGTTAGATCTCAATTAGTAGGGGAGTTTGAATAAGAACACATTAAGTCTTGTGCTTCCATTTTGGGAACCCCATGTGTATCCTTTGTCGAACTTAATTAAGAGATTGCTAAATGAAGTTGTTACCCAAGTCCAGTTGAACTCTTAAGTCTCGTTTAAAAACTGGTTAATAACTAAAGAGATTGTGATGATGAAATAAATTGACCTTCTCACTCTAAGATTTTCCATAGTAGTGCATTGAAATCTTCTCCTAAGTGTAGTTAATTGTCGATCCTTGCACAAGGAGTTTGTAGTTCCGAACCTTAATGGCACTCCACTTCATTTGGAGCTTACACTTGTCACCTTGTGCAATGGAGGTATAAATAAAGATTCAGTAGCTTGGGTATCAATAAGCAACCTTCTGAGAGATGGAAGGTGCCCCTTTTGGACAAACGAATTTAGCTAGATTTGCCAGTCTTTAGATGATCCTCATTCAGAAAACTTGTTCTCAAGATAATTAGTCAATAGTATAAAAGAAATAAGTTCACCTTTGTAAGAAGATTTTCTCGAATCAAACATGAATCTTCTAGATCCTAAAGTCAGGTCTTGAAAGACATTTTTAGTAAATACATAACCTTAAAGGATTTTACACCATGGGGTGTACTCAACTTTGACTGTGTATTGTGGTTGGGGCTGTTTCATGGTGCCTTGTCAAAGAGAAAAGTGAATTGTGCTTGATGGGTGTTGGATGTTTCCGTGTTGCCTATGCGGTCATCGTTGTGTCAAGTTGTTCAAAGAGTTAGTTGTAACCTTTGTGACCACCTATAATGTCGTTTTATACTTCGAACAAATCAAAAAAAGGTTATCCTATATTTTTCTATGTTGTCTTGTGTGTCTAAATTAGTGGGCGTTACATAAATACTAATTCCTAACATATCCAATGATCAGTTGCCAAAAATTCCACCTGCCCTAGCCCTTTCAGGATTAAATTTTGCTGCTCCATTAAAATTGAGCTTGATAAAATCATTTTCCGGTGGCTTCCATTTGATGTTTTTTTTTTGCATTGCTTTTTTTCCCGAACTCCTTCATGGAGTAAATATTAAAGATTATTTAAATGTCTTATATTATATTAATAAATTATCATTTGCGTCCACTATAATATAGACTTTAAAAAAATCATTCATTTTGTAAATGGAATGCTTTCAACATTGATCCTTCATTTTGTAAATGGAATGGCTTTCACATAAATCAGGTTGATGGTATTGATTGGATATTTAAATGTATATGTAACAGAATTTCGATTAAAACATAATACAGTTGTATAAATTACTGGATCTGTATTTCCTATTTAATCCAATAAAAAGGCTGAATTCAAACTCCACTAAAATTCCAATTTCAAAAAACTTCTAAATTTGAGACTTCTTATTTTAACTTTCTCATTTGTTTTTAAACAAAAAAACAAAGCACTAGGAATCCTTTGAAAATTTATTTATGGAAGGGAAATCACACCCAAATCTCAGTATCAAACAAATCATTCATAGATTCATTGTTGCTGGCGGAAATCAACGACAACGGACGAATTCTGCATAGAGAGTTTTCATATTTACGAGTAAACCCTCCACACGATACTGAAATGTGAAAGTTGCACCTGCAGAAAGAGACTCCAAATACTCGTTGTCATTGTTAAGGTCAGCGTCGTTGGTCATCCGCATTAAAACCCGTTCTGCATCACAACTTTTGCAGACATTTTCCACTGTAACATTATATGGATTTGTATACAGTGGGGAGGGTGTGCTTCTGTCCTTCATCTCCTCCCATGAGTATAATATGTTATCTAAACTACACGACCGCCCTGCATTATTCCCAAATCACATATATGTAGAACAAGAATGATAGAAATCACGTAATTCTTTCCAAATCACAAGGGATGTGCTACAGATCGTACACATTAAAATTTAGCATAATAATAATGAGATAAATCATATAGTTCAAAATTTAGCAATTTTGTACACACAACCCTTAGAAATTTTAGATTGAATTGAAAAAGAAAATAATACTTACCCTGTGGAGCTTGAATAACAATAATAAGCAGAGAAAACCAGACAATCTTGGAACTTCATGTTGATGGTAAAAATATTTTCCTTAATCGAATCGAATGGATGACAATGTTTTCAATCTCCTGTATCAATTGTCGTTTAATGGGCGCACAATAAATAGTTTTTTAAGGCGAATATCTTTGCCCATTTAATTGAGTTCGTTATGGATATGCCAATGTAATTTAGATTTGGGTCCATCTGAATGATCATATCGAATACTACTAAATTACGAAATATTAATTCAACATTTAATGTATTCCACAATAATCAGCAAATGCAATTAAGAATGTATTTCACAATCCTTTTACTGTTTTTTTTTTCTTTTTTTCACTTGTATTTCTTAATTGTGGTATTTAATTTTGTTTGTTTTCCAATAGTTTTAAAAGTCCAAGATCTTAACGACTACAAAATTGATTATATTAAATAGTTAATTAATAAATTTTAATCAATATTTCTATATGAATTTATTATATTTATATTAAAAAATCCTTAATATATTAATATTTATCTAACTATTACTATATAGTTTTTTATTTTTTAAAATTATAAATAAATTGTAAATATATAAATATTTGAATAGGTAAACAAAATTTTTGTAATATTACATCATCATAATCATGGGCTCGATTTGTGGTAAAATTGAAATTGTAAAATTGTTGCAGTTTCACAGTCATTAGAATTGTTGTAATTCCACACTTTTGTATTTGTGGTAGTTGCTAAACATTTTGAATTATAGTAAATATCACAAGTTTTCTACAATTCAGTGTTTTCACAATATTTTTGTCGGTGGAGTCCACAAAATTGGATTCACAATATCACCTCATCTACCCCCAAAGATATTATGGAAAATTTGTGGATATAGGGTATGTTATCTTGTAGTGTAAGTCATTTTTCACCACTCAATGGGAAACTAGTAGATAATGTAATATAGCTATTACTGATGTATTGTGTTGAAAATACAACAAAAGAACGTTCAAATTAATATCCCTCAACATATTTCAAATAAATGTAATTTATAAGCTATATGTACTAGTACAATAATACATAATCAAATTAAAACTTGGAAAAAAAAGAAAACATCCAACACCAAACATTTATTGTAAGGTGTTCACAATTTTTGAAATCATATGAGTTATTTGATAAAGGCTAATTAAAAACTAACAAGTTTGTTTTTGTTAGATTAGGTAATTATTTGTGTTTTGAGGGAACCAAAAAACCCACAAGAACAAATGGAGTAAAAAATATAACTATATAGAACAAAAGAAGAAACCTCTACAAGTGGCTAAGATAAACCTACAAAGAACAAACACCAAACGAAATAACCTCATCTTTTAGGATCCTTCCCATGTGATCTTAAATGCATTTTAGGGGGATCATTTACGCTTGTTTTTTCTTGTTCTTCCCCGCAATAGTCCAACCATCATCATTGTTAGGATTTAGATTTTCCTTGTGGACCGGAATGATGATTTCTAAGTTTTCCTTGTCAACACTAAGTTGAGTCACCAAAGGAGAGGAAATGACATCCAAAGAAGCAACAAGGGGCAATGTTTTCCAAATCTGATTAGGAGAAGGAGAGCACTTCACCAGCTCCAAATCAGGCTCAACTTTTTGTATAGAATCATTATTTGGTTGGACAAACATGTGATTAGGATCAGAATTATTCCACCACAAATATTTACTTTTCCTCTCATTCTTTGTCTTAGCCAACTTACAATTTGTAGCAATATGCCCTAGCGCAAAAAAAATTCTAGATAACTTTTATTACACCAAATATATAAAAATAAAAATAAAAAAATTGTTAAAAGCAACCTTGATCTTATAATAAACAAGAATTTTCATCATGGATGTGGAAAAGGAACACAACCAATAACACTCCCAAGCTTTAGCATTCTTCAACTTGGAACTACTAACCAGGGGCATGTCTTACCCTAGGTAACCTAGGCAGTTGCCTAGGGTGCACAAAAGGGAGGGCACCATATTTTATAAAAAACTTTCCACGTTAGCAGTTAGCTCAGTTAAAATTTTGTTAAAAAAAATGATATTAATAGTTACCAAACCGGCACGCCCACAGCCTATTCAGTGCATTTGTTGTTTCACATATATAAAAACAAATCAAGGCAAGTGCTACTGCCATGCGAAGCACAGGGAACTTAGCAGAAGGTCACATACTCACAGCCTACAGGTGATTCATGATCCCTTATAAAAAAAAACATCAGTGGCAACTAATGATACAAAATTTTATGAGAAGAATTTATCATTATTGCAAGACAATTCAATCTTAAAGAATCTATGAGGTGTTAAAGAATGGTCCTCCATGAATCTTGAAGGGAGTGTGCACGAAGGCTGCAATGCCAACACTGTGACTGTGTGTGAAGGCAATTGAAATTATGAATGTATTATTTTTTATGTGTCAACTGTCACATGTGGCGGACTGGCAGTGTGAATGACTAAAGTAACTTGGACCTTGGTGAATGGTGCCCGAAGCCTGCATTGTAGTGATAGTCTCAAGTCTGCAGATTTTATCAGGTATTAAAAATTTAAAATCAGATTTGCTGACTTAGCCCGCATTGTAGTCTGGCAATAGTATCCCTCTATTCTTCTTTTGGCAGCGGTTTTAGCTGCTCATTTCATTGTAACAACTTTTCTCAATGGAAAGAAAATATTATAGCTATTTAGAAATTAAAAAAACATGTCACAAAGGATGGTCAGTACAAGTCCTCATAATCTTTTTATCAAATTAATCTGTTAATTCCAAATACAAACCCACCAAAGCTTTACAAACAATTGATCAGAGTGGAACACAACTAGTTACTACCTTTTAACATAAAATAAATGTTGATGACAAATACAACAATTATCACACAAATCCATAAGAGAAGTCGACGTTGGGTATCTAGCTGAATTTATTGATTTTCTTCTGGTCTGCCTGTCTGCATATCCAGCCGAATTTCTAGATTTGCTTGTGTTTTTGGAAATTCTCCTAGAAATATGAACTTAATGCTTTTAAATATTCCATGAAATAATGTTTAATGATTCTTTTTAAGCCACTCAAAAGCCTTAAGAATGGACATTTAGAAGGAAACCCATCTAAACTTCCTTCCCTATCATTCTGTGACTTTGTTGTAGGCTGACTATCATTGCCAATTTTCCATTAATGATTAATCATTATATTAGATGAAGATCAACACTAAATTCATGTTAAAAAAGATTATAATGGCCCATGGGTCTAAGTAAAGTTTAGTATTTTATTTTGAGGTGTTATTGTAGTCTGTTACAGTGTATTATGTATAAATCATACAACATGAACATGTTGTATATTTATTATTCGGCTCAGAAATATTTAAGTAACAAGTTTAGTCTTTACAAATTACAATTTACACTGCCCATTGCCATACACTAAATAGACAGGAATAATTTAAATTTTAGACTTCAGTTGGACCGCCACTCGCCAGTGGGAGGAAGATTTCAAAATTCAACAGGATCTTGCATCAAAGCTTTCTCAAAGTCCAAAGCCTAAAGTCAAAATGTGTTAAGAGTTATACTATAATTGTTTAAAACACATGCACATACATGTGGGTCACTGGTCCTGGGTGGGAGGGGGGCGTACTCTCTGAGTACTGCCTAGGGCACTTTAAAACCTTAATTCGGCCTTGCTATCAACTAATATCTTAATATTTTAAATAATAACAAGTATTAAAAGACATAAAATATATCTATAAGAAAGTAGATCAAAACACAAGTTGAAGCATTAAAACCAATACAATATAAATATTAGAAATATTAATTTATTTAATTTAACAAAAGTTACTATTTCATCAAATGAACAGGGTTGCGCCCTATCGTGAGTAACTCCTACATAGACACAATGAAGGACATTATCAACATAATTTAATAATTCTACAATGAAAGACATTACTAACATGTAATTTAACATAATATGAATTACACGAGAAATTTAACAAAATTTATGTATTGTTTGAATACCTCAGTGAGTTGCTGCGCAGATGAAATCGCAGTGACAACTCCTTTATTTACGTGTTGTAGAGATGGTGGGGTGTCATGAAGTCAACATCTTTATCAAACATGTATATCACTTGAGTTAGATGGACATACAAAAACATACATATATTTGACTTTAAAACTAATATATATATATATATATATATATATATACATGCAAATATATATAAATATACACATGTATGTGTATATTTTACATAATTAACATTCTAAACTACCTCTGTGAAAGTATGTGTATGCATGGTGCTCGTCGCCTGTGATAAGGATGAAAGTGTGCCTCCCGTGCATTGTAATATCAATGCATGTACATGTACAAATACAATTATTTCAAAAATTTATTATATATAAGTAAATCAGGCACTATAAACTTTTTGTAACACACATAACAAAACATAACAAAATTACCTACAAACGTGACGCCGACGAATGTAATCCAAATGTCTCACTCAAAAGGACATCTGACATAGTGAAATTTGTTCACCCTTAGCACCAGGTGCACCAAAATTAGTACGCATGAAAGAATCGTCCTCCTCGGGCCCCAAACATATGCTACCACATGACAAGCAAAAATATGGCCTCATCCTAGTACTCCCTGAGGGGATACTCTATGTACCTCCACGAGCATCTGGCTCAAAAATCTCCCTCGTATGTCAAACAAGGCTCACAGATATCCCCTGAAGCGCGTGGAGTGTATCAATCTCTACTGTCTCCTTCACTACTTGAGGGACAATCTCAGGGTGAGTGGGTTTCTGTGTGGGGAATCTACCCTACTAAATAGGTGCACATTGTGCACTTTTTCGATCCTATGCAGATCCTTTTCCTCGTCCCTAGAAATCTCGAAAATCAAAATAATTTGGGATCTCGTTGAGGATAAACTTGCAATAAAGATTCCTCAGAAATTATAGTGGCACCATCGGTCCCAAAAAATATTTTTAATCAAATTATTATTGCACCAATGGATGGGAAATCATTTACATGTGAACAGAACAAGAAAATTAGTGCAAGGGTCCGTGAATAAGGTGCATATGAGTTCTTTTGAATTTTTTTTTTCTTTACATCCACATATAACAATTTGTTGGAATAATAAACCCTACAACCCTCTTTGTAAGTTGTCAAATGATCAATTTGCCCCGTTGCCGCATCAATTTTAACAAGTAATGCCTCCAATGTGTTTGCAAGAGAGGCATAGTGGGGGTTTGTAGATTGTGCATCCCTCATTGTTTTGATTAAATCCTCAATTTCAATTTTGTTTTCAACTATTTGGGTTGTTAAATCTTCTTGAATACCCAAGGCATGTTGACAAATTGTGGGAGTGTCAGGAGGGATGTCAGGAATAACAGGGTTTAGTTGTGGTTAATTCCCTCGACCTCTAACTGTAACAATAAAAAAATATGTACTCAATTCAAATTTTAATCTATAATTAACATATTTCAATGTAATTTTGAGAAAATAATTTTTCTTACCTCTTCTCTGTGGGGCCATCATCGATTCAAATCTTCCCACCGATCGAGAAACAATCCTTTGAACTTCATATCCAGTTGAATGAAATAATGCAAGTGCATGAAATATCTTTTAAACTCGCGTTTGAGGGAGGTAAAATGAAAGAGGCTTGGGCCTCTTTTTTTATAGCAGGCATAACGCGTACGCGTTATACTTTGGTGATTCTCGAGCCAAACAAATTCAAATGTGAGCACGTAACAAAATGTGTATGCATTTTTCTTTTTTTTGGATTCTTGTCCAGTTTTTGTCCCCATAACTTCATGCACTTACCCTAAAATGTCAATGTAATCAGTGATTAAATTAATCCCTAAGGAGATTTGAGCTAGGTGTGGACTTATTACACTTGTTGCTTTATAATGTGGAATTAGTAATTATTATAATGCGAAAAGTTATCAGTTGAATTTAATTGTCTTTGAGACTTTGGTTGTTAACACTTTAAAACAAATTATTCCATAATTTTGTAACTAAACATAGGTTGTTCATGAGTCTCAAGTAGGAGATTTTAGCGGGCGTTACAAAAACACTTTCTCATATCACATTTTTCCACCTTACTCATATCACATTGATTATTACAATTTTTTTTCATAAAAAATTGTTTTACACATATCTTGATATATATTCTTTCTCATAACACATTGATTGTTACATATATTTCTTAGAACACATAGATTGATATGTATGCATCCTTATAGCACATTGATCTATATATCTTTCTTAGAGCACATTAGTTTACAGTTTTCTCATGACACATTTATTAGAGCATAACTAACTACTATTAACACTAGTCAAGTCGACATATCTTATTAGTTATCTCTACTTTATGATGGGCTTATCATGTAAAGTATTTTTGCATAATGTCATTTTTTCAATAAAATCCATCA